>JAHTLZ010000171.1:1992270-2007315 GCA_023846285.1 Phrynocephalus versicolor | reverse complement strand
ACTTTATTTTTATGCCGCCTTTCTCCCCGGAGGGACCCAAGGTGGCTTACAACAAATTCATAAAAGTACAATAAAAGCAGTACAATGTAAAAACAACACAATACCTATAAAATACTATAAAAATGCTATACAGTATAATACAATAAAAACAAGATTAAAAAAACAGTAGCTGCATCAGAGTTTAAAGCTCCCCAGCCAATGAAGCTTAAAAAAGTTGGTGAATGCTGGAGGCTCAAAAGGCCTGCCTAAATAAATAAGTCTTAAGGCCTCGCTTGAATATTTCAAGGGAGGAGGCGGTTCTCAACTCAAAGGGGAGGGAATTCCATAGTATCGGTGCCACTACTGAGAAAGCCCTATTTCTTGCCACCGCCCCTCGCACTTCCTTGGGTGGCGGTACTCGTAGAAGGGCCTTCTCCGATGACCGAAGGGGGCGGACCGTATTATATGGAAGTAGGCGGTCTCTCAGATAACCTGGTCCTGAGCTGTATAGGGCTTTGAAGGTCATAACCAGCACCTTGAATTGGGCCCGGAAACGAATGGGCAGCCAATGTAGTCCCTGGAGAAGCGGCCCAACAGAGTCGTACTGCTGACCTCCAGTAACCACCTGGGCTGCCGCATTCTGTACCAATTGTAGTTTCCAAACCATCTTCAAGGGCAGCCCCACATAGCGCGCGTTGCAATAGTCTAATCTTGATGTCACCGCTGGCATGGATCACCGTGGCCAGGTCTGCACGATCCAAGTATGGCTGCAGCTGGCGCAGCAGCCGAAGCTGGGCAAAGCCTCCCCTGGCCACAGCCACTACCTGGGAGTCCAGGAGCAACTCTGAATCCAGGAGGGCCCCCAAGCTGCGGAGCTGCTCCTTCAGAGGGAATGCGGTCAGGTGGGGAGGAAAAGTCCATGGAAAGAATCTGGGACCGAGATATCTCTTGGCCCACCCCTGACTCCAAAATCGCACCTTTACTTGGGGGGTTGCCTGTGGGGTTTATAGCTATCTCAGCCCCGCGCATGATTGTGATCCGGCGGGTGCTCCCGCTCTCCTTTGCAGGAGGAGGGAATAATGGCACGTCCTCCGCTCCACAACGATCGATCTGCTGCGACCCTTCAAGGTGCCGCTCAGAGACGGACGGGGTGCCTCTGGCAAGCACGATCGTTTGCAAATCGTCCTCGTTTCACCAGGGCGCCGAAGAGAAACGATTTCAGCACACACGCAACCCAAACTTCGTGGCTCTGAGTTTGAGCGCCATAAAAGAAGCCAGGGGTGGGGAAGGAAAGAGGCGCGCCTTGTGTTGTGTCGTGGCCAGAGTGGGACCCGCGACGACCGGCGAGGGCTGGCGAGGGCCGGTCGTGGCCCAAAGAGCGCGCCGGCTTTCCCGTCACCTTTTGGAGGCGGCGGCGGCGGGGGGGGGGTCGCTGCCTTCCGAGCCGCCCCCTTTGCCTGCCTGCCTGCCTGGCTGCCCTCCCTCTCCCTGTTTGTTGTTCTTCTTACTTTGATCTCGGCCAGCAGCTGCTCCAGGCTGAGGCTGGTTCTCTCGGCGACGCGGATGCCGGCCTCCTGCAGGATCTCCTTGCAGCAGGGGTCCAGGCTGTCGCTCAGCAGCACCTTCCCCAGGGGGGTCACCTCCGCGCCCGACGCCATCCTCCTCCTCGGTGGTGGCCGCGGGGGGGGGAGGAGAAGAGGGGCGCCCGATCCACTCCGCCAGCAGCCAGCCAGCCAGCCAGCGATAAAAAGGCGGCCTCCCGCTCCGCCCGATGGGAGCACAGCGCCCGGCCTCCACCTCCGCGCCCCCCCCTTGTCCCGCCCCCCTCCTCCTCCGGGAGCGGCGCTGCTGGCCTTCCCCCCCCGCCCCGCCCCGCCTGGCGCCTCTCCTCCCTCACCAGCCAGAGCGCGCGCCCCCGGGGTGTGGGGTGTGAGTGTGTGGGGTGGAGGGGGGCGGGTGTTGGACTCAGCCTCCCGCCGCCCCCCCTCCCCTAGATGAACGGGCTTGACGGCTACGGGCCTTTACACGTGGGGTCCGCCTCCGCCCGCCGGCACCCCCCGCCCCCTTCCCCCTCCCCGCGCGGCGTCTCTTTTGGCGCGCCTCCCGACGGGACCGGGACCCGTCCCTCGGCCCGCAGACGGTGGTGCCTGGGGCTCCTGCTTCCACGTCAGCAGCACCCGGAGCGCCCGCCTGTTGCGGGGAGCCCGTCGCCGAAAGGGCTGTGTGGCTGGTGGGAACCCACCCCAGCGCCTGGCTCCGGCCGCCTCCCAGTAGGCGCGATGCCTCGCTGCCTCGTACAAGTTGGGTTGGGAGGTCACTTACGAAATCCTTGGCACCCCCCACCCCCATCCCCCTTTGAAATGCTGGCGAACGAAAGAGGACGGGCTTCCCGCTTTTACAGCTCCTCTACAAATCTCTACAAGGATAGGCTAGAGTGATACCTTTATAGGTCACTAATAAAATAAAATAAAATAATGCAAGTCTGGAAAGCACTCCGGCAAGTCATGGGCAGAGTGGGTGGGAAAAAGGAATGGAGCAGAATCTGCTTGGGAACCTGCAAATGGGGGTGGACGGACGCTTCCTTGTAGCAAATGGGGAGAAAGGCAAATGGACTGAACTGCAATATGGTGCCCTCCCCCTTCTTTCACGCACCAGATCTGAGCGCGTCCTTGCGAAATGCTGAGTTAGAAGGTGAACCTTGATCTCACTGGCAGCTAGCAAACTTCACAACAGGAGCTGAGTCTGCAGAAGTAAGGGAAGTTTGGGGTGGTTGCGTCGGAGTTCCCCCCCCCTTTAAATTAGGTTAGAAACCGGTTTGGCATAATCTTGAAAGCTTGTTCTAGGGACAAATGCCCCAGATAACATTTGAGGGTTAAAGACGCTCCTATTATCGTGCTCTCTTCCACTAAAACCAAGGGTGCAACCTGTCTGAGCATGCAGGGCTAGAAAAGCAAAACACGCCTGTCTTAAAAAAAAGTTCTACTTAAAAGATATATTCTCTGTTTGTTAGGTCTGAATAATGCAACAAGTTCCTTCCTTGTTACCAACCAAAATCTTATTTACTGTACCTGAGTTTCTGTGATGCAGGGGATGTTTTACAGGTTACAGCAGAAGACAGCACCTACCATGTTCTTGCACCATTGCAGTGTTTGAGAATTACATGCGTGTGTGCTTTTCCAAGAACACCCGGGCCAGTGCACAGACACTTACCTTCCAATTCCCAGGAGAGGAATGCATGGCTGCCCACAGAGAATGTTTTCTCACCGCTTATAAACACAGTGGCACTCTCTCTCTGTGTGTGTGCATATTTTCTCTGGTGCTGTCACTGCAGTGCATTATAGGAGTGCTCCAGAAAGGCACAATAAAGCTTCACAGCACAAGGCTCTCTCAAGGTTTCTTTTTTGCCTTGGCACCTTATAACAAACGCAGGGTGGCAGGATTCTCATATAAGTAAAAAAAAAATGGGCACGCCTTGCAGAGTTTAGATTGCCTTTTCTGGAAAGTAGAACCTGGGTAGAAGCATTCCAAAAACTCCTTAGATTTCCTAGTTGTTTCCGTCAAGGCTGCATGATGCTCCAGCTGAGTGAGCTCACTGGCTGGCTGTCTCCATGAGCTGGGCAGAGGGGCTGGGGGTTCATGTCCCTCCTGTGTCCTTGAGGAGAACAGCCAGCCTATGCAGCCTTGGGCAAGCTGCACAGTCATGGGGCTTCCCTAGGAGAAGGAAGTAATAAATCAGTTTTGTATTGCCTATATACCTAGAAAACCGTGGAAGGGGCCATTATCAGTTAAAACTGACTTGATGTCATGTAATTACTAGTATTACTCTGCCTATAGAGTCAACCTGGGCCTGGTGCACTGAACTGACAACAAAAAAATATGTGGGGGTGCCTGGCACCTTTCAAGATAAAAGCAAGGCATCTCAAATCTTTGGTGTGCCTCCATTTCTTCTTGCATAAACAGTATTTGATCTAAGTCTGTACTTGCTACAGGATTGCCTTGAGAGGAAGGAGAAAGGGAATCAAGTTTCATTTGAATGCTATCTCGAAGAGTTGCACAAATCAAATAGTCAGCTTGGTCTTTGATCACAAAGGTACATAACCTGTTGGTCACAGAAGTTGGTTGTCCCATGAATCAAGGCCAGTTTGGGAAGCTCTAGCCACAAGCATTTAGTCTGAAAATTTATTCTGGAAAGAGGTATCCAAAGAGGCCACTGCGTAAGCTAGAGGAGGAGATGGTGGCTGGAAGCAAAGTAAGAGTTGCAAACATCTTTCCAGCTGACAGCCCAAGGAAAATGACTAGCTTCACACCTACTCTGCTATCCTGACTCCCAGAGTAACAAATGCCTGGAAAGAACATCAGTCCTCAGCCTGGGAAGCTAATCTCCACTTGCATGCTTGTCCTGCCCAGCTGATAGAATTCATGGATAAGGAAATATTTTGCCCTAGGGAAAGGGAACACCTTCTTCTGTACAAGTTGCCCTTCCCAAGAAGATTTTGGAAGGAAGCAGTGCCACATCTGCCAGTGCCAATGCCATATGTTTTCCTAGAGAATGATGGAATAATGGGCTTGGGAGTTGCATTTGGAACAACCAAGTCCAGCCCCTTACTCAATGCACAAGTCCCAAGTTAAGGTCAATCTGACAGATGGTTGTCTACTTTTCTTCTCAATGCCTCCAGTTCTGGAGAACTCAGCCGTTCCCAAGGAAATTGGTTCCATTGTCACACTGCTCTAACAGTTAGGACATTTAATCCCTAATATTCAACTGAAAGCTGGTTTCCCCTGACTTGAGCCCATTATTACAATTCCTTGAGTCAGGAACAGCCTAAGAACAGGTTCTCCGTCTTGTAACCTTGTATTTGAGGCCTCCCCCACCCTGGAGTGTAGAACTTTGCACTTATCCCTGTTAAATTCCATTCTGCGGATGTCAGTCCAGTACTTGAGACTCTCAAGATTTTTTTAAAGTATTGCTTCTCTCCTATATGAAATACGCAATTCCATCCAACTGTGTGTTTTCCACACATTTGAAAAAACATTTATTTTATTTTTATTTATTTATATAGCTTGTATGCCGCTCACTACCCAAGTTGTTAATAAACACATTAAAGAGCATCAGGCCAATGTCTGAACCTTGTGATACTGCGCTTGTTACCGCCTCCCAGTTTGAGAAGGCAGCCATTGCTAAGCACTCTCTGTGTATCCACCTGACAGGTTGTGTTATCCAGCCCACACTTATAGTTTGCTAATCAGGATATTATGGGAAACTTTGCTGTTGTCAAGCTGTATTAGGTCCACAACATTCCTACCATTTACCAGAAAGGTTATCTGATTAAAAAAAATGAAATATGATTAGAAGGATGTAACCTTGACACATTGTTGGCTTTTGGTTATAGCTGCATTGTTTTCAATGTGCACACAGACTGACCACTTGATAATCTCCCCTAGAATTTTCTCCAGGACTGATGTCAGTCTGACTGGTGCATAGTTGTCAGGTTCTACATTTCTTGCCCTTTTTGAAGATGTGGACAACTTTACCCACCCATGTAGAGCACATTGTAGTAATCAACCCAGGATGTAAATAAGTAATGTGATCAGGATCAGAAGAGATCAGGCTTCTCCAGGAATGGGTACAGCTAGTATGCTAGTTTGAATTGTACGAAATCACTTCTAGCCACTGCCAAAACCTGGGCATCTGAGTTAGGAGCCCCGTGGCACAGTGGTTAAATGCCTGTATTGCAGGTAAAACTGTGCTCATGACCTGGGTTCAATCCCAGGGAGCAGGCTCATGGTTGACTCAGCCTTCCATCCTTCCGAGGTTGGTAGAATGAGTACCCAGCTTGCTGGGTGGTGGTGGGGAATGTGTAGCCTGCATACTGTTATTAAAAACTTTAAACTGCCCAGAGACTACTTGAAGTGATATGGGGTGGAATATAAGCAGAACACTTTGCTTTTTTTTCATTCAAGGATGAATCCAGGAACACCTCAAAGCTGCACACCTGTGTTTTCAGAGGGAGTGCAACCCCATCCAGCCCAGACAGCATCCTTATTCCTTGATCTGCCTTTCAGTGGACCAGGAGCCCCTCTGGCTTGTCAGCTGCCGCTGCTCCCATCATCATCATCATCATCATCATCATCATCATCATCATCATCATCAATTTATTTATTTATTTATTTATTTATTTATTTTCCCAAAGGAATTCTGAGTGGTGAACAGTGCATAGCAATCAATAAAGGGGACAAAAAAAAATCCCCCCAACAGATTTGCAACAATGAAACGTAAATATATATATATAAAAACTATTAGACTATATCTCTAAACAGAGCATGGGGCTACAGTCAAAGAGTCAGCCAGCTATACTTCAACAAGGATCCCACTGCCAAGCCCCTTTGGTGGCCTCTAACCAAAACTAGACCACTCACAGACAAAAGGATGGCATCCGTAGGCTTGAAGGTGAGAGCAAGATCTGTTGGAAGGAAGGGCCCGGGGCAGCTGCTTCCATGGGTTGACTTTTCTGACAGCAGTGCTTCTTGAAAACTTAAAAAAATAAACCCTCCCCCAGCTTCCCTGGGATGAAAAGGATTTTCAAGGGAGCTGGGGGACTTTTTGGTGGGTGGGAGGGGCAAAATGTCCCAAGGAAAAAAAGTGGTAGCTGATGACATCATCCAATTTACATGGCATGAGTTAGGCTGTCGAATTTCAGTGGGTGTGTCTTGCTGTTGTTCAGGGTCCGGTCAGCCAGTGGGGCTGCTCCTTGGAGACTCCAAAGCCTTGTAGCTCCATTGGTTTGCTCCTACAAACCACATACAGTACTTTCCTTCCATTTCCTGCTACTTAGTTCCTTCTCATGCACAATTACAACTGTATGGACAACATACTGATCAGTGCCCAGAGAATACGTTTGCTATTACTGCATGCCAGGATAGAAAAATAGAGGATAGATGGAGGGGAAGGAAGGAAAGTTGTTCACTACAATTTGATCAAGTGATAACAAGCAATGAGAAATGAAGACTCGTCATTCTTGGGGAGGCAGGGGGAGGTTTATAAGGGCAGCCCAGTGTTAATGGCATATTCCCTTACTACAGCTGAAAACTGTGAGTCAGCAAACTTCTGCTGTTGCTACAGATGGGCACAATGGGTGATGCCATGATGAGAAGGAAGTTCAAGGTAGCTGCAAGCAAACAATGCCTGTGCATTACAGAATTCTATCTCGCACAAGTTTGGAACTCTCAAATTACATAAATTTTATCCTCAGTTTTAAAAACCAACTTTCCTGTTAGTTAATCTGTGTTACATTAAAAAAACTGCTTCTGTCTGCCTCTTTGTCCATCCACCCTGTCCATCCACTCCTGCTTGACTGCTCTGCAAAGTTGCAGTATCCTTCATTATGACCCTGCCCAATGCTGCCAGCCTCCTATCAGTTCAAGCTTGGTACAAACTGATAGGAAAGTTGATTGCCACATGTGGGTGTTACTGAATAACTGGTTTTGGCTCAAGGGGTGGGGAGGGTGAGTTTTATTTACTTTTTTCTATTGGTTTGCTTAATTATTTGATGAGTTACATTTGTCAATGCATGTGCTCTTCAGGGCCATGACATTTTGATGTTGCTAATCTTAATATTTTTTTCACAGAGTCATAGAATAATGGAGTTGGATAGAGCCTAAATGGGCATCAAGCCCAACCCCTGTTCAATGCAGAGATCCAAACTGAAGTACATTTGACATATGGTTGTCTAGCTTTCTCTTGAATGCCTCCAGCTCATCATGTATAAAAGGAAATTGGTGACATTTTTGTACGGATGCAATACTTAAGAGGTTTCCCCTGATGTTCAACCGAAATCTGGCTTGCTGAAATTTTAGCCCATTATTACATGTCATGCATTCTGGGATGATCAGAAACAGATCCTCTCCCTCCTCTGTATCTTTCAAGTACTTGAAGAGTGATATCACATCTCCCTTTGTTATTCTTTTTTCAAAGCTAAACATGCCCCTTTTGTCTTTCTTCATAAGGCCTTGGGCGGTTACTTCACATCTGTTTCACTCTAACTGTCGCGGTTCAGACCAGTACAAAAAAAACTTACTTCATGTTGTGGCGAAAAGGGAAAAACATAAGGTAATATACCTTAAATGTAAGTCAAAATGTTTATGTGATTCATAGAATGTATGTTAAGGATAAAAATTGTATGTATATTGGTAAGTAAACTACTTAAAATGTATGTATAATTGTATGGTTACAGGATATATAAAGGTATATTTAATGGTAGGTATAACTTGAGGAATTTAATTTTAAGTAGGCAAACTGATTGGAAAGTTTACCCTCTTAAAATTAGTTAATTAAGGGGGGAGGTATGTGGCGAAAAGGGTAAAACAAGTATGAATATTCATGAATGTGTTTTGAATAGCCAATCACCAAGCTGGTGGGAGTGGTTAAGAATGTTATATATTGGAACCTAATGGGTGAATGGGGAGTTAAGTTTGTGTTAGAGCTGAGAGGAGTTCAGTTAAGAGAGCTGAGAGTCAGTTAGATTGTCACTTGGTCAGGTGGGAGATCCTGCCACTGAAAAGAGTCTGGTTTATAAAGGAAATACATTATTATAAGAATTTATGTTTGCAATACAATAACATCGGCTAAAGCTATCATAATACTGATCATCTAATTGTAAACTAATGTTTCATGTTTTATTTTAAAACTATATAACCTGGTGTGACTCTCTCTCAAATACATACAAGTGTCCAGTTAATCTGGTGGTGGCAGCGAGTGAAAACCCAGTGTGTGTAAGGGGCACGTCACACACGCCCATTTCGCAACAGCTGAAATTTGTCTCAACCACAGTCCCAAAGCGGGATATGAGCGCGACAACTATGACCCTTCCTCTGGCTTGGGTATTGGCTTGTACTTCTGTTGCGTGACAAGGGGACGTGAAGTAAGGGCTGTCACAGCTGCAGGGTTATTTTAAAAACTTATTTTGCTGTTTCCTCACGACATATTGAATAGGCTTTCCATCGGCACTTAGGTTACACTTCTCTTGAGTCAAGTAACTTTGAAAACAGCCAGAGTTTCCTTTTCACGCTTCAGTGGTCTGAACCACCACCAGGTGTCACTCATGATAAACGAATATGAATTAGCAATAAGTTCTTTAACTCAGTCAACACATATTTAACTCTAGTAAAACATAGCTCAGAATTTTAACCTGTAAACATAAACCTAACAAATTATCAAAATAACAGAGTAATATTTAGTATATTTTAGCTCTAAGCAAGTCTGCAAATAGAATCATTAAAGAGCAAGGCTTGTGCCTCTGTTTAAATGCCTTCTTGCTGCCAAATCATTTAACACCTGATTGTTGCTGCAAGAAACATCTACTGATTATACCACCTGTTATAACCACACCCCAAACACTCAGTATGTCCTCTGGTTCTATTCTGCAGGTAAGTCTTTTATATTCAATATTTAATTTAAGTGTTCTTTTTCCTTCTTAGTAAAAACTCCAACAGTTAACTCTGTGTGTCGATATTAAAACCTCAAAGGAGTTTACAATTTTATTTATTTATCTATCTCCTCAAGGACCCTTAGATTGCTCCAAGGAGAGGATAAAGCAGAGGAGCACTCCTATTTCACCTGACAGAGCAACAAAAATAGCTGCTAGCTGAAGCATGGCCCAGGAGGTCAATGCTGGCTCAGTAGAGGCACTGGAAAAGAAAGAGGCACCACAAATGAATCCAGCAAGACAAATGGCTGAAGCAAGGGGATCCCCATTAGACCTTCATTCCTAGCCATCACCTGGTGTGTGACAGGTGGTAGGGTTCATTGATGAAATGCCAACTAAAGATGGGCACAAAGCACTTCATAGTAGTAGAACCCTAATGTAGGACTGCTGCAGAGTGGGCCTAGGAGGATGCGGGAGGTGGAGGATAAATATGGTGCCTGTGGTGCCACACTCCTGAATTCATCTGAAAGCTCTATGAATCACTTCATGTCTATCTCAAATATGGACTCCTGTCCTGAACTGAGGACACTGACATACCAGTGAAGGTAACTGGGACACAGATATGGACAGTGCTCGTAAAGAGAATCAAACCCCTCCCTCGTGAACTTCTGGGGCAGGTGATAATGGTGCTCCACTTGAATTTTTATCCTCTCCCATGACAAGCACAAGCAACACAGAAGTGTCTGGAAGTTGTGAAGCCTATGGCTGAAGAAACCTACCCAGCCACCCCATGCCTGAGTTGGTGGTGACAGCAGTTACCTATGGTTAAAGTATTTTTTAAAGTTAATTGTTCAGGAAATGTTTTTGTGTTGAATGGTGGGGGAAAGGCATATGCAGGAAAGCAGAACTGGTGTATGCAAAGTCCATGCAGAAGGCCTTTGTCATGGTGAGGATATTTGGTTCGTTTCTGCCTCAATATTTCCCTTTGGATCTACTGTGTAGGCCATTGCTAAGTACCAATAGACAACAGACATTGCTACTGGATATGTATGGAAAGAAGTCACTTCAAAAAATTGATAGACCCTACCTTGTCATTCTTCAGGAAAGTTCACGTTTCCTTCATGGATGTTCTGGTCAGAAGCCAAAAGGCTAGCCATCAGGAGATGAGGGTACCAGATTTCAGCAACTCTGGAAAGTATGCATGCTTAGATATTTGGAAACATGGCTGTGCATAGATGTTCTTAAGCAGGTGCAGTCCATTACTATGCTATAAGAAGGTGTGCCTTGCTTCAAATGAGACCTGGATCCTGGGAGTTGACGTGAAACAACTGAGTCCAGGGGTTGCCTGGCAAGGAAAAATGGATGCTCTGAATAGCCGTAGGGCTGGGCTGGGTGACTTTGCCCCTCCCTCTGCCTGGCTAGTGCCATGTTGTGCAGACTAGAGCTGCCCAGCAGGAGCCAGAATTTTCATAAGGCCTCACAACATGGCTAGAGGCCTCTTTTGTGTTCTAGCTGTCTTCCCTCCCTCCCTCCTTCCCTCCCTCCCTTCCAACTGAGAGAATTAAAGTAGCTGGTCATGTAATGGGCTGTGACTCAAATTGACTGAGGTAGCAGTGTGTTTTTGCCCATCCCATTCACTTTAAAGTTAAGGAGAGGTTTATAACCGGTCACAATTGGCAGGCAGTGCAAGTGGAAAATCTAAGTGAGGTGAAATTTATTGAATAATATTCACTCATGAGCTGGTAGCCCTCAATATGAATTAGGAAATGAATTAGGAACATTAGGTGTTGAGTATCAATAGGTTCAAAGATTAGAAATGACGACTGCTCAGACCCCAGTTTTTGGGAGGTTGCTGAACAGGTGGGCTGCAATCTTCTAATATTAGAAAAATTAATATTAATTTTTCCTTTTCCTGCCAAGCACCCCACCACCACAGATAGCTTACCCCTTGCCAAATCCATCATTCTCATGGGTTGTTGTTGTAATAATTGTTGTATTATCTCAATAGTAATCTTGATGGCCACTCTGCCATTGAAGAAGTCCCAAATTTTCCTCTTTCTGGCACCCACATCATATTCCATGGACCTGGCACATCCAAGGGCCCAGCCTGTACCATTCCTGTGACATTTGTGTTCATGCTAAGATCCGCCCTCTGTTCTCTTGACTCAGGCTGATTTCAGTAGATACATTTACATATTTTGTAAATTTGGCACATCCAAAGATTTATCCTGCATCAATCTTGTTGTGTTTGTCTGTAGATTAAGATCAGCTGTTTGTTTCAGTTTATTCTAGAGACCCCGTGTTCTCCACCACTCCATCTTAAGGTCTGTTTTGCAGAGCTGCTGTTGTAGTAATCTGCAAACTGCATTCCGGTCTCTGTTACACCTCTGTGTTTTTATCAAAATTAAAGATCTCTGTATCTTCAGAAGTTGAGTCAGTATAGATATTTATATTTTTTTGCAAACGCCATAGATTTATGTTGGCAAAATCTTCTGAAATGTTTCCCCAATTCACTGTGTTTTATAGCTCACAAGAAAGGGTTAATATTGTTTGTAATAGTTTCTGCCACTTAGTTTTGAAATAAGAGAGATAATGAGTAGAGTAACTAGACTAGATTGAGGCCAAAACAGCTAGGAACAGCCTTCAAGCGTTGTTTTCAAAGCATGTGGTTATTCCAATGCGCAGGAGCTACTTACTCCCAAGGAGGCTCCTAAGATCACCCCCTTAAAAGATTTAGCTCCTGATAGCTAAATTTCACCTTTAAAACCCACCAATCTGTCCCATTACCTGGGAGAGCATTTGTGGAGGTGCACTATAGCCTCTCAGGCAGCTAGGTTCCTTTAAAATCTTACACTAGTTGTGTACTTTGAAAATACACCAACCCTGTCAGGTAGGACAAACAAAGAAAAATGTCCTAACAGTTCCAAAGTTGCTTCTCTGCCAAGCTCTGCTGGTCAAGGCACTGAGTTAGCCACACTCACTCTTGGGCAGTAATCAGGGTGGTGTTGAATAATATTATTTTATTTAAAAAATAGAAAAGTTAAAACAAAAAGTCATTAGAAAAGAATAGTGCAAAGCACAAATATCAAAAGCATGGTTATTAGGATTTGCAATCAGGAAAATAACAACACTGTCTAAGCTATTTCCTAAGTTCACTAGCGTTTCCAACTACAAGGCTCATGATGAAACAGAGCTCCCTGCAAGGATGATGTGTTGATGATTGGAGATGAGGATGAGGGTGAGGAAGAGGAAGAGGATGCTGCCAGTCCAGTTTGTGCAGTTCTCAATGTCTTGTGTTATTTTATTTTATTTTTTGAATGTTTTTTCCCACCCGCGTGCTGTCAAATGCATTACATTGCACAACGCAGGGGGAAACGAATAATGAACCAATGAACCAATGAAATTAATTTTTCAAAAACAACCCTAAAACAAACCGAACCAAAACAAATCACCATTTTTGGGTGCCCATCTCTAGTACTAAAGTAAAATAAATACAGCACTAACTCCAGAAAAAATTGCAATATCATCTTTCACTCTTTAGTAACTTAATTCCAGAGTAAGACCCTCTTGTAAACTCCCAGGCTTTGACCCAGGAGGTAAAGTCCATTTTGACTGTTCCACCAGAAAACAAAGTATACACAAAACCTCATTTAATGTTTTCAAAATGTTCAGACCACGACTAAGTGAATCAGTGGATACTGGTTGTGTGGATATGGGTGATGCTGGTATCCCTGGGGTTCCTTCTAGATTATAACACTCTACACACACCAAAATTCACAACTTGGCAAATTAAATGAGAACATAATAAAGCACCAAGAAAACAGGGTACTTATCCTCTCTCCTACTTGGCAGTGTTGGGAGCTTTAAAGTGGAGAATAAGAGGCAGGGGTTTCCTGTTCCGTTCATAGGAGGAAAGACATGATATAAAATAAAAGTTTGCAGCAGCAAACTTTGTGGTCCAGGAAAAGTGCCTTATCTCCTGCTGGAGGAAAACTGGCCGCCATCAATTGATGATGATGGCATGAGCCATCAGCACTGGAGAACTGTAAATACCTGTAAATATTTGGCATGTCATGAGTAGAATTGCTATCACTTTGGTGATTAGAATTCTTTCTTCAAGCAAACACAATCCCCCCACCACCCTGGTAGAAGAAGCAGCTTTCAGCAAAGGAGTGTGAACGTGTGGTAAAATGGAGCCACTATATCTGAAGAAGTAATTTCTTTCACACTTGCTTTTACGGCTTTGCTTTGCCTTTATGCTTACTGCCTCCCTGTGTTGGTAGAAAATGATTTTTAAAATGGAAATGTCCTTTCATTTTGCTCTTTTTCTATGTGGTGGAAAGAAAGACGTGTCTTGAGAGCAATGCTGAGGAAACTGTTTTAGAAAGGAAGGTTTATTTAACTTTGGTTGGACTCTGATTTTTTCAAAGTAATCTGCTGGACAATCACTCACTTTGCTCTGTCTGCTTTTTCCACCTTCCCCCTTTTACACCTCCCTCTTGGAAGAGACTACAACAAAGTGATATTAACCCTTTGATGTGAGCTATAAGAATACAATGAGCTGGAAAATGTTTTCAGATTAAAGGAGTTTGCCAACTTACTCTTATGTGGACTACAGAAAATAATAGACATTATGACATCACAGATGGAACCATCTTCTGAGGATATATAGATTTTGAAACTTGATCAGGAGCCAGAGTCAGAGCAGAGGCCTGATTCTAACCTAAAGATGACTATAATGGGAGTTGTGCAGGATGAACTTAAGAGAGCTGAACTTAAACTGGATCAGGAGATAGAACTAGAACAGAGAGCTGTTCTTAATGTGCAGACAAATGTAATAACATCTGTGAGGGATAAACCTGGAGATGAGGAAGATTCACATATCCATTCTGTTGGATATAAATGCAGAGGAGAGAAGAGCTTGGGAACTTTCCAACAACAAGGCATTTATCAAAATAGGAAAACAACTTGTAAAAATGGTGGACCTGACAGGAAAAGAGAACACCCAGAAAGGGAATGTCTGGCTTAGTGAATGGGTTATGTAAAAAAACCTTGTTCTTTGTATCATGCCTGTCTAAAGCTATTACATATAACAAATGGTTTGTATAACATAAAATCTGTACAAACATAAAAAATTCTGGAGATCATCTGTGGGGCTAATCCGTACAACTTAAAAATGGTTGCAATTAGAGATTACTCTATTTCCAATGCATTCCTATGGGAAATTTGTATAAAGGAAAATTTGCTTAGTTTAGTTTCATTTGGAACAAATTAATTCCTTTATACAAGGTACCACTGTAACTGATTTTGATGATATAAGAAATGGGAAATGTAAATGTGAAGATCAACCTGAAATGTAAATAAATGTTAACCTGTTAGTCAGGTACAGATAAGAACTGGTAGACATAGAATGTAGACCAAGATGTAACTCTATTATAATAGCCCATAAAGTACTAACTTGATTTATAGAAGTCCTTTGAAATTAGATATCTAGAAGAATAGGTGAATTTATCTGTTTAATGACATTTATTATATAATAAGTTAGCTAAAACATATCCTAAGTGGTTTAGTCAACGGAAGAATTATTATGATTGAGTATATTGTTGAGACCATACGGGCTATTTCAACATTGTATTTTGCTATC
>JAHTLZ010000171.1:1977846-1992260 GCA_023846285.1 Phrynocephalus versicolor | reverse complement strand
ACATACATACATACATACATACATACATACATACATACATACATACAGATGGAAGTAGATGTAAGTGAAGATAGAATATGGATAGGATAAAAATGAAATTAAGTATGAAAAGTTGGGAAAGGAGATATGAATTATATTGAGCTGAAATGTTGGGGGAAACTGTGATTGACTTTGTAACATGGCAAGAGACAAACAACATATCTGTTTTATTATGTTTAGTGTAGAAAACAAATTTAAAAAGTGGAGGGGGGAGAAATATGAAGACAGCTTGGGGTGTTGCCAACAGGGATGTGAAACCCAACTCTTGACTTCAGGTGCAGCTTTAACAACAGCCCTGCTGCTCCCTGCCTCATCTAAGGCAGATGTGCCTGGTGAAAATCATCTTGCCAAGAAGTTTACATCTAAGAACCATCTCCTGGCAAACCACACATTTTGCCATGTTTTGACTTTTGATACATGCTTCGAAGATGTGGCTGTTGCCCACAAAAGCCTGAAATGATTTGTTTTGATTTTTTTTAATTAGTGGCCTATAAAAGTATCACCTCTATAGCCTAGTCTTGCATTTGTATTTGGTAATGACCACAGGGCTCCCCCTTTTTATTTCATATAAGGACAGTGTCTTGTTCCAGTGGAGGTAGGGGAATGGGAAAAGCTGGTCCAGCATTTCCACCGGGCTCCAAGGTGGTGGTGCCTCTCCCCCAGAACACGCCTGCCTGCTCTTCTCAGACAGCACCTTCTGAATAGCATCCACCGAACAGCTCACGGGCGCCCCCAGTGGAGACATCAGGGAGCGTGCCAGCTCCTGATCTGACGCCCGGCAGGACACTTCCACGTGAGCATCCGCGGGGAGGGAGGAGGAACAGGAGCCTGAGCTGCTGCTGGCCCAGCAACATCCCAGCATGAGCGCTGGGGCCACTCGTTCGCGGGGCCGCGCTTCCACGGGCCTTAGCCCCCGGTGGCCGCCGCCGCCACCCAAGAGGGCCTGCAGAGGGAGGGACACGGCATCGGAGGGCTTCCGCAGAACCACCCCAAGGTACCTGTACCACCCACCGGCCCCTTGGCGAGGAGGAGGCGGCGCAGGACAACCTTGCCTCGGCCCGACCAAAGGAGAGCCAGGGTGGCCGGCGCTGCCCGTTCCTCCCGGGATGGCTCCGTTGCCGAGGCCAAGCGCCCGGTGCCCTTCCGGAAGGCAGCCGGCTGAGCCGCTGCGGGCGCCTTCCGCAAGGAGATGTCGCTGGCTGCCGCCGAGGCGGAGGATGCTCCGAGGAGGGGATGCGGGGATGCAGGCGGGCGGGCACGGGGAGCGAGCACGCCCCGGGTGGGAGGAGCGCCCAGAGGAGGGATGCGCGCCCTGGAACGAGGGCGGCCGGCCGGCCGGCGGGAGGGTCCTCCAGCGCCAGGCCGGATCGCCCCCTTCCCAGCGCTCGGCGGCGACAAGAGGTGAGGGGCGGGGAGCCACGCCAGGGAGGGAGGGAACCAAGGGCTCGGCGGCGGCCGGGAAGGAGCTGCCAAGGGGCCCGAGCGGCGGCGGCGGCGGCGGCGGGATGCGAATCCTCGTGCGAGTGGACCGGGCTCATCGAAGCCCCCCCCTCCCGCCCGCCCGGGCCGCCTCGTGGCCCAAGGTCGGAATCGGTGTAGCATCAGATCAAGCGGTCACCCTTCGCTGGGAGCCCCGCCGGGGTCCAGTGGATGCCGCCGGCCCCGAAGGCTGGGAGCTGGGCCGGGTCGGGCTGTCTGTCAGCTGGAAGCGGAGGGCGGCAGGCCTTCGCCAGGGCGGGAGGGCCCCGTCCGGGTCCAGGAAGGGGGAAGAAGGACGCTCGTCGTGGTGGGACACACCTTGCGCAGCGGGGCACTCGGGGTCTTTGTTCACCGTCCGCTGTCGCCTGGAAGCAGTAGATGGCGTGGGTTTTGGCTGGGCCGGCAATATTCTGCCTTGCGTCTGGAAAGATCTGAGAGAGAAGTTCCACTGTTGCCCTCAACAAGAATCAAGAAGTGGTGGTGGTGATGGGAGGGTTCGCTGCTTTGCAAATGGAAGACTCCCTAAGTATCTTTCAAGGGTCATCAGCGATGGCCGTTTCATTCCCTTTAGCGCTTGTATTGTGTCATGTCAGTCAGATGTAATGGTCAGATTAACCCCACTCAGTATTTACAGCAGGAAGTTTGATTTAAATCATATGGATTTAAATTGGAAAAAGTGATGTTACTGATAATATAAATCAAAAACAAATTAAAATAAATAAATCCTGGTTTAAATCGTGATTTAAATCAATTTAATTTTTAAAATGAAATCATTGATTTTCAAGTAGATTTCAAAAAACATGGTGCATAAGAAGGACCTTTGATAAAAGGACCCTATCAATGCTATAAGATGAGCAGTAGCCCAACCCTCACCTTTGGACTTGGCTTTCCAATATGGGGGACAAGAACAACTACAACCCTCCTTCTCCAGCTCCCAAATCCTGTTTAGAAAAATAGCAGGGAAGGGTGGCGAGATCTACAGGAGATTCAGCAGGCCAGCAACCCCACCCCTCTCTCTTCGGATACAAGTCACCCATCAGGGCACAGGGCACTCATTCAGTAGCAGGGGCTATTGTGGCACTGCTTATTCCCTTCAGAGTCACCCAACCCTAAAGGAATAGGGCTTCTCTCTGTGTATGTGTGTGCATGTGTAGCACTGCTTGCCTGCTTCACTCGGTGTATACACAAATGCCCATTATTTTGCCCCAGCTCTGTCCACCACTGCCAACCACAATGGACACCAGATGTCACGGCCTCATGGGGATCAAGACAGCTTCTCTGCTGAGGCCATGCCTCCAGTCAGACTCACGTGGACCTGAGCCATCATCCCATCCAGAAGGAAGTACTTGGAGCAGGTCAACAACCTAAATGACCTACACAGAAGCCCATAGAAATGCATCAAAACTTTTAAATCTGTATGGGACAAATCCTACTGGCATAACTTTGGACCACCTTAAACTGTATCGTTGTAGTTTTAGAAGAGGTAGCTTTGTTAATCTGTACAACTTCTTCCCGTGTTGTCCTTGCCGCCATCTGCAGCCTGGGTAATTTGTCCACCATTGTCACTATTAACAAAAACCTCCTAGAAAGGAACTGAAAATGAAACAGGGGTCATAAAACTCATTACCAGCTGTAAAATGCCAGTCTCCTTAGTAGAATTAACAATTATGTTGTTTCTGCTATTGATATTGTATTCCAGGGATTCCTATAACCTTTTGTAGTACAAAGCTTCAAGTAACTATTGTAGTTACTTCCACTGCTAGATCTCTTGTGTGAGATGAGATTTTACAAGGGTGCCATATGTTTTTATCTTTTATCTTTTGATAATTGTCCATGTGTCATTTTGTGTTTGTATTTATGACTGCTGTTGAATTCTCAGCCTATAGCCTCCCAGAGTTCCCTTGGGAAGATGGGTGAGGTATAAATTCAATAATAAATAAATAAATAATGAATAAATAAGGGAAAATATCTGAGTATCGAACATAAGTCCTCACTCTGCTGTGAATTACTGCATTCACTTACGTAGTTTGCAACTGATGTCTACTAAAAAAAACCCAGTCTCTCTGTTTTGGTGCCATCTACAAATGTATAAAAAATTGCAGTGCAATCTCATTTTTATTTGGAGGAAGTAGATTTGATCCACAAAGGGTCATGTTAAAATATATCCATTAGCATTCAAGATGTCACACAGTTTATGTCCTTTTTCTTTGAATTTTGTTGTGTCTGATTTAATATAAGCAAATTGAAACCTTCTTATTCTAGTCTCCCTCCAGGTTCCAAGGTTCTGTGGGGGTTTCTTTTTGCCCTGGGCCTCAGGATACAGGGGGTGGGATAAGATGTTTATTGTAAAAAAAATTCACTGGAATTCTGGCACTGGGACCAGGACCATGATCTGGCCACAAATTTAGACCATTAAAGTCCCTACTGTATTCTGAAAGCTCCTTAATGCTTCTACAGGGCGCAGGAGAGCCTTAGGAAGCTGTACAAGCTGAAAGGGAGAATAGGAAAGTTTTTCATGGGTTTAAATTAGAGTGGTAATTTGGTTTACGAGTACCTTAGTATATGAGTATTTTGCAAGATGAGCAAAAAAATTAATAAAAATTTCCCTTGCTTTGTGAGCAGTGACTTGCAAATCTGGCCACCCCACAGCAAGGGGGTGACAATGTGGGCCAGGGTCTTCCCTCCCTCCCTCACAGCCGGGCTCTCCTCCTCCTCCTCCTCCTCCTCCTCCTCACTGCCGCCACTGCCATCTTGGGATGGCACCCAGATATTGCCTGGAAGGCTTCCAAGATGGTGGCAGCAGAGGAGGAGGAAGAGGTGAGCTGGACTGTGAGGGAGGGAGGGAGGAGATGGAACCATGGCACCCCATTGCCGCCACCTCCAAGGCCCTGGGCAGACACACCTGGCCCACGCAGCTGGCAGCCCCTTGACGCCACAGCCAGTAGCCCCTTGTCGCCAGTCCCCTCCACTGGGTCCTGGCCTCTGCAGCTGCCGGCTCCCAGCCACGGAAAATTTCCCCATAGGAAATAATAGAAAGTGGGTTTCCATTACTTCCTATGAGGAAATTTGCTTTGATATACAGTGGTACCTTGAGATACGAAAAATGTGAGATACGAAAGGGAATTATGGGTAATGGGGATGACCTGAGCTAAGAAAAATTTAAACTGAATGCTCCATTTCCAGTGATTACTTTTCAGTACAAAGCACTGCCCTCGTGCATGCTATGCACTGCATTTCCGGAACTGGGGCATCTGTTTCCAATACGAAAGGAAATCATTGGAATCGGATGCCCCAGTTCTGAAAACAGCATGCACGGGGTGGCACTTCCTATTGAAAGGATGCCACAAGGTGAAGTCGAAGCCAGCCAAGTTGGAGGAAAGCTTCTTTGCATTGCTTGGTTCCGGGAGAAACCCTCAATCGACTGGCAGGCAGTGGAAGAGCAGCTTTTGGAGTTCACTTTGACATCTCAACAATCAGCTGATTGTCAGAGCCATCAAAAGGAACTCTGAAAGCTGCCCTTCAGCAAGGGAATGCAGTTTTTTTTAAAAAGCAACAACAATGAATCCATGACCTCCAGAACAGATTAATTGATTTCCCATGCATTCCAATGGGAAACCACACTTCAAGTTATGATTTTTTCATGATATGAGTCATCCCTTGGAACAAATTATTTTCATATCTAAGAGGTATCACTTATGCCAATATTTTGGTTTACAAGAATGTTTCTGGAATAATTTCAATCTTCTGAGGATGCTGCTGATTTTTAAAAAAAGAAATCCAGCTGGGATGGATACCCTCCCCTGCCAGGCAAGCCTAAAGCTGAGTCCTCAGTGCCCACACACATCTAGGCATCTGGTTTCATGCCTCTCCTTTGCAGGTTTAAGACCTCATAGACGGCATCCCAGTCCTGACCACAGGAGCGATCAATGGTTGCCAAGGCTTAAAATAGTACATTCCTGAGATACCCAATGCACAGCTGCTTTTCTGCACAGGACAAAGAAGACATACATTCACTTTGAACCTTATTTTATTTTATTTTATTTTATTTATTCCCATTCACTTGCTTGTTTGCTTGCTTGCTTGTTTGCTAGCTATATCTCTCATAAACAATCCATATTACTTTTAAAAAATGCATACCATACTTCATACCAGGATGCAGACGTGGAGCCTCTCAAGGTCAACTCACAGGCAGCCTGGCTGCAGCCAGGCACTGGTTTTTGGAGCCCTTAAGCCACCCGTGTGCTGGTGTTTGTAGGTAGAAAATACATGGGGTGAGGAGGGGGAGCTGAAAGATAAGCTTCCGTTCAGATCCTAGTTGTAACTTTGGAAGAGGCAGCTGTGTTAGTCTGTGCAAGCAAACCAGGCAAAATCCGAATAAATAAAACAAAATAAAATACAAAAACATGTGGCACCTTAAATATCAACTACTGTATTTAATGTAAGTTTTCACACGTTAAAATATAATAGGCTTTAAGATGCCACATGTTTTTCTATTTTGTTTCATTTCTTTGGGTTTTGCCTGCTATCTTCTGATCATAGGTTCCAGGAGATATGGGTGGGTGGGTGGGGGTGCTCCCTTTTTCTGAGCTGGGAATGTTTAGCCCTACAAAAAGAAGACTGAGAGGGGATATGATAGCTATGTTTAAATATTTGAAAGGATGTCATATTGAAGAGGGAACAGGTTTGTTTTCCATGGCTTCAAAGACTAGGACTCGGGGCAATGGTTTCAAACTACAGGAAAAGAGATTCCATTTGAACATTAGGAAGAACTTCATGACAGTTAGAGCTGTTCGGCAGTGGAATAAGCTGCCACAAAGGGTGGTGGAGTCTCCTTCCTTGGAGATTATTAAGCAGAGGCTGGATAGCCATCTGTTGGAAATATTGTGATGGGGGTTCCTGCATGGCAGGGTTTTGAACTGGATGTCCCTTGAGGTCTCCTCTATGATTGGAATCCCACTTGCTTGGCTCAGTGTCCGTCTGTGCTGGTAGGCAGCAGTTGCTTAATGACTCGCTGGGCTCCACCTCCATGTGACTGCTGTATAGAAATTCCTCAGCCAGCCAGCCAGCCATCAACTGGCCAGCCAGCACCAGCAAGCTAGCCAGTCACTTTGGAAGGCTCTTGATTCTTGTGAGAGCACTCCTGCTTTGTCTCCCTCTTCTCCTTGCTTTACTGTTGGGGACTGTGTGTCTTTTGAAGCGTTGTCTTTCAGTTTATCATATCCATCCTTGAGGTAGGCAGGCCTGGAGGAGAGACACTTTTCTCCTCTGCCTTTTCTTCATTCTTTCCCACCAACGAAGAGCAGCTGTCTCAGAGCATGGAGGAAGGGGTAAGTGGCACTTGGAATCCTCAGTAGGCTCCACAGCCCTCCCCCCGCGGGTGGCCCGGGTCCGGGGGCGTCTGGCCGGGTGGGGGGGGGGGGGGGGGGGATTTGTATTTTATGTTTTTAACCGTATATGTTTATGTCTTTTAAAGTTGTGAACTGCCCTGAGTTCCAGTTTGGAAGAAGGTGCGGTATATAAATGCAACAAATAAATAAATAATAATAAATTTCCTCTCCATGCTTTTCCAAGCGCTTGGTGGTGGCTGTTTCCTGGCTTGACTTTCTAGAAGAGCTTGTTTTCTAGGGTTGCTCTCTCCCCGAAGCCTTCATGCCTGGCTGCCAATTGCAGGGACACTGCTCTTGGCACCCTAAGATGGTCTGGGATTTCCAGGCAACTGGTACTTCCTGGCCTTGAAAAAGCCAAAGGCTTTCAAGTCCTTGGAAAACAATGAACAGTCACTAACCGGAGAGGCAGTGCCTGGGCCTTCTTGGCTCAGCTTTGCAGCTGTTGGAAGCAGATCAATAAAGACTCTAAGATGGGGAAAGTCTCAAGCTGTTTCTTTGAACTCAAGCACTGAGCAAAGCTGGACCTGTTGTCGTGGTTGTCGTCGTCGTCGTAGTAGTAGTTGTATGCTGCACTAGTGAGCCATGTTCTTTTTTTTCTTTTTTTTAGTGAGCCATGTTCTGATTAGAGATGGGCACGACTCAAAAAATGGTGTTTCGTTTGTTGTTTGGTCGTTTAGGGTCCGTTTCGGTTCGTTTTAGTTTTGTTGGGTTTTTCCGCAAATTTTTCGTTTTCGTTTTCATTTTTTCATTTTGTTACGTAAAGAAAACGAAAACAAAAAATTGCTGTTTCGTTAGCATTCTTTTCAGTTTGATGCATTTGCTGCAATGAAAACGAAAACACGGCAAAATTTTTCGTTTCGTTTTCGTTTTGTTTTTGAAAAATTTTCATTTTCATTTTCGTTATGTAACGAAATGAAAAAACGAAAACGAAAACGAAAATTTCACTGAGTCGTGCCCATCTCTAGTTCTGATGCAAAGCTTTCTCAGCAGGCTTTCTTGTGAGCATCCCAGCACCCCAGCAAATTTGATTTATATTGACTGTTTCTTCCTTACTGATTTTTTAAAAGAATTATTAATGAAAATATTGGATTGCACTGTAGTCAGGACTAAAAGCAGTTTTGTGAGAGCTAGCTGTGCAAGAATTCTAAGGAGAAATCAAAACAAAACAAAATAAAAGACAAAAACATGTGGCACCTGAATGACTACTATATTTTAATGTAAACCTTTATGTAAACATCTTCTTCTGCTGCTGTATGTCTGAAGAAGTGTACGTGTCCACGAAAGCTTACATTAAAATATAATAGTCTTTAAGTTGCCACATGCTTTTGACTTTTATTTTGCTTTGTTTTGATTTTGCCAGGACTAAACGCAGTGTTGTATCTCTCCAGATAGAGCCATTGATTTGTTTTGTTTCTTGACTAATGTGCCCAAGGCAGCAGGACATATGTTTCAAATAGTTGTGTAAAAGAGAACATCTGCCAGGAAGCAGGGTATGTCTAGATGCCTTAACCACATCCGATCTCACCTGAGTTTGGAAGCTAAGCAGGGTCAGCCACCAGGAAATACCAGATGCTGTAGGCGCCTGGAGTAGGAACTGGCAAAACACTCCAGTACTCCTGCCAAGTAAACTCCATGGACATGGGGTTACAAGGAGTTGGTCACGACTGTAACCACACAACAGGGTATGACAAGCTGTACTTTCTGAAATCCCTACCTCTGTGCAAAATGTCAAGAGCCCTAATCCCTGGCTCTTTATTTATCTGCACTAAAATTTCTTCATATTCCTTCTGGGTAGCTTTTTAAAAGACTAGGAGAGTGAACTAGTTATTTTCAGGAATAACTATAGAACGTGCACCTGCACAAAAAGTGTATCTAATTAGACATTCCAGAGGAGCTGAAGGAAAGGGAATTCACCGGTATATAATGGATGACTCAAATATGCTTGCTTATTTATTTATTTATTTATTTATTTATTTATTTATTTATTTATTTATTTATTTATTTATTTATTTATTTATTTATTACTTCTTTTTCTATGACATATAATTTTTATAAAAACAGTATTGAATTTGGGCTCAGGTTCTGCTCTGCAACAAAATACAATAAAATAAAATCATACAGCTCAGACAAGCAATTGGAAAAATTAAGTCAGATTGCTGTCAGAATGTGTGGGTTTTATGGAAAGAAGAAACTTGTCAAAGAAAGAAATTTCCTTGGAAATTATGGCCTCTGCCCTGTACAAACAGAAGCCGGAGCCTTGGAATCCTGAGTCATCTGGAAAAGGTTTAATATTCTGGCTGTAGCTTGCGGAAGAATCACAGGCTCTTTCCTGTCCTGCTGCCGGCTGTCGATCGGGTGATTATGCTTCATATTGATTGCAACCCGATCATCTTAGTGCTGCCCTCCCAGGGGAATATGTGATGGCTCCTGCTTTCCATGTGTCTCGGGGCTCTTCCATGAAGTGCAAAGAGAAAAGAACTTGATCACCAAGTGCTTGCTAAATCAATGAAAGAGAGGTGGGCATCCATTTCTCTTCTGATCCTCCATCCGCTCACCCTTGCAGCTATTAGGGTCCCTTCCCGCTCTGTAGTGCTAAAGCAGCGGTGGTGGTGGTGGTGGTGGTGGTGATGATGATTGACAGGGGCTATGAAAGTATTGCCTGAGTGAATGCTTATATGGACGTTTAGGCTGTGATTCTTTGATGACCAATTGTTAAAGCAAAAAGTGTTCTGCTTATAGGGATGACACTCTGTTGCAATTCATTATTTTCATCAGAACATGACTGAAAATGTAGGGAGCAGATAAAGCACTTGAGCTAACTGTTCTTCTGATCTATCTGGGCTGGTCCTGTGTGTGCCCACCCTCAGTGCTTTGAGAGTAGAAGCGACACGAGTTGTTCATGTGGCAAAGACCACCCCAAGAGCGATGTGGCCAGCAGTCATTTGCTAACCTCTTTCTGAACTCACGTCAACCTCTCACTTTAAAGAAGCACAAGTACCAAAGAGGTGACAC
The DNA here is from genome assembly GCA_023846285.1 of Phrynocephalus versicolor. NCBI lineage: Eukaryota > Metazoa > Chordata > Lepidosauria > Squamata > Agamidae > Phrynocephalus > Phrynocephalus versicolor. Next base: position 1,982,343 of record JAHTLZ010000171.1, on the reverse strand, counting down.
AAACCCAGCTGCTCCTCTGGACCTAAAGCCTTCCTTTGTTCCCAGGGGGCACAGAGGCCTTGAGAGCTAGCATCCTAAAGAAGCCGCAGATGCTCAATGGCAATGATTTATTAAACGTAACTAGGGCCTAATATAATTTACTTGGGTTTCCTGGTCACTGGCCACTGGCTTCAGGAAGTTCACTGACCTCAGACATTCTGTCTCATGTAAACAACATCGGGCCCTGTATCCATCCATGGTTTTGTGTAAGGCTTGGAAGAGCTTTAGATGTCCAAAGTATATCTATGCCATACTGCTTTATATTGCTGGAGTATCCGTTGATTGTGGCTCTTTGCAATTCCCAGTGTAGAACTAGTGTTCAATTAATTGCATGGGAAGTGACTACAGTAAGGTTTTGTTGTTCTGAAGACAACTCAGGCCCATTACCTAAAATGGCATGGTGATAAAGTGGGAGGCTATTCTGAGCACAGGGGTTGTAAATCAAGACAGCCTGTAGTTAATGACTTTGTACAACATAAGTTGATGTTTGAACAAGAAACAGAAAACATAACAAAGACAATGTGTCATTTAAAGACAAATTGCTAGATTTTAATGTAAGTTTTCATGGAACATGCCCACTTTGTCAGACCTAAGAGTCAGAATACAGAGGCTATGTAGTAAAATGTTCATGCAAGGTTCTAAGATAAAAGGACAGTGGTCTTTGGTTGCATTTCACACCTAAAAATGGTCTAAGGTCTGTGTTTGGCATTCAGTTCTTCTGAAGCTTGGTTCTATAAACAGCAACAATAATTTAAAAAACAACAACTAGAGAATGACAGACTACCTTTGAGCACTGTTCTAAAAAGGCGGATCTGGTTAGTTAGGAGGGAAAATAACAGTGGATAACAACATAATAATGCCCAGGTCACTCATTTATCTTAGACAGGTTACTTGAAGGTGGCAACTCCAAGAGAAACCTGAAAGGTGATGATGAGAAGAGGTGGGCCTTCTCAGTAGTTTGGAACCAATTTCCTGTGATAATCCACCTGACCTCTTCGCTGCAAATATTTAAAATCCAGTTAAAGACCTGGCTAGATGCAGGTAGATTGGCTTGCCCTCACCACCTGGTCCTAGACAAGATGCTGGACAATGTTTCATCCAACTCTGCCTCTGTTCTTCTCCCCACTGTTTTTGTTACCGTATTTATTTGGGTTTATTATCTAAGTTGATGATTATTTATGCTGATGATTATGTTTTTGGTCTTGGTTTTATTATTTATTTTTGTTAATGGGATAGTCGCTATTTCCTATTTGATTGTTTTTTAAATTTGTATGATGTTGTTGTTGTTGTTGTTGTTGTTGTTCACTGCCCAGAGTGGCCCCAAGGCTAGATGAGCAATCAGTCAATATCTGCTAATGGCTTAAGGCACTGGGGTTAGTACTAAATCAGTTGAGATAGATTTATTTATTTATATATGTATTTATGTATTTATTTATTTAATTTTATTTCTATACTGTCCATCTTCCAACGGAACTCTGGGCAGTTTATATCAAAGTTAAAATCAACAATAGAGTACAAAAAGAAAAAAAAGAAAAATAGTACTGTACATGTTTTTTTCATAGCTACAATAAGTAGCTGTTTTGCTCCACATGCTATGTGAGGTTCTTTTTGTAGTGTTATTGCCAAAGGCCATCCTTTCCTGGTACTGAGATGCTGATGGACTGGAATGAGCCCCCTGCATTTTCACTTCAACAAAGCACTGTTCTGCCCCTTTGAGCGCATCATGCAGCTGGAACTCCACTGACTTCAGTGGGTCTACTCTAGGCATCAATAAGTCTTGACCCGACCCAGAACTCAAGTGAGAAAGGGCACAGTAGGTTAACACAAGGCCCCAGAGATAAATGGTTTAGGCTAAATTAACAGGGTCAAAAAGAAAGAAAAGGTCTTCACAAACCTGAAAAACACCCATCTTCTTCGGAGCAAGCAAACAGGCGCTTCTCAGGCAAGCAGCCACCGACAGGAGAAGGTGTGTGGGAAAGAGAGAGCAAAGAGAACCTTGTCCGGCAGGTGTATGTATTTGGTCTCAGATGCAAACCCCTGGATTCATGTTTTGTACTCGTTCTTCTCTGGGAACCTCCATACCTTGTGAAGCGTGTTCTGGTAGAGTGAAGTGATTTGAGACAGGTTTCTGTTTAGTGCAATTCCTGATGTCTGATATATATCTATTAGGTCTTTTGTTTACAAACAGATTGTTTTGTTTGTAGAGCTTTAAGGGGTTTTCCCTGGATTTTAGATGTGTGACCCATTGCCTGTCTGGATCATCATTTGATCCATATTTCAAGCTTAGACATACATATGTTGCCCTTATTCAGCCAGACAAAATGTGCAGTTACTATTTGCAGCAGCAGTTTGGGGAAAGGCCTTTCTGTATGATTAGGCAACAAATTGAGACATCCATAATTTAACATGAAGTCAGAACAATGTAAATTAAAGATGTACAGTATGAGTAAATGATACCTGCAAACAGTAGAAAACAGATGACCCATATTGCTGAATGCCGACAAAATGATCCTGGGAGCTATAGTCTTCAAAAGGAATCTTTCCGGTCTCTGATAGTACACCACATTGCATATTTGCTTGGATAGGAGGTACAGTGGTACCTTGTATAAAGGAATTAATTCGTTCCAAATGAAATTATGTTAAGCAAATTTTCCCTTATACACATTTCCCATAAGAATGCATTGAAAACAGAGTAATCCCATTTTTATGTTGTACGGATTCACCCCATAGGCAATTATGTTAAGCAAATTTCCCCTATCTCTGGAATTTTTTATGTTGTACAAATTTTATGTTATACAAGCTGTTTGTTATACAAGGGTCCACTGTATTTGGCTCAACAACCCTTGGTTTCTCTTGCAGCCCTACTACTCTAGAGGCCTATAACTTTATGAGTCTATGAGTTTTCATTGCATTCCACTTTACTTTCCATGAGCTTTTAGGAGCTTCCCTAGCCCCTACCCTGAAGAAACCTGGATTCCTGCATTGAGGAAGGGGTTAGACGCAAATGTCTTATTAGGTCCCTTCCATCTCCATTATTCTATAATATTATGAATGATTCTAATATAGAGTTGGAAAAAGAAAGCAGGGAGCAGAAATCATTAGAAAATTATGTTGGTTATTGTTGAGTTTATAGCTGTAATAAATCTTAATATTTATTCATATTAAAGAAAATATAATGTAATTTAAACTAATTGTGCCTACATTAGCCTCAGGATGACTCATTGAATTGCTAAGTAGGATGCAAGTTCTATTAAATTTAATGGGTCTTGCATCTCAATAAATCTGTATCAGAGACTGATGCAACTCATTAAGAAGCAGAGATTGGCAGTGTGACTTTCCAGGATTAAACCTCCAGAATCTCCCTCCCAACATAGTCTGTAATGTCCTAGTTGAGAGATTCTAGATACTATAGGCTCAAAAGTAAAATTTCCAAGCTCAGCTATGAATCTCACTCTCAATATAGCATAGGAGTGGAGGCTTAGGGAGCAGGTGGCCTTTGCTTGTACATTTGTATGTGTGAAAGTTTAGTATCTCAAGGACTAGTAACCTAAAATGTTTAGTTATGATTGTTCAATCTGCATCTCTGAAGAAAATGACATTATGCAGCTCGCTTTCTCTTTTCCCTGCCTCATCTCAAATTCATTGTGTCACTCATGCAGAAATCCTATGCCATCCTCACGAGTCTTGTCAAGGTCACCAAAGCAGGCCCCCTTCTGCCGCCACCTCACCTCACATCATCTGGAGATGGGTGAAACAAAGGTGGGTGAGGTGTGGTGTGATTCTGACATGGAACCGCCTCAGCACATCAGTCCTGCTAGGCTCTCTGGAAAACCAAGTTCACAAGGCTGGGTGCTTGCGCGAGCAAGGAAAGGCAGCTTTGAGGCCACATCCTTGTAAAACCAAAGGACTCCCTGTAGGTAGAGGAGGGGAAATATTAGATTTAGTGCCACAGACCCTTAGAGGCCTTTGGGTGAAGAAGGTTCAGTATTTTTGTAAAGTAAGGAGGGTAAAGCATCAAAAAGGCATTATGGGACAAGTTTGAAGCAATGAGAAAAAGGAGAAAAATATCTAATACTCACTTACATTATTAGCATAGAAGTACAGTGATACTTCAATAAGCGAAATTAATTCATTCTGTAGGCCGTTTCGCTGTGTGAAAATTTTGTTAACCGAAACACAGTTTCCCATTGAAATGAATGGGAGACCAATATATCCATTTTGGAGGTCAAAAAAGGCAAAAAAGCTGTTTTTTTCCAGACCTCTTTATAAAGTACACTTTAAAGGCATGCAGAGCCGGAACATACACACCTGGAACAACACTCCTGCAGTGCAATGCAAACATTGACAAAAGAAGGCAGCAAGACAAACCCCAGCCTATTCCCACCAAAAGTGCAATGGAAAAAATGCAGACATGTATGTATGTATGTATGTATGTATGTATGTATGTATGTATGTATG
>JAHTLZ010000171.1:1954775-1977836 GCA_023846285.1 Phrynocephalus versicolor | reverse complement strand
TATGTATGTATGTATGTATGTATGTATGTATGTATGTATGTATGTATATCTGTGTTCCAGAGGAACTCCGGGCAGTTTACAACAGTCACATTTACAGTCAAAACTACTATCAATAATCAATAAAGTAAATAAATAGTTATCACAGCAAATACTGTACACAAGTAAAAAGAAATAAATACCTAATAGCAATAATCGGCTATTGCTATGGCAAATGGACCAAAGAAAGCAGCAAGACAAACCCCAGGCCATTCCAGCCAAAATGCAATGAAAAGCAAGGAAACCTCAGCTCCTTACTTTCCAAGCTTGAAAGGTCCAAAAACTGCTGCAAAAAATGTCTAGAATGGCTCCAAAACATAATGAAAAAACTGCTCCAACTCCTCCCACCCCTCCACAAAATACGGGGGGGGGGGGGTGTGCAATGCATCCTTGGTACACTTTTTTAGAAAGTGTAACAAAAATTTCATTATCCTAGACAACCCATAGGAAAATTTCCTTAACTGAAACATCCCTGTTCCTGGAAATTTCATTTCATTATCGGATTCTTTTGTTAACAGAGGCATTCATTATCCGAGGTATTACTGTATGGCAGAACAATTCTGTGTAGACAACTAGGCTCTGGTACACACTTTAATCATACAATACATCAACTATACTCAGGAAAGAGTGCAGCAGGGTTAATTAATGATGGAGTAACTGAAAAATATAGGCCAAGGAAAAAGACAGGGTTGTGCCTGTCTAATTTTATTTACATTTATAAATGACCTTTTAGTAAACCCAATAAGAGAGGATAAGAGAATTTGTGGTAGAGGAGATAAAGAGCAAAAGGAGATAGTCCTGTTTGCAGATAATAAGTTACTAATTATTAAGGATCCCTTAAAATCTATAGAAAGGATCAAATTTCATTTAAAGCAGTTTGAGGATGCAATGGGACTGGGAATTAATTGAAATAAATCAGACCATATGTTGCTAAACCATGAGACAAAGGAGAGAGAAATAATGAAAATCAAACATGGGGATAAAATAAGAAATACTGTTAAGTATTTAGAAATAATTCAAATATGGAACCTCCAAGATATTATTAAACTCAATTTCAATCTGTTCAAGAAAAAGATGATGGAACAAATAAAAGAATACTAAAGATTAAACCTCTTGTGGTTTGGCAAAATGGCTTTATGTGAAAAGAAAATTATATCCAAGATAAACTTTTTTATTTTGCATGTTACCCCTTAAAATTGCTGCAAAGGATTCTAAATATTGGCAAGCTCTGATAAATGAATTCTGCAATAGTAACAAGAAATCAAGAATAAATAAAAGAAATATTGGTATAGGTCTCAAAAAGATGGAGGTTTAAAATTACCAAACATCAGATTGCAAGTCAGTTGAGGCATATTCCAGATACTGTCAAGCAACAATGATGCAATATGCCGTGGTTAGAATAGAAATCTGGTGTAAAGCCTCTATCCCACGACCGCTAAAATCTGCTTCTAACTTCAGGAAAAACTGCCTCCAAAAATTGTGCCCCCACGAGCAGCTGGCTTTTGGGGAGGGACCCAGCCACGCCCCCTTAAGCCCATCCCATCTCACGGTAGGGGACCTGGTTTCTAATGGAAGCTGGAGGCCTTTGGAAGGTGAGCTGCCAGGGTGGAAGGCCAGCCCTTCTTGTCTCTGCAGCTGGAAAAATGCTCAAGGCCTCCCCCCTGAAGGCCTGTCTATTGTGCAGAAAACTTGGTTTAACGCTGAAGGTCCAGCTGAGCTGGTCGCGTAGCAAGTGGTTTTAAAACTGCCTCCTGGATTAAAACAAAAGATAAAACAAACACAAGAAAATGAGTCCAGTACAATAGGTGTGAGCTTCATGCAAAGATAGCTAAGGTGAGACATTTGGCATCTAGCTCTTTCTGGCCAGTTGTTCTGTAAAACCACTTCTGTAACAAGGAAAGGAAAGCTTGCTTGCACCAATGCAGATTTTGTTCTGAACATCGTATTTGCCTCACATTACCTTTGGAATTATTGCCAGATAGTGATACAAAGTGACACTTTTGTTTGAAGGCTTTCCTTCCCAAAAACCTCTGCAGAGCTTAGAATCATAGAATCATGATCATAAGTAGGAGTTATTGTCAGCTTTGTTTCAAAACAATTGGATTAAACAGCCATCCTAGTCATGCCCTCACACAACAAATGGAATAAAAGAATATTCAATGAGGCACCAGATTTATAGAGCCATGCCTTGGGGTGGGGGTGGGGGTGGGGGGGCAGGTCATTCAGGTGAAGAAAATTAATGAGAGAAAAAGCCTTGGCCCCTATAACTAAGGTCGGTGAATGTGCCTAATATGCTTTCTGCTTGCTTTGTATTAGTGGCTATACAGTATAGCAGTCTCTGCAGTTTTAGGATGCAGACAGGATCCTTGGAGTAGGAAAGGCCACCACTTGCACACTGGACCCTTGACCTTCCTCGCTCATAGTGGGGGAAAGAAGTGGCCAATGCCTTGCTTCACCATGGCAGGATGCCAATCTATCTGAACAAGACAGTTGCAAAATTACGATTGAAAATGCCCTCCTTGGACTTCGCCATGCCAGCCTGTCTCCAATACTCTATTTTTGGACAAGTCACTTTATTTGTGTGGTGTCCTCACTGCGCTAAAGATTCCTGGGTGAAATGAATTATTTAAATCCATTTCAGTCTGGATTTAGGCTTGGATCAGGGACAGAAATAACTTGGGTTATGTTTGTGGGCCACCTGTAACAGCCATTGGACATAGAGTGTGTGTCTCTATCCCTTCTCCCAGACATCTTAGCAGCTTGTAGTATCACTGACCCCAATATTATTTTGTGGACTTTTCTCTGGATGTGAGTGTATACCATTTTTCTCCCAGTGTCTCTGGCCTTCTTGGAGGGCCAGTCTCTGAATGTGGAGTCAGAGGACTTCTGTTTGCCACTTTGACTCAATGCTGTCATGTCCCTCAGGTCTCTCTCTTGTGCCCTATGCAATTGACCATGTACATGCAACCACCTCACAAAGCTTGTCTGGAGTTCTGTTGTTTGTTGTTGCTAATATGCTATTAATACCCCCCCACCACCATTTTTCTTTTTAATCTGAATCAGAGGAGGTTATTTTGGTGCTAAATGTCTAGAGTTAGTAGATTAGGTAAGGGTGAAAAAGCTGAAGCTTGATACAGACAAGATGGAAGTGCTCCTGGTCTGTTGGAAGGCAGATCAGGAAATAGAGATTCAGTTTGTACTGGACGGGGTTAAACTTCCCCTGGAAACTCAGATTCATAGATTGAGTGTGCTCGTGGATTCATCCCTCAGCCTATATACTCAGGCCACTTTGATTCTTTTGAGTGCATTTGCACAGTTAAAGCTATGTCTGGCCATTGCACCTGTTCCTGGAGATGTCTGAGTTGGCTACCTTGACATAAATCTTAGTTACATCTCAAGTGTACGTACCACTATAATGTCATTTACATGGAGCCATCATTCTCCTGGCAAGCAAACATCATATTTGGGTGACGTATAAACTTAACAAAGCAAATAAACTTGATCTTTACAAGTTTTGATATTGATGTGTTCCCCTGTACAGGAAGGAGGATAAGGTGGCTTCTAGAAGCAAGCAAATGAAGACAGGTAAGAATCTTCCCTCTTGGGCTATATCAGGCATATCCAAACTTCGGCCCTCCTGATGTTTTGGACCACAACTCCCAGAATTCTAAGCTTAGATTGCCAATGGCAAAGGACTGCGAGAGTTGCTGTCCAAAACATCTGGAGGGCCGAAGTTTGGACATGCCTGGGCTATATGGTCATGATAAGCTCATTCTTGCTTTTACAAGGTTGTGCTTTCTTCTGCTTAATCACTCTCATATATGCCATTCGCATGTGTTCAGGCCCATTCTAGTTGAGGTGCACTATAATCATTTGTTGTGATACCTGCCATGTCTTGTGGCATGCCGGGCACTTAGCCCATATCTGGGGAAAGAGGCAAATGGCTTCTCGGAATGTAGTTTTAATCCATAGCCAGCAGCTGCACTCTGTCCAGAGGACACTTATACAGTACTGTGCAATCTATCTGAAATATGGAATTTCACATCGGGTCCACATGATGTTGTCTTCCATTCACTGCCTTCCTGTATTTTCCAATCTACTTTTCTTACTGCAAAATGTGTTACAGAAGGGGAGATGGAATAGCTGCCTGGTGTGTTGATTGGTAGATCTAGGACAGTGATGGCAAACCTTTTAGAGACCGAGTGCCCAAACTGCAATTCAAAACCCACTAATTTTTTCGCAAAGTGGCAATACAGCAATTTAACCTGACTACAGGTGGCTGTGAAAGGGAGATGTCAGGTGCCCACAGAAAGCTCTCTGAGTGCCACCTTTGGCACCCATACCATAGGTTCACCAACACTGATCTAGGAGCTATCACGAAGCACTCTGGGTTCTTGGAAAGACATTCTGTACAATAGTTTGCATCAACCTGGTGCTTTTTAGATCAGCTGGATTTTATCCACCATAGCCAAAATGAACATTTGTCCTTGGAATCCAGGCCACTGAAAAGGCACCATATTAAGAAAAGCAGCTGTGCATGGTAGGCACCAGCCCACTGCAAAACCTGACCATTAAATCTCCTTTCTCTCCTTTTTCACATGTAACCTGCTCCAAAATGTACCTCATAATGAGAAGAGCATTGCTAGAGAAGACAAAGGCTCTATCAACCTAGCATTCTATTCTAATAGCAGCTAACCATTAGAATATCCCTGTATCAGCTTACCCAATATTATCTAGGTATTATCTCCCTATAACCTTGCTGGTTATCAAAATAATCAGGAAAGGCCTCTTGGTCCTGCCTCGTGGCGCAGTGGTTGCCTGTACAGCAGCTAGAACTGTGCTCATGACCTGGGGTTCAATCCTAGGTAGCAGGCTCAAGGTTCACTCAGCCTTCCATCCTTCTGAGGTTGGTAAAATGAGTATCCAGCTTGCCGGGGGGGGGGCAATGTGTAGCCTGCATTGCTGTAATTAAACTGTAAACTGCCCACTGCCCAGAGACTACTTGAAATGGTATTTGGCGCTATATAAGCTTTGCTTTCACAGAGCAGGAACATGGGAGAGGGTCTTCTCTCTTGCTGCTCCCAGACTAGGCTGGCCCTATCTTTGCTCTCTGGTTGCCCAAGGAACATATTTAAAGAGAGCATTTTATTCTGTATTTTTATTATTTTTCTTATTTTAATATATCTGTATAATGCTCATTTAGGATTCTAATAATTAATTGTTTAGCTTTTAACTTTTTTAAATCTTGTAATCTGCCTTGGATCCATAAAGGAAAAGGCAGCATATAAATATTTTAAATAATACATGGCCATGTGCAGCTGGGCATCACCCTAGGACAGCAGGATGGGCATGTGTATGTGCACCTTATTCCCTGCTCCAAATAAATAATCCCGATTCAAATATATTTAAATATATCGCTGAACATAGAGGCATTGGCCATGATACCTGACTGCCTCAATGGATTTCTCTAATCTCCTTTAAAAATTACCTGAGCCTGTGACTCTACCCACCTTTTGTAGAAGTTAATTCTGCATGCTACTTAAGTGCTTTCCAAATAACATATTATCTTGCTTTCATTTTGTTATTATGACAGGGAGTTTAAAAAATGATTTGCTTCATATACAAGAAGGCAATGTTCTGCATTATATGTGAGAAAGTTTGGATACAGAAAATGGATTCCTGCATCTGGCTTCATATTGTCCCCTGCATCTTCTCTCTCCCCCCCCCAGCACTTGTGGATGCTATGCAACAGAAACACCAAATGGAGCCACACCTGTTGAGCTGTTTCAGCACTGGGTCTTTGTTGCCGGCACCCACCATGGAGGACTTGGATGGGGTTTATTCTGTTCAACAAGTGCAGCCAGAGGTGCTTAGTGGCTCTGAGACAACCTTGCCTGATCTCCCCGGAGGCTTTGAGCACAATTCCACAGCACAAACTCAGACCCTGAGAGACTTTGAGAAGGTAAGTACAATGAAAACAGGGTCTCAAAATGGCTGTGGTTTACAGTATGCCTTCCCCCCCACCTTAAGTTCTTGGATATTCCCTGTATTGTGACTAGCAAAAAAGAGTAACAAAAACCTTGAAGGTAAGAAACACATCCTTTTTGATGGTATTGCTGCTGTGAATACTGACCCCACAGATACGGAGGTCCTATTGTATTCTGTTTCTCTATACAGTATTCTGTCCTCAAAGCAGACTCTTGTCCAGAGCATATACACTATTAGCTGTTGTGAGTTTTTTGGGCTGTTTGGCCGTGTTCTGGAAAGTTTTCTTCCTGATGTTTTGCCAGACTCTGTGGTCGGCATCTTCAGAGGGCAAGGAACTCAGGGAACGAGGGGTTCTCTCTGTACTCTGTGCTCATATCTCAGAACAGGTTTCATCAGGGAAAAATATACTGTAATGTTTTACGATGAGACAGGTTGTGAGGGTTCAGTCTTTGTCCAGGCATCCCGCCCTTCCAGCTTCAAAGAAGGCATCTCACGTAACAAGGAAACAGAACTTTTATTGTGTTCATCAACAATAAATGAAGTTTTTCTTCTAACTACAGTTTCAACACCTCTAACATCAGATATAAACGGGTTCTTTCCTCCATAGGTTGGGGTTTCTAGAAAGTGATCAAGTTCCCCACCAACACCTGTGGGAATTTGATTCCACCACGGTTCTCCTCCTCCCTCTCCGAAAGCCTCAGCCCCTCCACCTGTATGCCAGTCTCCTTCACGGAGGATTGGGGGGTTCCCACTTGTATCCCAACTTCCGAAGTGAATCTGGGACCACGGGGTCTCTGCCTGGGGTAGTCGGGTCTCTTGGTCAAGTCCTCCCGGGGGTCCAAGGTCCCGGCCTCAGTCTCCATCCGGATCTTTACCAGCCATTTCTCCAATTCAAGATCCTTGCAAATCTCCTTCAGCTTACGGTCGTATTCTCTGTATTCTCTCTCGCCCCAATAAGAGCACTTCTGGCGGTGTGCTCTGCGTCTGAAGCTTTCAGCTTCTTTATGTGGCATCATCATTTGTTCCCAGTCTCTCGTCCATGGGTTCTCCATCCACACCCATTCCCATCCCTCTGGAAGCTCCCGCTTTGCCCCCTTTTTACAGGTTCCAAACCCCACCTCCACTGGGCGGATTGGTCTGCTTGTCCCGAGCTAGGTGACTGGGATGACATAAAGTCTGGAAATCAAGACCTATAAAGAATGGTTGAGGGAGCTTGGTATGTATGTAAAGATTCTCAGTCATCCAGGTGAGTTTAACTGGAAGTTGAGTCATGGCTTCTTTTTCTTGAGAGATTGAACGTTTCGCTGTTCATCCAAACAGCCTTGTCAGTATGTTGAGCCTGGAAAAAGAAGACAGAGAGAAATATTTAAAAGGCTGCCGTCTGGAAGATGGAGCAGACTTATTTCCTATCATTCAACAGGGCAGGGCCCAGAGTAATTGCTTCATATTAAAAGCATGAAGATTTTGCATAAACATAAGATGAACTTCTTGATAGTAAGAGCCGTTAAACAGTGGAGACAACAGCCTCAAACTAGTGGATTCTCTCTTTTTTTTGCCTTTCTAAAATAAAAAGTTCTTCATCACAGGATTGTTCTTTAAAGAAATCAGTGATTGTTGCATCCCTTCTATATAACCCTTTGTTTCCCTCTTCTGTTTCTTTCATCTTGATCAGATAAGTTATTGCCTATTGATTTTTCATCACCCCTAATGGTTTCAGTTTCTTAATTTAATTTATTGGATCATCTGGAAATATATATCTATGTTTCCTCTTCTGTTGTTCTTTTCTTTACACTGCCCATTCTCTTTTTTCCCTCAACTTTAAAGTCACTGAAAAGTTACATTTAACCTTCCGTCTCTTTTCCTGTCAGCTTTTACGTTTTCTTTTCACCTGTCTTCAACTATTTTAAAGAGTTTCATCAGTAATCCATCAAGACTTTTCTTTCCTTTTAACTGTAGGGATAGTCTTTTTGTATTTCTCCTTGACAATATATCTGTTTTCAGTGTGTTATTCTTCAGATTCATGGTTAATTGAGTCTACTAGCTGGCATAATTCTAAAGCTGGATTCTTCCCCAAATTTCCAGAAACGCTGCATTTCTATTTCTGTCAGTGACAGTGTCTACAATTGGGGAGGAAAGTCTGTCCTCCTCAGTAGCAGCAATGATAAATAGATGTAAGAATGAAGAGAAAAGGCACCAGCTTGTAAAAGACATCTTAGTGCTTGAGAAAAAATGTAATTTTAGCATCTTGGAAGCAGGGTGTTTTTCTCTTAGATTGAAATTAGTCAGAGGAGAAGAGGGCTGTAATTTTCATTGCATATTTGCTATAAGAATTGTCTTCCCTTGAGCCTTACACTTGTAAGCCCAAAATCATAGGTGCTGGGGGAAAAACTCAAGTGGTCAATCACTCTCTGATAGCCAGATATAGTATATTCCGATCCATATTGAGCTATTTCTGTCCTTGAATCTCTGTTTTCATGTTTGGGTTCAAAGCAGGACTGGCTTGTTTATTTTTTTAATCCAAAGAATGGTGCCTCCCTCTAGCCAAAGATGGACAATGGACAAGGCAACTGAAGAACAGACCTAGAACAAAACCTGATATGTTAGAATAGAATCAAACCCTGGAAACTCTAGGACCTACTTCCTCTTCAGACATTAATGCAGGTTCAGACATCAGTGCTGTCCTTATCTGGAGCTCCACCTCAACCATTCATGTAATGGTTAATACTTGACTGGACCCATGGAAAATAAGTAGGATGCAAGATTGTGTGATAAAAATCAGATCCTTGTATTCTCTCCTTCTCCTCTTGTGTGGTATCCTTCTTACCCACTCCACACCTGGTCTAGTCACAAGCTGTTTATATATCCCTCTTCAGTGAGGTTGGCTCTCAAATTTGCTGCCTCTCTCAGAGCTGTTAATCCCTTGCAGTTGTGGGGGGCACAGTTAGGAGGTGACAGTGGAACTGCAGAGGCCTCTTTGACACAGCTCAGATTACACCATGTGTGCGTGTGTGCGCGTTCGTTCATGTAGGATGATCCTCTGCCAGAGATTCCTCAAATACTTCCTGGAGGTAAAAAAAGAAAGTAAGCCATACTCTGTGGTGGAGCTGAGCCGCCAGTCCAGACCCACAGGGCAACTGACGCTCAGACGGCGGAGTTCTTCCCCATGTCTCTTTAGGCCTCCCAGACCATGGCCCTGTAGCCATGTTACTGGCCTTTCCTTCCTTTTCTTAGCTTAACAATGTTACTAGAGTGAAAGGGGTGTGAGAAGACTTCCACCCCATGGATCCCCAACCATGTCTAATGGATATCGTACTTTGTCTCAGCACCTCAATGACTTGAAAAAGGAAAACTTCAGCCTCAAGCTCCGCATCTACTTCTTGGAAGAACACATACAGCAGAAGTATGAAGCCAGCAGGGAGGATGTCTACAGACAGGTGAGCTAGCTGGGGTTGGGTGGGAGCCAAAGCCACAGGCAGGGGCCCTTCTAAACTGAATTTAGTTTTTGTCTTCTGGAACACTTTGTGGGGGGGGGAGAGTTAAATAGATCAGTCATTTTTTTCCCTCTGGAAAATTCGACTCTGGTTAAGACTGGTCATTCAGTATGTCTGCCATCAAAATCAGGGACCATTCTGGTCCATTGGAAAAGAATTACCTCTCCCAGGAATAAGATTCCATATTCATTAACATGGAATATGCAATCAAATGAAATTGACAAATTTGGGACTGTTTGCAGTATTTGCACCCTGCAGAAGAATGATTAGATATGTAGAGAGTATCTCTTGCTTTCTTTTTGAGAAAAAAAGCTCTTTAAAGGCAAGCAGTATAATGGAAATAAATCAGAAAATATTGTTAACTTGCATTAAAGGTACAAATCTAAAACTCTTAGTGTTTGTGTAAGAAAAAAATGGTGACACCATTAAAATGTAGAAAAGTGAAAATTCAGTATCTGAGAAGTTGAAACCCACTTTGGAGGGCAAATACTGGATTTTCTGTACTTTTGCACTTTTCCTTTCTCTCAAAAACTTACTAGAGGAAAGTATATAAATAATGGACTTGGACTTGGACATACATAGCAAGAACTGGCTAATGAATCCATTTCACCTGAATGGGTAGCGTTTAAATAAAGTTTTTTTTAACTGGAATATAAATAGAAGTCTGACTTACAACAATGGGCAAGAGAAGTCCTTGGTGGGATAGTTGAAGGACACACTGTTATTATTTGCAGGAAATGGCTCTTGATTTTCAGAATGGTGCTGCCTGTTCCTCCAGTATATTTCTAAATTAACAAATATTACAGAATGCTATGAATGTTTAGTACTCTTGACAACAGAGAAACAAATGCTAATTTATCTGAAACTTCATGTGGGTCAGGAAAGCCTGAAGTACTGTATTAAAATAGGCATTAGGGTGGTTTTCAAGCTGTGCTGTGAAGAACGATGGTGTTCCTCAGGCGCTTGCAGTTCTCAAAGAGATGGTCAGAAATGGTGGGAAAGCTTCCCCTCTGAACAGTTCTCCAACGGCTGCCCATCTTCCTCTGCAGTTTGCTGCTGGCATGGGAGAGGCTGGGCATGTGCCAGGACATGTTCTCACTCCATCGCATGTGGCAACAAGGCTAAGGAAGCCTCCTTCAGTGCTCTGCCATAATGCATCTAGGGTTAGAACATGTCTCCAGAATCCTTTGCACTCTGTTGTGGTATTAAAGCAGAATATTTTATCTCATGTATTTATTTAAAATACTTTTATTCCACCGTTATTCTTAAAAAGAACCCAAGGCACCTCATATCATTAAAAGACTGTGTTTAAAGCTAACAGTGGTGAGTATGCAAATACTAAAATGGAGGACCTGAGGAGCACATATTTGCCTGACTCTGGATGGAAAGGCATGTTGGGGACCCGCATCCCTCTATGCTAGGCTGATATACATTTAAGTCCTTTCCATATGACCAAAAGAAAAAAACAAAAACAAAACCCAAACCCAAACCCAACACACTCAACTAAAGTAAGCATACTCCAGGATTTGCATCAGGTTGTGCAAGCTTGATATGGATTTTTAAAGTCCCTTTATGTTACATGCTCACATACTTTTGGCCAGAAGCATGTTTTTCTCTTTGAAATTGATTTAAAAAAAAAACACCCAGTAGGGGCTTGTTTGTTTTAACTCGATTATGAACGCAAGATAGTTTGAATGGTTTTTACACCTGTGCTTGCTTGTGTCAGAGAAAAATATATCAGTGGAATTTGTCAGATATTGGATTGCATACCAGGGTCACAGATTTCAAGGCTGCAGGGTAACCTTGCATTCCCATCTGCTACATTTTTTCCTGTCTGTTTTACTGATCTAGTTCTATCCCACTTAAAAAATAAAAAAAATTAATATTCAAACATGATAAGCCACCACCACCACCCAAAACAATCAGTTCAGCTCCTTCTGGCCTGTCTGCAATGTCTGTCTTCCTACAGGGAAGTAGAGTGGCTTGGGCAACTGGCTTCTAACTGAGAAAGGTAGGAGAAGAAGGGGAGCAGAAGGGTAACTGTTCAGTCCAATCTGGAAGTCGAGTCATGGAAAGCCGACAGGAGCTGAGTGGCATCCGGTTCGGAACACCTCATCCTCAGGGAATGAGGTTGGAGAGGGTAGAGAATCACATAGAGATGACATAGCAAGTATTAACACTGGCAGAATAACGGAATGTGACAGTTCGTCTACTGAAAATAAAAGCTGTGGGGGGGAAAAGAACAAGGCAGGAGCTGTTGCGGGACCCACTGTACAGGTGCTTCTACGCCAATGCTCGAAGCCTCCGAGCAAAGATGGGAGAACTTGAACATTTGGCAGCTAGGGATAACATAGATATAATAGCCATAACAGAAACCTGGTGGAATGTGGAGAACCAGTGGGATACAGCAATCCCAGGCTATAAACTCTGTAGAAGGGATAGAGAGGGGCGGGTTGGAGGAGGAGTGGCCATCTATGTCAAAGAAGGCGTAAAATCCAGCAGAATGGAGATGGACAGAGGGTCTGACTCCACCATAGAATCACTGTGGGTTAAACTACCAGGTCCAAAGAGTGATGTGATAGTTGGAGTATTCTATCGTCCACCAGATCAAAAACTTGAGGGGGACCTTGAAATGAGGAGAGAAATCATAGAGGTGGCTAAGAGGGATAGGATAGTAATCATGGGGGACTTTAATTATCCCCACATTGACTGGGCCAATGCGAGCTCCGGGCAAGAAAGAGAAACTGGGTTTCTCGACTTGCTGAATGACTGTGCCTTAGAGCAACTTGTCATGGAGCCCACCCGAGAACAGGCAACTCTGGATCTAATATTGTGTGATACTCAGGACCTGGTCAGGGGTGTGAATGTCACTGAGCCTCTGGGGAACAGTGACCATGCTGCAGTTACCTTTACCATGCATGTCGGAGGAAGAGTGTCAACCAAATCAGACATAAAAACCCTTGATTTTCGAAGGGCAAACTTCCCTCAGATGAGGAAACTAGTTAGAGAGAAACTGAAGGGGAGGGTTAGAAGAATCCAATCTCTTCAGAGTGCATGGAGCCTGTTTAAAACAACAATAATAGAGGCCCAGCACAAGTGCATACTACAAAGAAAGAAGAGCTCATTTAAGTCCAAGAGGACACCGGCATGGTTAACGAGTGGAGTTAGAGAGGCTCTAAAGCGGTGGTCCCCAACCCCCGGGCCGCAGACCGGTGCCGGGCCGTGGACCAATCGGCACCGGGCCGCCTGAGGAAACCAGGGGAAACTCCTCCTCCCTTCCGTCCCTGATCTCTTCAGCACGCGCCCGGGGAGGAGGAGGGAGCAGGAGGAGGCAGGGGAGCCAATGAGCGCTGCGCTTGTTGGGGGGCGGCCCGCTGCCCAATGGGCGGGCGGCTTGTTGCGTTGGGGGGCTGCCGCCACGGTCGCTGGTCGTGCTGTCGCTCCTCCTCCTGACAGGGGCTGGAGGCGGCGGCGGCAGCAGCACCAGCACCAGCAGCAGCAGCAGAAGGAGGAACAACAAACAGTAGGGCTTGAAGAAGGCGGAGGCGGCGCGCGCCTGCCCGCCAGGCGGGAGCGACCCTTAGCAACTGCGGTGGTGGCGGTGGCCCGCCCACCCACCGACCGGCCCGCCAGCCATGGGGGTGGCGGCGGCTCCGGCCGCGGCGGCGGAGGGAGGAGGAGGAGGAGGAGGAGGAGGCCGCTGAGGGGGGTTCTCTGTCGCGGCGCGGATGAAGGCAGGACGCCGGTAAGCCAGCCTCTCCCCTCTCTCGCTCTCCTCCCTCTTGGTGTGTGTGTGTGTGTGTGGAGGGCGGAGAGGGAGGGCTGGGGGGGTCACGGGAAGGAGCCTCGCTGTGTCCGCCAAAGCGACCGGTGTGACAGCTTGCCTCCCCTTTTCCTCCTCCTCCGCCCTCCTCCTCCTCCTCTTCTCTCCCCCGGCAAGCAATGGAAGAAGAAGGCTGGAGGAGCGCAGGAGGAGCCTGCAAGAACAAGATGCATTTCTTTCTTTAGGAGATGCTGTTATTGTCACAAGAAGAAGAAAAAGGTTTCACTTTGTTTTTGTATGTGGGTGGATGTGGTTCTGTTCTGTCCTCTTCACTAGGCCTCAAAGCACTGGAAGAAAATACAGAGCAACAAAAATGACTCTGATTAAATGTCATGCCCATACATTGAAACTTAATTCCATTTCCTTCTATACATTTCCCCCCTCCTCAGTTCTTTTAATGATAATGGGGTTTTTATTTAATGTGGGAAGGAAATATGAATTGATAATTCTGGATTTTTAAACATTGTTTTGTAGAGTTTTTTGTTCCCCATAAACTAGTAAACAGTTCAGGAGATTGTTACTCCTTTTGTTATTGACAATTATAAATAAATACTATTTAAAAAGTAAATTCTTGTAATAATTGCTTGGATAAACTATATTTTAATATGCTAGTTGTGATAATTTTATGCAAAGTCAAATTGTCCATAGTCATATTTTATGTTCATAAAGTAACAGAAGGACTTCCAAGCTGTAAAAGGGGGTGGGGAGTGTTAATGTAGCATTTTTTTTAATTTATTCAAAAATTTCCATTTTTTCTGGAAATTTTACATCTCTAGATTTGATGGCCTCATAGACCCCTTCCAACTTCATTATTCTATGATTCTATGACAACAGCAATGGCAGCAGTGAGTACCTGTGAGAAGAAGCAACCAGTGTGAGGTCAAGTTCAAAAGTCTATGACAGCATTAGAGTAACCAATTCTATGACAACATTATAGTAACCAAAGTGTCTCCCCAGAGCAACAGCAGAGTGGAGCTTTATTTTAGATTTCTGTTGTAGACATTTCCGAGAAGCTGAAGCCCCCACAGTGGCAATTTTAAAGTGATTTTAAAAGCCTGTGTATTAAACGTTGTCCCAAATGCACCTTTGGCTCTGAATGCTGAGCGTCTATGGAAGCAAGCTGGTTTGGTGACAGCAAAGACATGGAGCTCATATCTTATGTCAAGGTGGAAAATGTGTCCCTGGAAAACAAAGTTGAAGCTGAACTCAGTTTTAGCTTTTATTTAGGCTTTTCAGTACCTGCTGGTATTAAGTTTGCCACATAGCTATAGCCATTCTAAAACAGTTTGTTTGTTTAAAATATATATTCAGCCTTCTACAAAACAGCCATGAAGGCATGGCTGAACTAAAGAAACAGAATTCACAACCTTGCTTATTATTGCAACCTCTGCAGCTACTCCCTTTCCTTTCCTGTCTCTCCCCTGCACCATTTTGTTGCTGAAAGGCTTGTTTACTGTGAGCCCCTGCAAGATGCAGAAATGACTAGTGGCAGCAGCCTCTAATCCAGTGGTTGGGTCATTTCAGATCCCAGACTGACCCTGGAAACAGCAAGGGGCAGCTCAAAGGAGCCACAGAATAAAATAGTTATCTCCCTTTGCCCGGGCCAAGGCAGCAGAGAATCTGCAGGCAAACTAATCTAACTGCCCAGCTATCCCCTTTGTATGACATGGGAGCCACCACGGATGGCGACTGTGTCAATAAGCACAACGTGGCAAATGGGGGTCAAATCTACCGGGGGGGGGGGACCTGACTTACGGTCCTTATGCCACCCACCTCTGTGCTTCCAGTTGTGCATCCATCAGTCTATAGTACATGAGAAAGAAAGTCAGTAAACAAGCAGGAGGTCAGGGCCCTTCCCCTCCTCCATAGACATCCCATTAACTTCTGAGATGATATTCATTGCAGGACTAAATTCAAAAAAAAAAAAAAGATAGCAGCAGGTTCCATGCCAAAAACCCTGGTGATTTGCTGCCAGGGTCAAATAAGCCCTCTACTTACCTTCTTGATGCTTTCATCTTTTTCTTTTCTCTTGGTGTAAGTTCTACATCCGTATCCTATAATCTGACCATCATGTGTCTGTGGGGTTCAGAAAAAAAATCTCCTCTGGGACAGGTGGTTCTCAGAGAGATCTTGTCACCTGCTCTCTTGATATCCCTTTACCCAAAATCCCTAGGAGGGCTTTGGCTCACCAGGATCTTCTCATCACACCCAACCACTAATGCTCCTTTTCTCCTCAGAGGTGCCATCAAAATCTTCAGTGTTGCAGGAAAAGGTAGACATGGTTTTGTCCCTGGATACCTGACTGATACTAAACCACATACCATTTGAGCACACAAGAAGATTTACAGAGGAAAACTCAGTCTGGAGTCTACAATCTGGAGTCATTTTCCTTTGAGAACTCCTGGATAATATTAACAAATTTGTATATATGGCAATCTGGCAGACTAAATCCCTTTGCCGAAACCTTTTGACAAAACAGCCAACTACATTGGCTATTTCCTCCACAGTGCTTGTTGGATTTGGCATGGATAAAATCAGAGTAAAAGCCAATGAAAACTGATGAACTGGGAACCCGGTGATTTTCATTAGGAAATTATATATATTTTTGTCCAGCCTTGGAGGGAGCAATTTATTTTCCTTCAGTTCAGCTGGCTTCTTTTTGTTTTATGGTGTGTGTGTGTTCATCTGATCCAATGCAAACGGGTGGTTGTGTAGGTGTTAGTAGGCATGTTATTACATCAGTTCCCTTCAACTGAGCACCTGTTGGCTCTCCCACATAAGTTTTTTCCACTTTCAATTTTGGCTTTTTAATGATGCTTGCCAAAGGTAGTGCCAGGTCAGATATGTGCTATGTCAATTTCAGAAAAACAGAAAATAGAATGGGATAAGATTGTTTCTGTGAAATTAGTAATGTTGACAAAGATGGTTCTTTACACAACATTCTACTGCTATGGACTCCTGCAACACAATGATTCATGGTGTGGACAGCTTTGGCAATTTCAGTTGGGAAAACCAGCAGGAACCCAGTTTAAAAGCGTTAAAGGAAACGGGATATTCCCTGTTGTGTAGTTGCATTCAAAGTTCCATATTAAAGGCTTGTGAGAAAACTTAGGAGCCCCAAAATAAACTAGGACAAAAGGAACTAGGATAAAATAAAGAGCAATACATTGCTGTAGCCTAAAATAATTCCATTGCCACTCCTCTGATTATGTATAAAAATTGTTCTAGAGTATTGAGTAGTACATTATGTATATTAAGTTATTTTAAATAGACTTCTTTAGGCTACATGTATGGAAACGCATAAGTAAAGGGAAGTGCACATGTCCATATTGCCACTAATGAGTAAGAAAACATACCCATTACCCGTAGATTCACACATACTTGTACTGTGGTGCTAGTGGAATGTTCATGTCTGCATTTAGAACATGTATCCATAACTCAGTGCCTAATAAGAAGGTGGAGACAACCATAGCTCAGTAGTGGAATACAGTGATACCTTGTATAAAGGAATTAATTCGTTCCATATGAAATTATGTTAAGCAAATTTTCCTTTATACAAATTCCCATAGGAATGCATTGAAAACAGAGTAATCCCATTTTTATGTTGTATGGATTCTCCCCATAGGCGATTATGTTTAGCAAATTTCCCCTATCTCCGGAATTTTTTATGTTGCACAGATTTTATGTTATACAAGCTGTACGAGGCGGGTCCACTGTATGTGCTTTGTGATACATGTAGAAATCCCAGTTCCAGTCTCTGTGCATCTTTAGTTAGAAGGAACTCACACTGCAGTTCTGGGAAAGACTCCAGGCCTCGAGCCAGCCAGCTAGCTAGGCTTATATCTGAGTGAGTGTGTATAAGGAAGGAGAGGTGCATCCTATACTGCTAAGTGAAAGTATGCTTGTACCATCTTCTGTCACTGCAATGCTGACAGCTGTCCTGAAAGCTGTGAGAAGCAAGTGCAGCTGACGTGCTGTGGAACTGACAGCCAATGGGTTGTTGTTCCCAGGTGGAGGAGTTATAAATAGCTTTGTTACTGAGGGAGATGGGAGTGTAGCATGTCGTTCCTGGCTGTGGGACCCGGCAGCGGGTGTCAATGTGAGTGTGGGAGCCTCAAGGAGTGTGGCTTGGCTACAGGACTGGGGAGCGTAGAATTTCAACTGCTGCTTTGAGCTTGATGGTCCCCCATGGATACTCGATAAACGAAGAGACCTTGGCCAAGGGAGATGGGTGATTGTGACCCTGCTGAGTTTCTCTGCTCTGGAAAGAGCAAAAATAGGGAGAATGTCCGCCAGTTCTATTTTACCTTTGTTAACGCCAGTCATCCTAAGCCAGGCATGTCCAAACTTCAGCTCTGCAGATGTTTTGGACCACAACTCCCACAGTCCGTTGTCATTGGCAAGCTAAGCTTAGAATTCTGGGAGTTGGGGTCCAAAACATCAGGAGGGCTGAAGTTTGGACATGCCTGTCCTAAGCCCTAGATAGACTGTCCAGATTAAGTGGTTTGGCTCCACGCGGGGAGTGCTGCAGAAGTGCTGCTAAACCCAATGTCAGGGTTGCTTTGCAGAGCCCAGGGATCTGTTCCCTACCCTGCGCTGTTTAACATCCTCATGTAAGCACTCACAGAGATGACCTGCTGATCCCCAGATTAGTGGAATGCAGTGTTTTCGGTACTGCATTCTGTATGGTCCTAGCTGGGCAATAAGACTGCTAAATGGAGCTGGTTGTACTGTGCATTATCAGCAGCAGTGTTGGCTCCCAACCTCCCCTTAGGTTCAAAGACCTTCTTATATTTTCACTCTTTGGAACCCTTCACAACATAGAATCAAATTTCCGGAAATACTGCCTTTTCTCATGTGTGTCTACCAGGCCTTGAGATCTCTTTCATGGGCTCTGCTCCCAGTGTTTTGGCCAAATGGAGTAAGCTGGATGGCTAGTAGGAAGAGAGTCTTCTTGATGGTGGGACCTCAGTTGTAGGACACCTTCCCTAGAGAGGATCATATAACGCAGCCATTTTCATCCGGCAGGGGTGGGGGTGGGGGGTGGCATATGGCCCCAGGTGAGCAGATGACGGCTGGCATACTTGAAGGAAACCCCAAACTGGGAGGGGGGGAACTGTTCTGTCTTTCTGTTCATTGGTTTGCATTGTATCCTTGTTTGGCAGGAGCCCCTGGAACCTGAGAAGAGCTGCTAAAAGGGCTGTGGCCAAAAAAAGAAAAAAAAGTTGGGAATGGCTGATAACAAATCTGTCATGGCCATTCTGGTGCCAGTCCAACAGTTTTAAGTAATTATACCAGGGGTTTTTAACACCCCTGTCTGGGCTCCAGTCATGTTCTTCCCAACCTGTCAGAAATACTGTTTCCTGCCTTACCTTTGCAGTCCTTATACATGCTAAAAATCTGTTCCCAACAGGTTGAGAGACCTCCTGGAGCAGGTTTTTGTACCTTCATGGGCTGCAGCAAGAAGCTGAAGGGGCAACTGTGATTTCCTATAGCTTCTGCTTGGTCAGGCATGTCAATACTCTCACTTTGGAGATTCACAATTTCTAAAGAAGGGGAAATAATGATTCATGATTTAAGTCAGAATAGAAAATTTAAAAATTGGTACCTTTTTTTAAATTAAAACATTCTTACCTTATCAGAATGATTTAAACCTAACCACACATACACACACCCAACGCACAGTAGAGAGGTAGGGAAAGAAATAAATGCATTTTCAAAATTTGGCTATTCCTTATCAGGAATGACTATTTTAAAACCAACTTTTAAATATTAAAGTTGATATTCCTCAGTCTGTGCCACGAAAATGTGTATTTTAGTGGAAGTACGGGTTTTTAGCAAACTGTTTCATTAATTTTAAAGAAGGCATGAGCATTTAGAGATATCCATTTCAAAGGTGCTTTGATTTATTTCCCAAGCTGTAAACAAGTAGTTTTGAGTAGGTGTTTTTTTTCTAGGCATATATAAACATTAAACAAAATCTTGATGAGAATGTGATCCAAAATATTGAGCTAATAATTGCATTGTTTTTCTATAACTTTGTTTCAGCCTTGTTATAATTTATATTTGTCACAGTCATTGTGTGCTGTCACATCACCCACAATGTGTGGGCACCTGCTTCTAAACAAGTAAGGTGGCTCCTCCAATGAATAAGTAACCTGCCTCACTTGTTACGAGACAGGTGGCCATGCAGCTTTTCACTGCACTCCTTGATTCTCCTTGGTGCTTAAGGCCCCCTAGCCAAAGCTTCAGCCAGCCATTTTGCTAGCTGAGAAACATGAGAGGGGAAGGTCATTTCTAGTAGCTGAACACTACTGTCAGCTTCCTCTCTTCTGTCTGGCAGATGAAATGGAGGCAGTAGCAGTAGGAGGTCAAAGCAGTCTGCATGGTGAGATGGCATTAGATAAACCGTTCTCTGTGGGAAGATGACATTTGAAGCACCAGCTTCCCACACCAGCATCTCATGCTTTTGCCCTTAATGCCTCATCAGTAAGTAGGTGTCATACGGGGAGTGATCCAGTTGTGGATGGGCAGCAGCTCAGATTCTCTATTTGAAGCAGCTGATCCCTGCCCCCAAACCAGGCACAACTGAAGTCAGGACATTCTGTTCCAGATGCCCCACGTGTTAATGCCACTCAGTTGGCTCCTGGCCATTCTATTTGTGGGATACTGAGCAATATGACTTGCGCCTGTGCTTAATGCAGCCCATGAGAGAGGTAACCAAGTTAGAAATCTGTGTAGCAGACTGACTGGACTGGAATGTGCCTTTGCAACTACAGCGTGGTTTGGTTCTCAGCTAGAATCACAACTGGAAATGCCTTTCTTAGTGCTAGAGACTTGCTAGGGGTAGTCATGTTTAGTAGCAGTCCTTATTGTATAAAATGTTTCCAGTACTTTTCAAATCTGTTTTTTACAAAATAATCAAGCACAACTGAATGGCCTAGCAACATTTCTCAGATGCCCAAAGAGGGATTAGCCGCCAGATTCCAGGTCTGAAGGAGCTGTCAAATTCTGGTCAATATCATAGGCTTTTTTCTCTAGTATAGTGCTATTAAGAAGAAATCAAATTCAGGACAGCAGTGCGAAGACCATAGTTTTCAGAGAAATTGAATGCTGTCCTAGCTGACTGAATGAACAGCCCTGTGAGTTTGGGATCTGGCTGTACATTCCAGAAGAGCCAGCCTGTGTGGTGTGAGATAGCTGCACTGTCCTAATATGCTCCCAGAAAGGTAAACCACTTCTCTACCTAGAAACATTGAAAAGGGTCACCATAAGAACTGACATGACAGCACACTATTGTTAGCACTTTTCTAGCTACTTCTTTCACTGACCAGTGAACTGGGTTGGTCAGCACATCCTAGAACTAGCACCTTAAACAAAGCACTCACAAACTTCTTTAATGCTATATGTTTGTTGGGAATTCACGGGAGAGGTTTTGAAGCCAAGCTGACCTTGGTTACAGAACTTAAAACAGACAGACAGAGAAAAATGCCTTTCTCAGCCAGCTGAGCAGACTCATGTGCACAAAACTGCTGCATTCCTCCCAGAAGGTTTCATTTTATTCATCTTATCTATGTTTACAAGCAATAGATTGGAGAGCTTACAAACACAAGAGTTCAGATAGGGGGCAGGTGCCCTTTAGCCCTTTGGCCCTGCCTCTAAGCAAAAGTTCAGGGAAAATAGAAGGTCACTTCCTTTCCAGATATGCCATGTCAACCAGGAGTGTGTGCACATCACCACAGCCCTCCAGAGCAAAGCCTTTAAAGAAAGATTCCCACAGTGTTCCTCAGGATTCTAGTTTGATGACCTGTATTGAACTCAGTGACCATCATCTCCTAAAAACTATCACAAAGATACACCCTGTGGGGGACTGGAACTGAGGAAGCTTAAGCCATGGAAACACAAAGAATCATCATCTCCTGAACCACTGCAAAACATAATACAGTACTTTTTACACATACTTCCTTCTTTACCTTTTGTATAAACCAAAGAATATTAAAAGATGTCATTAGTTGTCATCAGTATTCCCTCCTCCCTTCTGTATCTCCACATACATCACCCACTGAAATGGGCATGATTTTTTATTTGCCAACTTATTACTTTTAGAGCACTATGACAATGGAACCACTTACTTCGGGAGGTAGGTGAGCTCTCCCACATTGGAGACATTCACAATGGATTTAGACAACCTTCTATCAGGAATACTCTGACTTGGATTCCTCCACTGATTAGGGTTGGGCTCAACGGCCTTATAGGCCCCATCCAACTTCATTATTTTATGATTTTTATGATTGCTGGAAACAATCAATATGGGATTACGGGAGAGCTTTAGGGACACCACAGACTGCCAGAAAGACAAATAAAAGGGTTGGTTATAAAATCCAGTGTCAAATACCAAGGCATCAAAGATGTCTTACAGTACTGTAATGTATTTAATGTCCAATCAGGACTCAGGAGGTAGAGGTAAAGGTAAAGGTTCCCCCCGCACATGCGTGCTAGTCGTGTCTGACTCTAGGGGCGGTGCTCATCTCTGTTTTCAAGCCAAAGAGCCAGTGTTGTTCACATCCATGGCTATGTGGCCGGCATAGCTGCATGAAACACTTTACCTTCCCACTTTTTATGGCAGTACCTATTTATCTACTTGCATTTACACACTACATGCTTTGGAACTGCTAGGTTGGCAGGAGCTGGGGTTAACAGCGGGAGCTCACTCCACTGCATAGCACCCAGGATTCAAACTGCTGAGATGCTGACTTTGCAGCCGACTGTTTCAGCCCTCTAGTCCGCTGAGCCACCATGCCCCACTAGGACTCAGAAGAGTTGGGTTCAAATCCCTACTTGGCCTTGGAAACTCACGGGGGCAGGGGCTAAACTGGTAAAAGCATTCCCTAAATGTCTCACATATCTTGAAAACGCTAGAAGGGTTACCATAAGCTGTAATTGACTTGAAGGTAACTGCTTCTGCAATTGATGGAATGCTGACAATGTAAGATCTAAGCAGGGCTTTTTATTATAGGAATTAATGAATCTGGAGGTTATTTATTCATAGGATCACCATATTTTGGAAGTGATTTGATGACACTTAATAGAAAGGTACAGGAGCGCAGGTAAGGGACAGAGAGCTGTTGTTAAGAGCCCCACCAATTGACAATCCCTGTCCCTTTTTGATGTCCAATTTTGTTTTGTTTTGTTTTGTTTTGTTTTGTTTTGTTTTGTTTTGCTTTAACACTATTACATAACCATTGGAGTATTTCTGTGTGCAACACTTAAGAACATAAGAACATAAGAAGAGCCATGCTGGATCAGGCCAAAGGCCCATCTAGTCCACCTTCCTGTATCTCACAGTGGCCCCACCAGATGCGTTTGGGAGTGCATGAGACTAGATATCTGTCTCCTGATACAATTCCCCTGCATCTGGCCCTTGAAATACCCTGGTTTTAAACCTGGAGATTACACATCTCCATCATGGTTTGTAACCTGTGATGGACTTTTCCTCCAGGAATCTGTCCAATCCCCTTTTGAAGGCATCCAAGCCAGATGCCATCACCACATCCTGTGGCAGGGAGTTCCATAGACTAACAACATGCTGGGTGAAAAAATATTTTCTTTTGTCTGTTCTTCCTCTCCCAGCCCTCAATTTGAGTGTATGTCCCCTAGTTCTGCAATTTCATTTCTCATGCTGAGGCTCAAATGCTTCTTCAGGGGGAAAACACTTAGTGTAAC
>JAHTLZ010000171.1:1943148-1954331 GCA_023846285.1 Phrynocephalus versicolor | reverse complement strand
CTTTCTTTCTTTCTTTCTTTCTTTCTTTCTTTCTTTCTTTCTTTCTTTCTTTCTTTCTTTCTTTCTTTCTCTGTTTTTCCTTCCTTCTTTCCTCTCAGAACATCGAACTGAAGGTAGAAGTGGAGAGCCTTAAGCGAGAACTCCAAGAGAAGCAACATATATTGGACAGAGCTTGGTAAGTTATCGTATTGTTGTGCCTTGTTGTTTTGAATGCATCTTTGATATTCATTTTTATTTATCATATTTAATAAAATATGTGTTTAATTGTTTTTAATATTGCATTGGTTTTACTTTTTATTATTGACTCTTGATCAACAAAGCTATCAAAAACTGACAAAGTCCATAATAATAATTTTAAAAATCCACAACAGGTTAAAAAGCATCCCCAAACTTGGACAAATGAATATTGGGATCCATTGTTCTTCTTTCCTTGAGGTTTGAATCCCACGTAATAACTAAAAGAATCCAATAGAAACAATTGAGAGAATAAAAGCACGCCTAAAACAATTTGAGGAAATTTAAGGGTTAATTGGAATAAGTTGGAATGTGCATTACAGGTTTGTGATGAACAAGAGAAGTTGAGAGTAAAAATCAGATTTGAAAGGAAGCTTTAAGGGACTGTATTTCCCAAGTTACAGTGGTACCTTGTATAAAGGAATTAATTCGTTCCAAATGAAATTATGTTAAGCAAATTTTCCTTTATACAAATTCCCATAGGAATGCATTGAAAACGGAGTAATCCCATTTTTATGTTGTACGGATTCTCCCCATAGGCGATTATGTTAAGCAAATTTCCCCTATCTCTGGAATTTTTTATGTTGTACAAATTTTATGTTATACAAGCTGTTTGTTATACAAGGGTCCACTGTATATTTATTCCCAAGTTATATCTACCATGCTGTTTCTTCTTAGATGCCCTCATGACTAAAATGTATAACTTTTTTCACTAGTTGATACTGTGTATTTCAGGGCAGCAACAGAAAAACTGAGCTATCAGAATGACAGTGACTCCTGTCACCACGAAAAGAATGAACATGCATGTGATATCCTGGCGAAGAAGATTCAGCTACTGCAAGAGGTGAGGTTATCTGCTGGCAGTAAGGGCAGTGCGCTTTGTTGATAGCATGGCAGCAAAGAATCACAATATTCCTTGAAGAAAATGAGGAACTAAAGACCACCAACTTGGAAAAAATCAAGAAGGAGCTATAGTTTTCTCTCACCTCCTCCAGGATGTCTGGTATCCATTATCTCCAAAAGATAGTTGATCAAATACAACTAGAGGGTGTATGTTAATTCACTTTACAGTCCTAATTCAGTGCTCAAAGAAGAAACATTTGAAAAATAGGTTTTATGTCATCTTTGTTTCTAACATCCAACTTAAATATCTCCTTTGGAGCTTTTCGTAGCACTAGTTAAACTGTTGAGCCTTGTGGCTCAGTGGTTAAACTGCTGTTCTGCAGCTATAACTGTGCTCACGAACTGGGGTTCAATCCCACGTAGCTGGCTCATGGTTGACTCAGCCTTCTATCCTTCCAAGGTCAGTAAAATGAGTATCCAGCTCACTGGGGTGGGGGCAATGTGTACACTGCATAAATAAATTGTAAACCACCCAGAGAGTGCTTTAAGCGCTATGGGGCAGTATATAAGCAGCATGCTTTGCTTTTTCTGCAGTTCTTTAGATTTGATCCAATAAGCGACATTGACAATTTTTTAAATTCCAGAAAGGAGGAAGTCTTTTATTTATTTGTTTATTTATTTATTTATTTTCACATTTATATACCGCGCCTATTCCCACATAGGGGACTCAGGGCGGTTTACAGCAGAACAAAATAAAACAGTTAAAAAGGCTAAAACATCACCATTACAAAGCACAAAATAGATGCAATCAAGCGGGCCAAAAAAAATAAAAAAAATCTAATCAGTGCCAAAGGCGTCCCGAAAGAGTAGCGTCTTTAGATTTTTCCTGAATGACGCCAGTGACGGAGCCTGCCGTAACTCGCTCGGAAGCTTATTCCAAAGAGTTGGCGCCGCCACCGAGAAGGCCCGTCCGCGTGTGCTGGTTTTGCGGGTCTCCCTAGGGGTGATGGTCCGGAGTGAGAGGGCCAGGGAGGATCGGGTGGGTCGGGCCAGATCTAATTGTCGGGGGAGACGCTCCGC
Source organism: Phrynocephalus versicolor (assembly GCA_023846285.1). Lineage (NCBI taxonomy): Eukaryota > Metazoa > Chordata > Lepidosauria > Squamata > Agamidae > Phrynocephalus > Phrynocephalus versicolor. Next base: position 1,952,174 of record JAHTLZ010000171.1, on the reverse strand, counting down.
CAGATAGTCAGGCGCCAAGCCATGGAGGGTTTTGTAAACCAAAACCAACACCTTGAACCTTATCCGGAAGGCAACGGGCAACCAGTGTAGACGAGCCAGGATGGGGGTGACGCGGTCGTAACGACGCGCGCCAACCACCAGCCTGGCCGCCGCATTCTGGACCTGCTGCAATCGCCGGACAAGGTTCAAGGGAAGCCCCATGTAGAGAGCGTTGCAATAATCCAGCCTTGACATGACCAGCGCCTGTACCACTGTCCTCAAGGAGCTCTCATCGAGGTACGGGCGAATCTGGGTGATGAGCCTAAGGTGGTAAAAGGCCAACCTGGTCACGGCAGACACCTGAGTTTCCAGGGTCAAATCCGAGTCCAGGACGATGCCCAGATTCCTCACTCTTTGCGCCAGCTGGAGGGCGGACCCGCCCAGACTGGGAAGAGGGCCACAGTACCCCTCCGACGAGCCCCCGAAGAACATAACCTTGGTCTTTCCAGGGTTGAGACTGAGTCTGTGGGTCCTGGTCCAGTCCAAAACTGCTGTTCTTTTATTTTGAATTTCAAATTCTGCATGCAGCATGGTTAGCTTGCATCACTTGCTGCTTTGTGAACTGTACTCCTTGAATCAAGTGAGAGACACTCTTGCACAGCAGGTATTATTATATAGTCTTTCTTTCTTCTTCGTAGCATCTGTGAAATCCCACTAATGGGTTTTCCCTTCTGCGCCTGCGCAGCCATCCAGACTTCTAGAGCTTTCCCTCAGCTCCTTAGGACCTCCTCCTGCTGCCACTGAGCATGCTCCGGCCTTCCCGCGCAGCACTCCCCAGTTCCTTTTTTGCCGCCGCCAGCAACGGTCACAACTCTTCCAGCTCCTGTAAGATAGAGAGTTTTTGCCTTCCGAGGTCCCTCATTTGAGTTAAGTACTTCTGTTTATTCCTGGGACCCTTCTTGTTACCTCCCCCCTCCCACCCACCGCCCGTTCCTGTTTTATGGCCCCAGGGGGGCTATTCAAGCGCTGCTCCACCTGCCCGAATAGGATCCCCACCTCCGACGGCCACAGCCGCTGTCTTTACTGGTTAGGGGAATCCCACCAGCCGGCTGCTTGCTTCGAGTGTCAACAACTAACGAAGCCCGCCTTAAAACACCGTTTGGGTCACCTCCGCCTCTTCCTTTGGGAGCAATCCCTAAAGCCCATGGAAACCCAGCAGACACACGTGGCGCCCTCCCCACCAGCCTCCACCACCTCTAGATCTTCCCAGGTTTCCAGGGCCCCGCCGGCTGCGACCCAGCCGTCTAAAAAGAAAAAAAAAGGCTTCTGACCAGGCTAGCCTCTTGTCAGCACAGAGGGAAGAGGCCGTTGAAGGGCTCCGTACACCCGCCCAACTGCCTCCAGCCCCCGTAGCCGATCGGAGGGAGCGTGCACGCTCGCCGCAACGAACATCACGCTCCCCAGCCTCCAGCAGATCGGGGAGCTGGGCTACCATGTCCCTCTTGCGGGACACAATGATCGAAGCCCACCAGCAAACCCCTTTGGCATCCGCAGAGGCCGTTACTTCACGAGGTGCCTCGCTTCGAATCGACCTTGCCTTCGATTTGAATTCGGAGGCGGTCACGTGGTGGTCACGTGGTCTCCCTTCGCTCCCACCCCCGTTTCTCTGTACTCACGCGGGGCATTTTTGGGACCGAATCGATTACTACCTCACGTGCTCCCTTCGCATTAGAAAGCTGATTTGCAACGTCCGGTTCCACTCTCCTTTTATTTTTTTAAAAAAATTTACTCGGCGTATCGATGCATCAATGCTTGGCTGTCATTCACGACAGAGCGTGGTTACTGTACGATCCTGTGTTTTCTGCTCCTAATTTATATTGTTTTGTCCATTGTTTCCTGGCATCATTGGCAGCCCCCCCCGCCGCCGCTACTCGGGGGGAGCCCCGCATGGCACAGCCACCCGCCCTCCGCCGCTTGCACGCAACCTGCCCCGGGTGCCCTGCTCTGGCCGGGCGAGGTGGCAGCGGCTCCTCCTGCTCCCGCCGCCGCCGCCGCCGCTACTCGCGCGAGGAAGTAACAGCGCAAAGCAATGAAACAATATAGCGATGCATCGATATCCCTGTTTGAATATTTTTTAAAAAAACTTGAAATAAAAGCCAAAAATCGAGACCACACGTGACGTTGGGAGCGAAGCGAGATGCGAAGCGAAAAGATTCCCGGCCCATGGCAGGGGAATCACTCACCCCGGTTGGAGCACGGTAAAGGGGGCGTGGTCGGGGTGACGTCGCAGCCAAAAAGGAGGAGCGTGCGGACTGAAGCGATCGGTTCGCACAGAAATGACGGCTTGCCGCGAAGCGAGCGGCTCGTGAAGTAACGGCCAGACTCGCGGAGCCCTAACCGCCGAGCACAGAGCACCCACGCTGCGCGAGCGCAAGGGCTCCACACCCCGCGAACGCAGACAAGCCACGCCTCGAGAACATAGGGACGCTGCGCCGCGGCTGCAGATAGAGGCTGTCTACCGATCTTCTTCAAGGGCTCATCGACAGGCGCTTCGCCTTCCCGAGCGCCGGGCTTCCAAGTCGCCCGAGGGCAAGCATTGCTGGTCCCGTCGGACCTATTATGTGTATGATTCTGGGTCCTCCCCATCGAGCACGGAGAGGCGCCCTGCGCGCAGCCAGAGTCCGAGCCGCCGCTCCTCCCGTTGCTCGCGATCAGACCGCCAGCGCGCCTCCAGGGATGATGACATCGGACGCGGACGCTGCCTGACCCGCCGTAAGCGCTCTGCCTCTTTCTCCAGGACCCTCAGGCGCTGTAGGCGCTATATCCAAATCATCTCGTGCTCTTCTGGGGATGAAGGCTCCCCACACCGCCGCCGATCCCCAGTCAGGTGATCGAAGTCAGCTTCTCCCCTGACTAAAAAGGCCAAGTATAACAATACGGAGCACACGTATGCCTCTCATGCCCACTCCTCCACCATGGGCTCGGGACACACCTCGGCTGCCATTTCGGGCAGGTTCCGCTCCAGATCCCAATCTCCTGCTTCTAGGCATGGCTCCACACAACGGTCACGCTCTCCACGTTGTGACCGGCGCGTGCGCTCCTCCACCCCCGCCTCTATGGACAGATCATTGCTCTCTGACATGTATTGTGACTCCCGCTCCGCACAGTCTGGCCATTCGCCGCCGTCCAACCTCAGTCATGAGGACTCTGAGGGGACTGAGGAAGCTGGCCCTCCACCAGAAGAAGACTATGCAGCCTATTCCAAACTTATCAACAGGGTGGCTAAGGTGATGGACCTCCAAGTCCAACAGCCGGATGCAGAGGAATCCTGCAAGTATCTAGGCCACCTGAGGAAGAACAGAACTCCGCCTCTGTGCCTTGGCTTCATTCCGTCCCTGCTCAAGCGCGCTAAGGCGTGCCTATCCAAACCGGCTTCCACCCCGCCGATGCCTTGCTGCACGGACAATTTATACCGCACCCATGGGGAGGACACCACCTTCTTGGCACAGCACCCTCCCCCAAACTCTCTCATTGTGAACGCCTCTCAAAACAGGGCCAAAAACACCTCCACCTCTGTGCCCAGCAACAAGGAGGGTCATAAGCTAGACCTCATCGGGAAAAAGCAATATTCTCTAGCCTCTTTCTCCTTACGCACATTGAACCATCTATGTGCCATGGACAGCTACACCAGACACCTGCTACTCAAGATGCCTACGCTTTTTGAACAGCTTCCAGATGATGCCAGGGCTAAGCTGTCTTCCTACCATAAAGAGATCTTATCCCTGATGGACTACCAAGCCATAGCAGCAACCCATATGGCGGATGGAGCAGCCTGCCAGCTGGCTAATGCAGTTTTCCTCCGCCGACATGCTTGGTTATGGACAGCCACCATTACGGATGACGCGCACAACCGTATTGAGGGCACTCCCTTTGAGGGCGAAGGCCTGTTTGCTGCCACGACTGACAAGTAGTTGGACAACATACTGAAAATGAGGAAGACAGCCCGCTCTTACCCCTACCAAGGCTCCTCCTCTCAGCCTTCATCCCGTCCGGGGCCCTCCCAATGGCGGTGCCCCTACACGTCTGCGGGTCCACGCCCCCAACAGCGCCCTCGCCAGTCCTACCAGCAGAGCCACTACTACCGCTCAACTCAGCTGCCATGTCCACGAGCCACCCAGTCCGGCCGTCATTACGATCGCAAGCCAAAACATTCCTCCTGATGGGCTCCTGCCCCCAGTCCCGCTACGGGTAGAGGTAAGACTGCAACCCTTTCTCCAATGGTGGGAAACCAGATCATTTGGTCCTCGCCATAGTGCGCGAAGGCTATGCCATCGAATTCGATCAGCTGCCGCCAGTGGGACAAGTCATCACCACCCAACCCTCCCAAACACTCTGGGACGAGGTGTGCACGCTGCAAGCCAAAGATGCCATCGAACTTGTCCCACGAGGAGACACCTGCGGCTTTTATTTGCGTTACTTTACTATCCCGAAAAAAGACAATACTTGAAGACCCATTCTAGATCTCAGGTTATTAAACTCATACATCAAACCGAAGAAGTTCCGGATGACCACCTTGGAATCAATAATCCTGCTCCTACAGACTGGGGACTGGTTTGCAGTCTTAGATTTAGAGGACGCGTACTTTCACATTTCCATCAGACGCGCCCACAGGAAATTTCTACGCTTCAAGATTGGCCCCGAAACGTACCAGTTCAAAGCTCTTCCTTTTGGCCTCTCCACCGCGCCGAGGGTCTTCACAAAGTGTCTTGCCCCAGTTGCCGCTTTTCTTCACCTGCAAGGGGTCAATCTTTTCCCGTACTTGGACGACTGGCTAGTCGTCGCTCCTACAAGGAAAAAAAGGCAAAGAAAGATATCACCTACACCATCCAGGTACTTGCCTCTCTCGGCTTTACCATCAACGCCCAGAAGTCCATCCTCACCCTGTGCAGGACCGTCTAGTACATAGGGGCCACCCTGGACTCCCTCCAAGGCAAGGCATTTCTCCCAGAAGACAGGAAGTGCAAAATCCTGCGCACCCTGGCAAAATTCCAACCGCACCATGTCATCACCGCGTTGGCAGCTCAGCATCTTTTGGGCCTCATGGCGTCCACCACATCCATCCTCCCCTACGCCAGGCTCAAAATGAGGCCTCTGCAGGCCTGGCTCATGGCCAGATTCCACCCACTGAAACACCCTCAGTCCAAGAGACTGAGAGTGACACCGTGGCTACACGCTGCTCTACAATGGTGGGCAGCCCCCTCACATTTGTCGGTGGGCCACCCCTTCAGACAACGTTACCTGTCAATACAAATTACCGCAGATGCCAGCACCACCGGCTGGGATGCTCATTGCCAAGGGATGACTACACACGGCACGTGGTCCGCGACCCTCCAGACCAAGCACATCAACTTCCTCGAACTACAAGCAATTTTCAACGCCCTGAAATCCTTTGTTCCCCGCCTTCACGGGCGGGTAGTTCAGATCGTTACGGACAATACTACTGCACTACATTACATAAACAGGCAAGGGGGCACCCGATTGCGCTCCCTTCTCAACCTGACAATCAACATATGGACTTGGTGTTACCAGAGACGCATTCTCCTCTCGGTCATCCACATTGCTTCAGAGGACAACGTCATAGCTGACCATCTCAGCAGGATGTCCACCAACGATCACGAGTGGACCCTTTGCAACCAGGTCTTCTCGGACCTCTGCCGGAGATGGGGCTCTCCTCAGCTCGACCTGTTTGCCACAGCACAGAACTCCAAATGCGAGATGTTTTGCTCCAGGGCGGGGACAGGCCATCACTCCCAAGGAGACGCACTATCTCTCCATTGGCAGGGGCTGATGTTTTATGCCTTCCCGCCCTTGCCCCTTCTACACAAGACAATTGTCAACCTTTGCCAGGACAGTCCTCACGCCATACTGATTGCGCCCTGGTGGCCGTGCCAACACTGGTTCTTCACCCTGAGGAACCTATCATCGGCATGGATACACCTTCCGCCAGTTCCCGACCTGCTCTCCCAAGACCAAGGTCGCCTTCTCCATCCCGATCTGACCTCCCTACACCTTACAGCTCCTCCTCTCTCGCTAGACCAGGTGGTATCCCATGCAAGGAAACAGTCTACTACGACACTCTACCGACACAAGTGGCGGGCATTTTTATCCTTCACACGTGACAGCCGCCTGTCAGCCTGCCCGACATCACAGGACACGTTGCTCCAGTTCCTCCTGTTGCTTTTCAACAGGGGCTTGTCCCTATCAACTCTCAAGGTCTACACAGCAGCCGTGGTGGCTCACCAGCCTGCTAACTCTCTGGCTGCTGACCTCTTTAAACATCCCACGCTCAAGCAATTCCTCAGAGGCGCTAACAATCTACGTCCTCACAGAGCTCCGGTTCCGCCACAGTGGTCGCTCAGTTTGGTGCTCAAGCGTCTGACTAGGCCGCCCTTTGAACTGTTGGCGATGGTCCCTCTCCACATGCTTTCTGTTAAGCTTGCGTTTCTCCTTGCCATCACGTCCGCTAGACACTCCTCTGAACTCGCAGCTCTACGATCTGATCCACCTTTCCTCCAGTTCCACCCGGAGAAGGTCACGCTCTACCCGGATGTGTCATTCCTTCCTAAAGTGGTCTTACACTTCCACCTCAGTCAGCCGTTGGTCCTGCCGACCTACTTCCCTTCTCCATCTACGGAGGTGGAGAAGACCCTGCACACTCTGGATGTCCGGAGGGCCCTCCTTTTCTACACGTCCAGGACTGCCTCTATTCGCCAGTCTCCCCGTCTGTTTATTCATGTCTCTGGAACAGCCGTGGACACGCCTGTTACAGCTCAGACTATCTCCAGGTGGATCGTAGAGGCCATCCACCTCGCCTACCAGTTATCCGCCACGTCCCTACCGGCTTCATGGCGAGGACACTCTACGAGAGTTGTTGCTTCCTCGTTGGTCTTTCTCAAGGGAGTACCACTGTCGGACATCTGCAAAGCTGCCACTTGGTCTACTCCCTCTACGTTCGTGCAGCACTACAAACTAGACGTCAGAGCCAGAGCTGACACTGCCTTTGGCAGAGCCGTCCTTTCCTACTCTCTACCGTGACGGCCCTCCGCCTGTAAGTTAGCTTGCTAATCTCCCATTAGTGGGATTTCACAGATGCTACGAAGAAGAAACACAGGTTACCTACCTGTAATGATGGTTCTTCGAGTAACGCATCTGTGAATTCCCACTCCCCACCCATCCTCCCCTCTATCCACCACGTCTCTCTCTCTTTTTCTCGTTGCAGCAGCGGATATGGGAGGAACTGGGGAGTGCTGCGCGGGAAGGCTGGAGCATGCTCAGTGGCAGCAGGAGGAGGTCCTAAGGAGCTGAGGGAAAGCTCTAGAAGTCCGGATGGCTGCGCAGGCGCAGAAGGGAAAACCCATTAGTGGGAATTCACAGGTGCGTTACTCGAAGAACCATCATTACAGGTAGGTAACCTGTTTTTTTTTTTAAAAAATCAGGAAATCATATGGTATAGTATAAATGGAAAATTTGGGCCTTATTCGTATCTTTTCCAAATGTGAAATCTGGATATTCTGTGAACCTTTCTGAGACTTCTGTCTGGGAACCTACCTCTGGAGTTCAAGATTCTACTTACTGAGGGTTTCTGTTGGGGACAGGTTTTATATACCTCCTTCTCCCAGTTCATGGAAATAACACACAGGCAGGCCTCATAACTACACATTTAATTCATTCCGAATGCATGCTCTTAAGTCGAACTACTCTTAAGTCGGGGTACCTATCTAAAAATTGAAAAAATAAGTTACAAAAATAAAAAATAAAAAATATATTTGTAAGTTGAGCAGACCATATCTAAAATTTGTAAGGTGGCAGTTAAAACGCCAATAGTTTTCTGCTCTTAAGTCAAATTGCTCTTAAGTTGAGCTGCTCTTAAGTCAGGGTACCACTGTACATGGGATAAAGCTGAGTTAGCCTTTAATGGATGAGTAATTCAATTATTTTGTGCTTAAGAGTTAACTCCTAGTCATAAGACTACTGCAACTTCAGTCCATAATGCAAACTGATCACTTCCTTATATCTACAGAGATAAATTGTTAAGATTTTCAGCTGAGTATAGCCTCTGGGGTCAACACCAACAGCAAGACTTGATTCCATTGTCCAGAATTTACACACAGCACATGAAGAATCCAGACTCAAATGGAAACATTCGGGTTGTAGTCTATTTACAATATGGCATCTTAGTGAACAGTATGTTAGTTAGTGACTAACCTTGTGACAATCATAACAGAGAGAGAGAGAGAGAGAGAGAGATCGTACAGAATATGAGACTTATATACATAAAATCACCAATCACATTTGATTACACAGGTGTTTGGCTTACTACAAAATCTGTCAACTCAAACTGACTCTGTTATGTCTATTTCAGTTCAGGACAAATTCATATATCAACAGATACCGTACTTAACTGCATTTTGAGAATTTTAGTAGGTCAAAGCTTTTGATTGATGAAATCGCTGTACCATGTTAAAAATGTAAATATAAAGCAAGAGAGGTAGGGAAGGAGATATTGCTATTTGATTAAAATGGGATAAATCAAATTGAGTTTGTCATGTGACATCAGCAGAATCTATAGTGAAATTGTAGAAACTGCTTCAAAATCATGTCAGTTGTGCAAGAGCATAGCTTGCTACACGGAAGCAGCACTTCACGTGGACATTCATGTGACATATTGGCTATCGGTATTCAACAATTTCTGTTTTGCTTTTCCAATTCCTGAAATGAAAGCTGCCCTCCTGAGGAAGGTGCAAGCATAGCCTCCCATATCTATTCACTCTTTCCATGAGTTTTTGTGACAAACCTCCAGTCATTCAGTGAGCATTAAAAGCCAGGAATGTCATGCATAGTAAGTAGGTAATAGTCAGTATAGTTACAAAAGAAAACTTACATGCAGCCACCTTAAATGACAATTGGCAAAGCAAGATTTTATGTCACTTCCATCCTTACGATAGATAGATAGATAGATAGATAGATAGATAGATAGATAGATAGAT
>JAHTLZ010000171.1:1857560-1943138 GCA_023846285.1 Phrynocephalus versicolor | reverse complement strand
AGATAGATAGATAGATAGATAGATAGATAGATAGATAGATAGATAGAGCTATACTGGTTTCCTTGATCTGGGTACAACAGCAACCTCCAAAAATTGTCATATGAGTTCTTGAAGATTCTTATGCTAAGATAATGGGATTCTCAGCTTTTTAAAAAGTCTTCTAGATGCAAGCACTTTGAGGGGTCTCATTTTTGGTTCTGTCTCCAGGAGGTCGAGTCAGCAAGGACCAAAGCAGAGACAATGGCATCTTTGGCTGAGACCGAGAAGGAACGCTGCTTAGAACTCAATAGGCAGCTGATGGAGTTCTCCAAGAAGCAGGATGAGAACAGAAAAAGCCAGGCCCTTTTGGACACCTACAGGGTTTCTGTGGCTGAGAAGGACAAGTAGGTCTCTGTGGGCTTTACCGTATCAATGTAGGGCATCGTCACATGGACCCTAAGAATATATCAATTCTTCCATTAAGTTATATCAATTATTCCATATCATTTTATAGATTTCCATTCACATGACACAGGGTAAATGGATTCATTTGGGCACTGATCAGTATTTTTTTCTAACCTTGCTGTTGATTATCCATGCTAGGGATTATCAAAAAGGGGATTGAAAATAAAACAGCCAACATTATAATGCCATTATACAAAACAATAGTAAGGCCACACCTGGAGTATTGTGTACAATTCTGGTCACCGCATCTCAAAAAAGACATAGTGGAACTGGAAAAGATGCAGAAGAGAGTGACTAAAATGATTACTGGGCTGGGGTACTTCCCTTATGAGGAAAGGCTAAAACATTTGGGGCTCTTTAGTCCGGAAAAAAGGCGCCTGAGGGGGTATATGATTGAGACGTACAAAATAATGCAGGGCATGAGTAAAGTGGATAGAGGGACGCTCTTCTCCGTCTCACAAAATACCAGAACTAGGGGACATCCACACAAATTGAGGACTAGGAGAGTAAGAACAGACAAAAGAAAAAAAATTTCCACCCAGCATGTTGTTAGTCTGTGGAACTCCCTGCCACAGGATGTGGTGATGGCATTTGGCCTGGTTGCCTTCAAAAGGGGATTGGACAGATTCCTGGAGGAAAAGTCCATCACAGGTTACAAACAATGAGGGAGATGTGTAACCTCCAGGCTTAAAACCGGGATAGTTAAAGGGCCAGATGCAGGGGAGTGGGATCAGGAGACAGATATCTAGTCTCGTGTACTCCCAAACGCATTTGGTGGGGCCACTGTGAGATACAGGAAGTTGGACTAGATGGGCCTTTGGCCTGATCCAGCATGGCTCTTCTTATGTTCTTAGGTTGATGCTTTTAAAAATGATCCTACCCCTGAATGGCTTCTATCCACATTGAGTTGGTGTGTGTGAATGTTGCTGTTGATTTTCTTTGCATCCACTTGTGTTTTTGTTGCCATTGACACTGCATGGGCAGTTCGGGCACCAATAGATCTTCCCTTAATTTCCCCCCACCCCCAAATGCTAAGGAGATGTATTCTCTCCCCCAAGAATTGTTTGCTGCCATTACTTCCTAGTAATATTCAATCAGATTTGTGCTGTCTCTTGGCAGTATGGAGAAATACCCCACCTAGTGTCCTCTGAGGAACAAAGCACCTTAAAACCAAAGGACTGCCAAAGGAAATTATGCATTATGAAACATCTTTCAATATTGCTTTCTGAGTTTTTCACCCAAACTTAGATGCCATTTTGGTGATACAGTATATCCTTTAAGTATTTTTAACCAAATGAAATGAAAAGAAAATTTTAGAGCAATGTGCTCCTGAAACAGGACAGGAAATGAGTCCATTTCTTTGTAGCCTACAAAATCTGTTCACAGTGTAAGAAATATATCAAAAGAAAAGACAGCCATGTGAATGTGCCTAGCAATTTTTATACCATGTGACTATGCATAAATATATATCCGTATTTATGAAGAAGGAAATTAAAACAATTAAAATGGCCCGTGTCATTAGGCCCTTAATTTGTGTCTGTTATTTATGAGGCAAAATCTTCAACAAGATTCAGAGAATGGGTTATTTGTTTGTTTTTGTTTTAATTTCACATTTTTTGGAGTTGAGACCCGAATAAATGTTGGGCCAATGTTTCTGATTGGTGCTTTATTTTTGGCCTCGTAGCTATTAGATAATTTGTCCTTTCAGGGCTTTTGGTTGTAGGGTGCTGGGGTGGGGAAAGAGAAGGGTCCCCGAGTAACTGTGTCAGATTTTCATTGTCTTTGATGTGCTGACATGGTTCAGCTGCACACACAGAAAGTGGACAAGCCAATGACCTCCCAGTCATGTAGGCACTGCAATGTTTCCTTGTTTTAGCCAAGGTAACCAGTTCATTTCTCCTCTATAGGAAGATTGAGGAGCTGACGTGGAATCTGAGAGACAAAGAGCAGCTCCTGGAGCTGCTGGCAACAGAGAAACAGAATCTGCTACAATGTTTGAAGGAGCCACAGAAAATGGAAGTACAGGTAATACTGCTGATGAAGGCTCCTTAATGCCTGCCCTCTACAAATGCAACATTTGTAGAGCGGCAAGCATCCGTTCATCCCTTGTTGTTTGCTGCCAGTAGAATGCAGCCTTGAATTAATGTTCAGAGATTAAAGAAGGTAAAATGGAATCCTTTTGAGTGATTATGGATGCCTACTTGCAGTTGGACATACAGTGGTACCTCATGAAACAAATTTAATTTGTCCTATGGGTCAATTTGTTTTAAGAAAATTTTGTCTTATGAAACGCGGTTTCCCAGAGGAATGCATTGAAAATAGATTAATCCATCCCGGAGTCTATGGGCCACTTCATTTTACGAAAATTTTGTCTTACGAAACACGGTTTCCCATAGGAATGCATTTGGAATGGATTGATTCATTCCAGAGGCTAGAATAAATACAAAGATAACCCATTTTTTTTCTTGCATAAATGCAGAATGTTTTTTGTCTTGCAAAAAGACAAAACTGTGGGTTAAACTACCAGTTCCAAGGAGTGATGCGATAGTGGGGGTATGCTATCGCCCACCAGATCAAAAACTTGAGGAGGACATTGAAATGAGGAGACAAATCATGGAGGTGGCTAAGAGGGATAGGACAGTAATCATGGGGGACTTCAATTATCCCCACATTGACTGGGCCAATGCGAGCTCCGGGCAAGAAAGAGAAACCGGGTTTCTCGACATGCTGAATGACTGTGCCTTAGAGCAACTTGTCATGGAGCCCACCCGAGAATAGGCAACTCTGGATCTAATACTGTGTGGTACTCAGGACCTGGTCAGGGATGTGAATGTCACTGAGCCTCTTGGGAACAGTGACCATGCTGCAATTTCCTTTGCCATGCATGTCAGAGGAAGAGTGTCAACCAAATCAGACATAAAAACCCTTGATTTCTGAAGGGCGGACTTCCTTCAGATGAGGAAACTAGTTAGAAAGACATTAAAAGGGAAGGTAAAAAGAATCCAGTCTCTCCAGATTGCACGGAGCCTGTTCAAAACAAAGGTAATAGAGGCCCAGCACAAGTGCATACCACAAAGAAAGAAGAGCTCATTTAAGTCCAAGAGGGTGTCGGCATGGTTAACGGGTGGAGTTAGAGAGGCTCTAAAGCGCAAGGAGAGGTATTTCCATAAAAATCGAAACCTTCCTCAAGTGAGGAATATAAAAAGGAACACAAAGTCTGGCAAAAGAAATGTAAGAAGATAAGACAGGCAAAGAAAGACTTCGAGGAACATAGGGCTAGCAATATAAAGGGAAATAATAAATGCTTCTTTAAATATATTAGAAGTAGAAAACCTGCCAGAGAACCAGTTGGCCCTCTGGATGGTGTGGGAGGAAAAGGGGGTAAAGGAGGACTTGGAAGTTGCAGAGAAATTAAATGAGTTCTTTGCATCTGTCTTCATGACAGAAGACCTTGGGCAGATTCTGCTGCCCGAACAGCCCCTCTTGACTAAAGAATTAAATCAAATACAGGATAAAAGAGAGGATGTTTTAGGACTAATTGATAAATTGAAGATCAACAAGTCACCGGGCCCAGATGGCATCCACCCAAGGGTTATTAGGGAACTGAGAAATGAAATTGCAGATCTCTTAACGGTAATATGCAACTTGTCTCTTAAAACGGCCACAGTGCCGGAGGACTGGAGGATAGTGGATGCCACACCAATTCTTAAAAAGGAAGGAGGGGTGACCCAGGAAATTACAGGCCATTTAGCCTTACGTCTGTCCCAGGGAAGATGGTGGAAAGCCCCATCCAAGAGAAAAATCTTAAAACACATGAAGAGCAAACCTTGCTGAGAGAAAATCAGCATGGCTTCTGTAAGGGTAAGTCTTGCCTGACAAACCTTTTAGAATTCTTTGAAAAGGTCAACAAGCATGTGGATTGGGGTGAACCAGTAGATATTGTCTATCTTGATTTTCAGATGGCTTTTGACACAGTCCCTCATCAAAGGCTGCTGAGAAAATTACACAGTCAGGGAATAAGAGGGCAGGTCCTCTTCTGGATTGAGAACTGGCTGAGATCCAGGAAACAAAGAGCAGGTGTCAGTGGGCAATTTTCACAATGGAGAGAGGTGAAAAGCCCCAGGGCTCTGTCCTGGGACCGGTGCTTTTCAATCTGTTCCTAAATGACATGGAGACAGGGATAAGCAGTGAGGTGGCCATGTTTGCGGATGACACAAAATTTTTCTGTGTGGTAAAAACCAGAGAAGATTGTGAAGAGCTCCAGAAGGATCTCTCCAAACTGGGGGAATGGGCTGCAAAATGGCAAATGTATTTCGATGTAGCAAAATGTAAAGTAATGCATATTGGGGCAAACAATCCAAACTTTATCTATCAACTCATGGGCTCTGAGCTATCCGTGATGGATCAGGAAAGAGATCTTGGTGTGCTGGTGGACAGTTCCATGAAGGTGTCTACCCAATGTGTAGCAGCAGTGAAGAAGGCCAATTCCATGCTTGGGATTATCAAAAAGGGGATTAAAATAAAACAGCCAACATTGTAATATCATTGTACAAAACGATAGTAAGGCCGCACCTGGAGTATTGTGTACAATACTGGTCACAGGTTACAAACCATGATGGAGTTGTGTAATCTCCAGACTTAAAACCGGGATACTTCAAGAGCCAGACGCTTCTGGTGGGACCACTGTGAGATACAGAAAGCTGGACTAGATGGGCCTTTGGCCTGATCCATCATGGCTCTTCTTATGTTCTTAAAGCATCCCATAGGAGTTTTTTTGTCATGCAAACCATGCCTACTCCCAGAATATTTTTCTTCCTACATTTTTGTCTTACAAGGCATTTGTCTTAAGAGGTACCACTGTACATACATTCCTAGCAATTGACACATATTTTCCACTTTCCTTCGACAGTACAGTACTTGGAAATTGTTTAATCCAATTAGAGGCTGGTTTAATCCAATTAGAGGCTGCAATCCAGTGTTTCTTGTAGCCTGGATTTTGCCTGGATTTTGCATGCTTTAAGGCTTTTTCCTCTCTTCTCCTCTTGCTTTCTCATTGGCCTCAGAGTTTTATAGAGCCTGGTGGCACAGTGGTTAACCTGCTGTACTGCAGCTGTTAACTGTGCTCATCACCTGGGATTCAATTCCAGGTAGATGACTCAAGGTTTGCTCAACCTTCCATCCTTCCAAGGTTGGTAAAATAAGTACCCAGCTTGCTTGTGCAGGGAGTGGGGGGGGGGGACACTATGTAGTCTCCATAATTCCTTATAAACTCCCAGAGAGTGGTTCAAGTGCTATGGGGCAGTATACAAGCAGCCTGTTTTGCTTTTTTGCTTTGCTCTTTTTTTCCATCATTCCATACAGAGGGACCAAGGTACCTCTATCTAAGCCCAGCCTCCCTGCCCCAGTAATAGTTCTCAAGGTTCTATAGCAGAAGCAACAACACTCCCAAATATGGCCTTTTGCAAGTGGAAAACACATCTAGAAGATAAAATATCCAATATTAATTAAATGAAGTACCACAGATATTTAGCTGACCTGAAAAATGGTTGTGGGCCTTTCAGTGCTGCAGCTACAGGTTATCCTGTGGCATGCCTGCAGCGTAATTAGCCTGCACACAGAGGGGGGGGGACAAATGACCCTCATCACAGGACTAAACCAGTGAGGCTTGAACAGAAAGGGTCAAGCCAAGGGGTGGAGGCTGTGGACGCATGAGGATATTTACATAGCTATATTTGAAAACTCTCATTTCCTCAACTCCTGATGCAACTCGGTAGGAGGAAGGCACCCATCCCTGAAATCTTCAGCAGGAGCCCTAGGATTGGGGTGGGTATACTTTTGCCCCCATGTAAGTAAGCAGGCACCAAACTGCACAAATGCAGTGGCAGAAGACAAGACAGAGGTGCTTACAATCCATCAAAAGATAGAGCAGGCAATGTGGTTTCAGCCTGTACTGGATGGGATTACACTCCCTGTGAAAACAGTGGTTCACAGCTGGGTGTGCTCCTGGATTTGTTCCTGAGCTTGGATACCTACATCTCAGTAGTGACCAGGAGTGTATTTGCACAATTTAGAAGTGTGCCAGCTATACCCACTCCTGGAGAGGTCTGATCTGGCTGTAATGACACATGCCTCGATTACAACCCATTTCAAATATGTTAAAGCTCTCTACATGGAGCTGCCTTTGTGTTTGGAAATGGCAGTGGATTCAAAATGCTAGAGCCAGATTGTTAGCTGGGTGCAGAGGGTGTTACAGCAGCTTCCACAGGTTGCTGGCCCATCTCTGGGCACAGATCAAAGAGAACTGTTTCTTTTTTTACTTATATAACCTTAAATGACTTGGGTCCAAGCTACTACAAAAATCACATTTTCCCTTTATGAGCCTGCCTAGGTTTTAAGAACTTCAGGAGAGGCCTTTCTCTTTGTTCTGCCACCCTGATGGATGCATTTGGCGAGGACACAGGAGAGGGCCTTCTCTGTGGCTGCTCCAAACTTGTGGAAATGCCTTGCAGAGGATGCCGTTTCTTTGCTGCCCTTCCATAGGCAGGCAAGGACTTTTCTCTTCAAGCAAGCTTTTTCTCAGTGACTGTCTGCTTAGGAGATGGGCTGTGGGTTTTGTTTTGTTTTGTTATTTGTTTTCCGCACTCTTCTCCAAGTTTTTAAAAAACTTGTTTGTGTTTAATATTGTAATCCACCTTGGGCCCGCTAGAGCAGCACTCCCCAACTTATTTGGCACCAGGGACTTTTCATGGAAGAAAACATGTCCATGGATCATGTGTGTGTGGTTCTGAGATGATTCTGTTTCCCCCCTCTTCATTTATAGGGCTTGTGTGTGCACATATGCAGCTTTCCCTGTGCACTGGTTCTGTGGTTGCAATGGGTGCACAAGGGAAGGAAAGCCTTCTGTGGAGGGGGGGGGGGGAGAAGCATGTGTGCCCTCTTGGGTGCAAGCCTTAGAGCAGGCCTGCCCAAAGTCCAGCCCGTCAGGCCATTCTGAGTGGCCCGCAGCTGGCTGGACCACCCCTCCCTCCCCCTCCTTCACCCCATGTTTTTTTTAAAAAAAAATCTTCCGCCAACACTGACACCACTGGGAAGCTTGAGGGGTTTGGCTGGGGCTGAGCACGCGCACGGGGGTGGCGTGCAGGCAGGCTGCCGCCACCGCATCACTAGGAACCTTGTGAAGCTAGGCACCTTCCTTCCTGCGGGTGGGGTTGCAAGGGGTCAGTGGGTGGGGCTAATGGGTCAGTGGGTGGAGCCTGCAGTGGGGTGGCAGGGTCGGGGAGCAACCGGCCCCTGACACATTCTCAGCCACCAAATCTGGCCCTCCTTACAAAAAGTTTGGGCACCCCTGCCTTAGAGGGAGCCTTGCTGGCCATTGAGGGGGCTGTAGAAAGAGGGCCCTTACTGCCCATATTAATATGGCCCTGTGCAGCCCAGTTCCTAACAAACCATGGGCTGGTACCAGTCTGTGGCCTGGGTGTTGGGGACCCCTGTTGTAGAGGTGAAAGAAGCGCTTGCAGGGGTGTGTGTAAAATAACTAAATAAATGTGATTCCATTCTATGCTCTCTTTTCCAAGTGATCTGGAAGTTGAGTCATGGCAACTGGACTTCTTTTCTTGAGAATGAAACGTTTTGCTGCCCCACCAAGCAGCTTTATCAATCTGAGGAAAACTAGTTGTGAGTCCTCCATTTTCAAAGTGGCTGGTTTCATGACAGTGCAGTCCTTGGCAGTGGGGAAAGTCGCCCCTAGGTACCTTCCTCTTCAGTCAACTGCTCCCCAAAAACTGTAGACTGATGGTTAGCCAGGAGTCCCTGTCACAGAGAAGATGATACATAGAGTGATACTCCTTTGGTGCAACCCCCACTGATGATTCTGACAACAGTTTGGTAGGCTGTAAAGAGTCAGATAATATTGAGGACGACAACACCAAAGAGGCATCTGTGTGCCCTACATATTGGGGGGGGGGGCAGCATGGTCAATTTGCATTTCCTTGACACTGAATTTGTGCCCCCCCATGTCCAGCATCTCCCCCAGATTACTATTTTTATGAACGATATGGCCTCCTTTGAAACAAAAGGGTCAATAGAGGGACCTTTACAGACTTACTAGTTTATTTGTTTGTTTTAATGTAACCAATATGCAGTTGTTACTCTGTTTTTGTAGGCCGTTCTGACAGAAGGGCTTGGTCTGTTTTTGGAAACAGCAGTGTATTGTTGGAGAAACATTTCTTCCTTTTATTCTCATTGCAGAATATAGTGGTTATTAGGAGGTCCGCATTGTGACCTAGGCGATCCCCTTTCAGATGCCCACCCATGGGGGCCATTCACTCTCTCAGCCTCACAGGGTTGTTGTGGGAATGAAAAGGGAAGGAGAGGAGCCCTGCAGGAGGCCACCTTGAGCATATCAAATCTTGGAAATGTCCAGGAGTAGCAAGGGTCTTATTGTGGCCTTCAGGTTTATGTGCCCTGGGAGCCACGGGCTCCCCCCCCCCCCGCCCCATGGTTTGGCACATAGCCCTGGTGACTTAGTAGTGTGGTATCACCACCGCTTGATTCCCAAATTCTGTTGGGTCAGATCAGGCTCACTTGACTACCTTATTAGTACCTCTCCCCCTACTTGTCTCCTTTAACGGTGCCCCTAAAGGCATCATCGTTGCCAACGTCTTGTGTTTTTTGGAGGCGGGGGTGGCCAGAAGCGAGGAGGGGCTGGTGGGACGATCCTGCCGCCTCGGGGCCTGAAGCAAATGTCAATAAGCTTTGCTGTCAAAACGCACAACGTGGCCGGGGATGGAGAGAATGAACACTCAGGGTTGCGACGACCCCCCTCTGGCGTTCCTACACTGGAAGGAGCGGCGGCGCGGGGAGGGGGGGGCGCCGGCTTCACAGCCTGGGTTCGTTGATTCCGAAAGCGTTGGCGGTCCTTGCTTAGTCCCCCCCCCTTAAGAGATCTCGGAGATTTACCCCCCCCTTCCCTTTGCAGTTCCAGCAGAGACGTCGCCTTCCTCCGGCGGGCGGGGGGGGCAGGACGCGGCTGTCAAAGGGCGGCGGAGGGAGGGGGCCCGGGGAGGGGGCGGCGGAGGAGAGGAAAGCCGCTGGGCGGTGCGGCCTCTTTGGCATTTCGCGGAGCCGGCGAAACTACAATTCCCGGGGGTTCCTGCGCGGGGCGCATGCGTGTTGGCGGCTGCCCCGGGCGCCATTTTGAAATCTGAGCCTCCGCTCCAGCCCAGGGACTCCGCCGGCAGAGCATCCTTTCTCTCTCTCTCTCTCTCTCTCTCTCTGTCCTCGGCTGTTGGTGCTGGAAGAAGACCTGGGCTCCGGCGGGAGGAGGAAGAGGAGGAGGAGGAGGAAGAAGAAGAAGGGGCTGTTGCGGCTGCCGACCTAGTAGAGAGACACCCATCCACCCACCCCTCTCTCTCTCCATCCGGTGGGGCCGGCCAGGGGGATGCGGGGGGAGGCGTGCCGGATCTGCGGGCGGGAGCTGTGCGGGAACCAGCGCCGCTGGATCTTCCACCCGGCGGCCAAGGTGAACCTGCAGGTCCTGCTTTCGCACGTGCTCGGCCAGGAGGTGCTCCGCGGCGGCGGGGAGGGCGGAGGGGCCCGGCGGCCGGGGGGCGGCGAGTTCGCCTGCAGCAAGTGCGCCTTCATGCTGGAGCGGGTCTTCCGCTTCGACACCGTCATCGCCCGCATCGAAGCCCTCTCGCTGGAGCGCCTCCAGAAGCTGCTGCTGGAGAAGGACCGACTCAAGCTGTGCCTGGCCGGGCTCTACCGCAAGAACAACCCCCAACACCACCCCCCACACCGGGACCCCCTCCAGCCGCCCGAGGGGACCCCTGGCGCCGCCCTCCCTGGCGCGCCCCCGCCGCCGCCTCCCCCCCGCGAGCAGCCCCGCTACTCGGCCCTCCTGCGGGAAGACTTCGCCTACTCGGGCTTCGAGTGCTGGGCGGCGGCGGCGGAGGAGGAGGAGGAGGAGCGGCCGTCCGAGGGGGCCCCCCACCCGCCGCGCCGGGGCTCCTCCGGAGGGACGTCCGGGCGGCCGCGGCGATGCCGGAGCTGCGCCCTGCTGCGGGTGGCCGACGCCGACTACGAGGCCATCTGCAAGATCCCGCGGAAAGTGGCCCGCAACGTGTCCTGCGCGGCCTCCCCGCGGTGCCCGGCCAGCCTCTGCCACGAAGGAGAAGGAGAAGAAGAAGAAGAAGTGATGGCCTCCGGGGCCAAAGCCGCCTCCTCGCCCTTGGAGGAAGACAGCAGCAGCATGGGAGGAAGAGGAGAAGGAGAAGAGGAGGAGGAGAGGGAGACCCCGGGCTCGTCCTCCTTCTCGCTGGAGTCCTTGGAGGCCGCCAGCGCTTTGCAGCAGCAGCAGCAGCAGCAGCCCCGAGAGGAAGAAGAAGAAGAGGCGGCAGTGGAGGCCAAAGGGAGGGCCAAGTGTGACTGTTGTTGCCCCGAGGGCCGCGGCGGCACCCACGGCCTGGCCCCGCAGGGGAACCCCTTGGACTTGGCCCTCCACCTGGTCAAAGCCTTTGGCTGCAAGCCTGTCCAGAGCCCCAGGGGGAGCAGGCTGCCTGTCCCTGTCAAGTCCAATCCCCTTGGCCAGGATCCGGTGGAGAAAAGCACATATTCTAGCTTCCCCAGCATCACCCTCAAATCTCACTCTGGATCTGCCTTAGCTTTTCCTTTGGAAATGTCTGACCTTCAGGAATTGTGGGAAGATCTGTGTGTGGAATATATCCCGCTTCAAGTCAAGGTAGATTGGTTTTCGCCCTCTCCACCCATTTGCTACGGAGTCAGATTATCCTGCTGCTCAACAGCCATTCACTTTTTTACAAGACCCATCCAGGCTCTTCTCCTCTGGTTCTTACCTACTTCTTGTTCTCTTCTAAAGTTGCATTCTTTATTGTTATGGGGTGGTCTTTCTGGAGGTCTTTCTAATCAAGCCCTTTAGGAATTCCTGGCAGTTGCCTGTCATCTTTGGGCTACAGTTATTGGCATTTCAGGTATCCTATGCTGTTGAGTCTGCATGTCATCATGGATTCTCTTCCTATTACTAGGATCTGAAATCTCATCAAGGTGCAGCTTCCTGATGATATTTAGCAGAGAGTGTATTTGTCAGCTTTAATTTGGGAGTATCCCTATCAGTCTAATTGCATTCTCATTAGCTGAATGTGTTGATTTCAGTTAGCCTCTGAAAGTGGAAAGTAAGCATGGCCATACACCCACCTGCCAATGATGCATGGGGAGTAGCATTTTTTTCATGAGATTTGTGTGATGCATTCTGTAATCCATATTCTGTAGTTTTGGGAGTTTATACAGAACGCATGAGATCATGGTTACGACATACAGGGTAGTAAAAACAGAGATTGTGAGGGGCTCCAGAGGGATCTCTTGATACTGGGGGAGTGGACAAACCAGTGACAAATGAGCTTCAACATTAGTAAGTGCAGAGTGAAGCACGTTGGGGTTAAAAAAAAACCCAATTATATTTATAAACTGATGGGGTCTGAACTCTTTGCCACATACCAGGAAAGGGACCTTGGTGTCCTGGTGGACAGCTCAATGAAGGTCTCAACCCAGTGTGCCGCAGAAGTGAAAAAAACAAACTCAGTGCTAGGGATCATTATGAAGGATATAGAAAATAAGTCAGCAAGTGTCATTTTTGCCTCTTTATTAATCTATGGTGAGGCTCCATCTGGAGTATTGTGTACAGTTCTGGTCACCATACCTCCAGAAGGATGTTATGGAACTGAAAAAGTGCAGAGGAAGGCAACCAGAACAATTAAGGGACCGGAACACCTTCCTTACCATCTGAGGCTGCAACGGCTGGGCCTCTTCACTCTTGAGCGACGGCACCTAAGAGGTGATCTGATTGAAGTTTATAAAATCAAACACAGTGTGGACAAAGTAGATAAGGAAAAGCTGTTTTCCCTATTGCACAACACTAGAACTAGGGGGCACTCCATGAAACTTTGGGGTGCTAGATCTCAAACAAGAGAAAGTACTTTTTCACCCAGAGGATCCCTGGTCTATGGAACTCCCTGCCAGAAGATTTGGTGGCAGCTGTCAGCCTTGACAGCTTTAAGAAAGGATTGGACAAGTTCATGGAGAACAAGGGATCAATGGCTATCATTATGGATGCCTAAGGACAACCTCCAGGTTGGAGATATAGGCAGGATCTCTCTCAATGCCATTTGTGGGGAATCATAAGCAGGTAAAGACAACTGTTTTGGAATACCCTGAAACAAATGGTGAGCCACTGTGTGAGACAGAATGCTTGACTGGATGAGCTGTGGCCTGTTCCAGCAAGGCTGTTCTTACGTTGCTATGGCCTGGGTTGCTCATACAGAAATTTCTTGAAATTTTATTGGTAATATGCACCCTTGTAACATCACAGAAGAGCTAGTATTGGTTGGTCTTCAGTTAGTAGGCCATGACCCACAACTGAGTTGTTGGCTGGCCCAGGCTGATTCTTATAAACTGAAGACAAATATCACCATCTTTCAATTGACAAGTAAAATAGTATATGGTGAATCCCACCATGTACTGTAATAATAATTTCAAGGCACCAGGTTGACTACAACTTATAATCACCCTTTCCAAGGTTGTGTAGGTATAGACTACTCTGAAGTGGTGTTCTCTTCTTCTGAGTGATGCCCTGGGACTGTGCAGCTTTCCCCAAGCTACACAGGCTGTGAATCTGTTGATGGAATCTCTGTTTCTTAAGAACACCTTGCAGCACATTTTTATTTTAGTATTGTCATTCTTTCCCTCCAAATGTACGTGCTTACTCTCCATGGAAACAAAAGAGCCAATGTGCTGGTTTTCATTGTAAAATAGTGCCAAAGAAGAGTCAACTTAGGCAAATCTGGAAAATCAGAAATGTGCCAACAAAATACTGAAAGCTTCTTTGAGCCAGGCATTATGTCTTCTCCCTAAAACTATTCTGGGAGTTGGTGCTGCCTTGTAAAGTGAGAGTGTTGGGGCCTCCCAGCTGCCCAAGTAGTGCATGTTAGGCTCTGGACCACTGAGGTCTGAGATTGCGCCCACTCACCCATGGTGTTCACTTTCAGCGGGCCACTGTCCCCCACATCTCGTCTACCTCATCAGGTTGTTGGAAGACTAAAAGCGGGAGAGTGAAGGAAAAAGAGAATAAGGTAATAAATCAGGCTTTGTGAAGAGGGTGAACAGGGGTGTTTCGACTTCTTGAACACCACTGTATGTTCAGTAACAAGTTTTTCACTGGTGTTCACACATCCTAATAAGATTTTTTTAAAATGTACATGAGATGTCCACCATTTTCATTTTCTAGTGAGCTTTCGTGGCTGAGCAGTGATTTCAATCAAGCTCTTCTGACACTCTATCCGTTATGCCACATTGACAGTCAGGCGTTTGAACTGTGATTTATGGGACTTTTCTGGGCTCAGTGAATTGTGCTGTTAGGAAAAATACAACATATGATCTGTAGATTAACCTGTATGGTGAAAAGAAAAAGGACAAGGCAAAGGGAGGGCTGTCTAGAGGATAATGACAAAGCAGAACATTGGTTTAACAGTCCCTTTCATTTTTAAAAGCCTCTGTGAAAGTGTAGTGCAATAATACGTGCCAGCTCCGATGCAAGACCCAGTGAATTCAATGGAGCATCATCTGAGATACATAATTTTAGGACTGCAGTCTTCATTTGCTGTACAACCCTTTTTCAGATGATCCAGCAACATTTTTTAGGTTGCTGAGCTATTTTTTGCATGTGCAGCCAGCTACCTGTTAAGAACCAAGAAACGGAGAGAACTTAGAAAAAAGATATCAAGTTATGTGATGATAAGGAAGAGACTGTTGCAAAACCTATACAGAATGCAGATCTCTTTGAGGACAAGGTTAGCTATTAATTTTACCACCAGATGTTTCCCTGATGTAAATTGCTGTAAATCCTTGTTTAATTTTGGTTCATGGTTACTTCAGGATAATTTGTGGATTTAAAATACTAGGCTTAAGGGGGAAAGTTCATTTGTGTGCTATCTTATGTGTTATCTAAGCAATCCCAACGTGTTGCATCACAGTGATACATTTTGAATGTAAATCTTTTCCATCTGTTTATTAGTATAGAATAAATCGATGGCTTGTATTTGTTTTTGTAAATAGAGTTCCACTTCTAAATCTGTGGCTAAAATCCTGTTGTTAATGTAGCAAGTTGCACTAGAAGAGACCCATTTGAATCGGTGGAACCTATGGGGAGGTTGACTCAACAAATCCCCACTGATTCAGTAGGCCTCCTACTCTAATGTGCCAAGTAAACAGGATTTTAGTCAATATAAATGAAAGGTTCATGTAATGAGTGGTTATGAAGTGAACAGTTTCAACTACAGTTACTTGTAGGTGGAAGTGGAAAGAAGAGAGATGTGTATCTCAAAAGAAGCAAATGACAGAATGGGTAATAAATGTAGCAAAAAGTTCTTTTTTGAACAAGTCAATAACATTTGACACTGAGATGGATTGTAAGAACTTACAGCTTTTAATATTTTTACTTGAAATTCTGCAACCAGTGATTTAGTTAGTGGGTTAATTCATGTCAACTAAATAAACTAGAACATTTTCACCTTTCACTCTTCAAATCAGCAAGTTAATCTGAATTTGCAGTGTTTATACCTAACATTCCAAGCTTTGCTTGTGTCTTAGGACTTTGTGTTACTTGTATATGTTAACTTGGGGAACAGACAAAATAAAATATGGATTTTTCTTTCCCTCCCCATGTTCCCCAACATCTGTTTTTCCAACTGATTTGTAGATAGTATGGTACAGCAGCAAATGAATCAATTCTGTGCTATACTAAGCTGCAACAATAACAGTATATTGTCCTGATTAAGGGATGTAATAGTACCATGCTACTCTGCTTTGGTCAGACTATAAAATACAGCGTCCACTTCTGAGCACCGCCATTTCAGAAGCACATTGAGAAACTGGACTGTTCCCAGATGAGGATAAGCAGGATGATAATGTGTCTGGATGCAAAACCTGTGACATATGGTAGAGGGAACTGGGCATATTTATCATAGGGAAGAGATGGCTGAGAAATGATGTGGTCACCATCTCAAAATATTTGATGGCCTGTCATGTGGAAGACCAAGCAAAATTGATTTCTCCTGCTGCAGAGTGTGGATCTCAGTTACAAGAGAAGTGATTTCAACTAAACTTCCTGACAATGAGAGTTGTTTGATGGTGGAACATGCTCCCTCAGAAGTTGCAGTTTCTCTTTCATTGGAGGTGTTTATAAATTCTCTGCTTCTGCAAGGAGTTGGACTTCATAACCCAAGGGATTCCATCCAACAATGGCTGAAATCCTATGGTGGAATGGGAATGATGTCATCAGTAGCAGCAAATCACCACTGACTAAAAGGGGATAATAGCTGGATCGTAACGCCAACTTTGAGGGGTTTGCCACTTGTACCTAGTATGGTGAAGTGGCACGCACCCTGAAATCACCAAAGGAAGCTTTGAATGAGTGGCAGTTTGCTGATGACATAAGTAATGGCATGCACAGAGAGCTGCTGTGAAACTGGATCGCAGCCTGCGGTTCTGTGATAGATGAAATATTTTAGACCCAGAGTCTGGGTCAGAGTCTGAGTTAAACTGGTTTATTTGGTTTAAATCTGTTTGAGCTTGGGTTAATTTGTTTCAGCATGGCCCAGTTCAATTTAATCAATTATATGTGGCTGTCTGTTTCTAGGATTTTTTCTGCAGCCAATATGATCGATATAGTTCAACTCCACATTTATCCCACCCTTCTTTTAAAAGTGTGTCACCTTACTCTGTCTTCACAACAATCCTGTCAGATAGATTAGAATAAAAGTATTACTTCCTACAAAAGTGGGCCTATTTTAGCCCAACATTCTCAGCACATGTCACCTTTTTCTATCTCCAGAATCTGTATGAGGATCAGGAGCAGCTGTCTCGGTGTGACTTGGACCTGGGCAAACAAACATCTGAATTAAATAATGCCGAACTGCTGGAAAAAATCAACTCCTTCAGTGCTACCAATAAGGTAAGTCTTTAAAACATTGCAAGGGCTGTAATTAGTCTTGGGTAAAATTTGGTGAGAGGACAGACTTGCATCTATCTAAAACACTATAGCATGATGGACGTAAATTTGTTTATACTTCCCAGTCCTTGTATATCAAGTTATATACGGACACAAAGAAAAGTTTCAGAGCACTGTTCTACCATTGCTTAGTTATTGATTGCTTCAGGATGTCATTGTATTAAAAGTAACATTCAAAAGATCTGCCATGTGCTGCCTTTA
Source organism: Phrynocephalus versicolor (assembly GCA_023846285.1). Taxonomy (NCBI): domain Eukaryota; kingdom Metazoa; phylum Chordata; class Lepidosauria; order Squamata; family Agamidae; genus Phrynocephalus; species Phrynocephalus versicolor. The sequence continues at coordinate 1,926,415 of JAHTLZ010000171.1, read as the reverse complement.
GTTACTAAATAACTCTTGAGCACAGTGATACATTTGAACACTGTGTAGACCATCATACTGTAAGATCTAAAAATGCAAACATAAGTGTTTAGACTAGACATGCTGTAGATTTGGCTCTTTGTTTTGCATGTAACCTAATTCTGCAACTATTAATTTCTATAGAAAAGATCTGAAATGTACAAGTTTTTTCCCAAATCCACTTATCATTGGGGATAGTAAATTTCTCATTGATGCAAGAGATGCTTTAAAAATAGGGACTCAAGTGAGTACGTAGCACAGCTGTTGAATATATACATGTCATATAAATCAAATAATAAATTTGCAACATAAAAAGCAAAATTAAATAAGTTCTTTAACCACCTGGTTCAAAATTGCATATATTTCTGGCATTCAGCAGCTTCAAGAGAAACTGAATGAGATCAATTTTGAATTGAAATCTGTCCAGCACACATCATGGACTCAGGATCATAAAATTAAGAACATGACTGAAGTCTTGAAGATCAAAGAAAATGAGGTGAGTAATATTGTCATGTCTTACAGATTTGGTCACTGAACACTTTTGGCTGTCTTGTATGTATCTTCCAGGCATGTAACTTTGGTTCCAAATAACAGTGATTCTAAGGAAGTGGGGACACCTGGCTATGTGGGGGGGGGGATGTTGCCAATAAAACAGAGATAGCCTCATTCCTTAATTTTAGTTTGTGTGTTTGTTTTTAACTTTCTGTCTTCTCTCCTTTAGTCTGAAGAACTGAATCACGTGATTGAGAGCCAGAATGAGACAATAGCCAAGCTGCAGGAGATGCTACATAAAAGCCAGCTCGGGCAATTGAAGGTCTGGGTCTTAACTGATTATGCCGTGCCTTTCAAAGAATGTTGTCCTGATGTTTAGATTATTACAAATCATAGAATAAGAGAGTTGGAAGGGCCCTTTAAAGCCATCAAGCCCAGCCCTGCTCAGTGCAGGAATCCACTTGAAATTATATCTGATAGGTGGTTGTCATAGACAGTGACTTCACGTCCTTCCTTGAGCCGAGGTGGACTTGCCTCCGTGTTGAAATCGGTTTTAGTCACGTGGCCTAATGCCGGTTCTGCCCCTGTTTCTCTGTACTCACGAGCATGCTGATTGAAACCGGCAGTACTTTAACCGCACATCCTCGATCTTTACCTGGCGGTAAGGAACAAACACAAACCAGGGTGAACTGTTCGAGGAAGAATCTTGGTCGATAAGCGGGGGAAATGGATTCATAAGAAGGTGTTATAATTTCTGTTGTTCGATACATCGAAATACCAATGTTCCTCCCCCCCTTCTCAACAACAAAAAAAGTAATCGCACTAAGTATTTTCTTGATGCGGGTTAAGAGGAACCACACATCCCCTGGGGGGTGGATCGAGAAGCGGATTGAAAAGATTCCCGAGCTCCAGGACGGGAATCTTTCACCCCGCTTGGAGCGCAGTTCAGGGGGCGTGGTCGGGGTGAACTCGGATTGACCCCACAAGGACGTGAGGTTCCGTTCCTTCAAAGTGGTCTCCAGCGGGGCCGCGAACTGCAGTGATAAGGATGTGAAGTATCAGCCTAAGTTTTCTCTTGAATGGCCCCAGTGATATAGTGCTTATCACTTCCAGAAGTAATTGGTTCCATCATTGTTTTGCTATAATAATTAGGATTCCTTTCCTGATATTCCACTGAAGTTTGGCTTAAGCCTATTATTATGTGTCCGGAACAATTGAGAAATCCTCCCCCTCCTTTAGATGACAGCCTTTCAAGTACTTGAATAGTGCTATCATATCTCCTCTCATCCTCTTTTCCCAAGGCTAAACATACCCAGTTCTTTCTGCACGTCCTTGTAGGGTTTGGTTTCCAGTCTGTTAATGATCTTTGTTGCCCTCGTCTGAACTTGTTCCAGTTTGTCTGGATCTTTCTTAAAAAGTGGTATCCAGAATGGGATACTGTCCTCAAGATGATGTCTAACCAGGCCAAATAGAGGAGAAAGTAGTACTTCTGGTGATTTCAAGACTATAATTCTGTTAATTAGCCTAAAATAGTGTTGGGTTGTTGGTTTTTTGCAGCCACATTGCACTGTTGTGCATATTGCACATGTTCAGCTTGTAAACTACAACAGTATAAGGTCCTTTTTGCATGTACAGGAAGTTGACTGTAAGATAATGAATTAAAATAGAAACTCTAAGAAAACAAAAGAAGCACACAATTAGAATTTAAGGAGATTGAAATCCAAGGTGAAATTTTCTTTCCATTGCTGCAGATAAGTTTATCTTGGTAGGTGATACAGTAATCCCCCATTTATCGCGGGGGTTAGTGATCCGACCCGACCCACGATAAAGGGAAATCTGCTGGGTCAGGTCGGGGCTGAGGGGCCTGTTTGGGGTCTCCTGCACTTACCCCAGGCCTGGCGCTGCCCCAAACAGGTATTGGCTAGCCCTGTTGCAGCCCCATAGCATCTGAAAGTGATTGATTCCATGTGAAGAGTCTATGTAAAGGACTGTCTTACAGAAGACAGAGCAAGCATGTTTTCTGACATACCAAAACAAGGCCTGAAGAAATAAGTTTAAATTACACAAAAGGAGATTTCAGCTAAACATTAGATCTTTTTGATGTTGGGATGGATTGCCTTGGAAGAGGCTGGATAGACTTTCATTTGAGAGTTTTAAATAAGACGGGTGGCCATCCGTCAGGGGTCTTTTAGGTGTAGATTTTCTGCTTTGCAAAACAGTTGGACTTGATCACCCTTAGGATCATTTGCAGGCGTACAGTTCTCTAGTGCTTGGAACTGACCCTAAAAGGAGAGAAGAAGCTGTGCAGATACAGTAGCACCGTCTCAAAGATTGATCAGGTCCTGCACCAAGCCTGAGCATCAACTTGAATGGGAAATGCATCTACTCCCTCTTAATGTTTGTTGTTATGCAAGCTTTGGAGGAAGGTTGGAGGAGAAATATGCAGGGAGGGGGGAACCAACAGTAAGTAGGGAACATTGTTGGCCCTCTTCATACCTTCCGCTTTTCAGATATAGTTCTTTCACCTGTCAAAGTTTCCCCATTTATCCTAGACAGAAGCCTGTGAATCTGGCCAGTCAAAGAAAGTGGCCAAATGGGATGGGTTGTGGAGGGAGACCATTCTTGTATTGTGAGATTGCATTGAGGGTAATGAACAGTGCCCACCATCTTGAGTGCCTTAAAGCAAGAGTGCACATCCGTTGTCATTCTAGCTGTGACTACATCCGCTTTCTTCTGCAACCCAGATGATGAGCTTGGTGACATGAAACAAATTTACTGGAGCCGCTGTTAACTTAAGTCAGGATTTCTGGGAGAGACTGAAATCCTGTTCCAGTCCCCAGCAACCCTGCAGCCAAAAATACAGTTTTCCTACTACTAGTAGGAATGAAGAAAAAGGACTCTTATGTGGAGATGGCTTGTTTTTGTGTTGTTCTGCATGCACTGGTGAAAACTGCTCTGAATCTCAGGTGCTGCCACTTCTCAATGTTTCCCCATCATTAGTAGAAATTTCCTTTTATCCTTCCACTTGAATACAGGTCCATCTGACAGCTGGGAGATCTGGGAGGGTAGAGGGATCCTTGAGGCTGATCACAAAAGTGGTGGCTGCTGTAGCATAAATCAGGCAGAGGGCACTCCCGGATAACTCTTGAAATCAATTGAAAGTTGTGGAATGATGGGAAAACACTGAGAAGTGGTTGGTTACATCTCTGTTCCTTCTTAAAACCTCTGAAATGCCTACCCCAGTAGAGATGTACTGTGAGAATGTGGATGTCCTATAAAAGACTTTGGAATATGGTTTCAAGGCTATTTCAGTATTTTACTGACTTGTGATTACACAATCTAAACATGTTCCTCTTTTATATTTCCCTATCTTGCTTAGATTTCTGAGGGGACTTCTGCATCGCAGCAGCAGCAGCAGCAGACAGGACTTCTTAATGTGCAGAACACACTTTTCTTCACTCAGCTGGAAGTACAGCGACTGAAGAGGGTTCAGCAGCAAAAGGATCGCCAGTTGGATGAGGCAAGACAGACCACCCATTTCCTTGAGGCATTGCTGCAAGAGGAACAGCGGCAGAAAGAGGCAGCGTGGAAACACAGTAAGGTATGGCGTGAACGGTTTTGCTTATCGAAGTGCACAGATCTAAACAGAACTCTTAACAGCTGACCTTTGCAATGCAGCTGAATGTCTTCAGGGATTCTGTTCTATTTTGGGACCCACTGTGCATTTGCATTGGAAATGGCTTTAACTTTGAACATATCATGTTAGAGTCATCAGCCAACTCACTAATTGTAAGGGGAGTTTCCTGTGATCAGGTTGTGTGACAGTGTGGCACAGCTGGTCACAGCTAGCATTTTTACAGTGGAAATGATCTTGTCCACACAAAATGGTAGCAGCTCAGGTTAGTCTTTGTGGTTCTTGATGGTTCTGCTGAGCTTGCCGTGAGATCCCAGACCTGATCAGTTGATAAAATCTATGGTATTTTCCAGGAATTGCGTGCTGCTCTTCAGCAGCTAGAAGCAGAGTTGCAGAAGAAGAACTACCACTATTGTACTTTGGAGAGGGAAAAAAGGTTGGAGATACAGAGTCAGGAGCAAAAGATTAAACATTTGAACCAAAAGCTTACTTACAAAGAACAGCTTCTACAGGTGAGATACAGAAGGGGATGAATTCTGAATGTTTTCATTGTGTTAAAGTCGCATCAGATTCTGTTCATGTTGGGGTGTGTAAAGCGGGGGCGGGAAGTGGGATTGGTTGTGAAATGCGGCTTGGTTCAAAAAGAAATTGCAACAGTACCCACATGTAAAGGACGTATCCATTGGAACAGAAACCTAGGAACCAAAGAACAGATGACCGATTGAATGTGTTTGGATGGAAACCGCGGAAATGAGAAACCTGAATAGTAGGGTTGTATCGCTCAAAAGGGACACATGTAAGAGAAAGAATGAGTTTATAACTGAAGAAGAGGACCGTAGAGAGGCTTGAACCTGTAAGGGTTGTGTTAAGAAAATGAAGGCCCAGTATGGACAGAGACTTTTGTATGTCAAACAACAGTAAATTTTTAAGGGGCTGTTTTAGGAGAAAGAAAACCAAGGAGGTTGGTTTGAGTATTAGAGAAATTGGTGAATTTTTTAATAACCAGTGGAGAGAAGTCAGATCTACTCAGCTCCTGATTTACCTGTCATCTTCTTCAGGGGCATTTCAATCTGATATACAGTAAATACCACAAACAATATGAAGAGAGGCCTACAAACTTTGGTCCTTGAGGATATTAACTTGATGAATTCCACTGCTAAAGAAGTGTTTGTGCTTGATTGCAGTATCACTGCATGTAGTTTTGGAGAATTATGACATACTACAAGCATGAAGATGGGGAAATGTCCCTGTATTTATAAAAAGGGAAAATAGGATTGAGGAATAATGAAGGCAGGATGGCTGTTTTTCTGCCCCACTAACTGGTACTTCATGCACTTTCTTAGTTCAAACTGTTTTCCACCTTAAAAAAATAAAACCCATCCCCCCCTTCAAATTTTATATAGTTCTATAAGACTTTGTAACTCCATTTTGTGAGGACTTGTGTGGTAGATTTGCAGACAACTTTCTTTTCTAAGCAGGAATTCACCTGCTACAAATTGTTTATGGTAAAATGATAGACTAATACAGGGCTGTCCAACTTTGAACAGGCCGAGGTCTACTTTTTTGGACCAAAGTACCTGAGGGCTACTACACTAAAACCTCTACTTACGAATTTTATCCGTTCCAAGCACACGCTCATAAGTAAAAATCTTTGTAAGTAGAGCAGTGGTTTCCCGTAGGAATGCATTGAAAATAAGACAATGTATAGCATACTTGCACCGGTGATTTTTTATATGCATGTAAAACTTCAACATGTTATAAGGGATTCCTATTTCATTATCAGGAAGAAGTTTGTCTTAAGCCAGGGCTGTCCAACTTTGAACAGGCTGAGGTGCTGATCACCTGGCTGGCGGGGGGGGGAGCACGGGACCACACCATGGCCCTTGAACTGCCCCACTCGGCTGAGACAGTGGGCTGGCAGACCCAGAGCTTTGTTGGGGCAGTGGTGGTCCTTGGGATGGGGGTGGGAGGGGTAGAGAACTTATCCCCTCACATTTTTATTGATGGCTGGCGGGCTACTTTTGAACCCTTCGCGGGCTACTGGTAGCCCCCGGTCTACCTGTTGGGCAGGCCTGGACTAATACATGGAAGCTCCTGGAGCAGAGGTGAAGAGGTGCCCTTAGGCTGCAAGCCTCTCTAGCAGTTCCCATCCACAACAACCATGCTGCTTCTTTGAGAGCACCTGAGTACCTTCTTTACTGTGTGACAACAGTGCTAACATGCTTTTATTTTCTAGGAATCTAAGGAGCTCCTCCAGTACCATCAGAATAGGGACAAGGCCCCCACAACCGCTGATAGAATGGTGCAGAAATTGCAGCAGCGAATTAAAGACCGAGATGCTGCCCTGGAGGTATTGCCGAGATCTTCAGCACAGGCTGTTGGTTCATTTGTTCCTTTTTGTGCTTGCTTGTGTCACAACCTTGGCTTTGGAAGTGTGCAGGTAGCAGGCAGAGAAGAGGAGAAGGGGGTGGAAGCTGATCTTCTTAAGATAAGGCAGTGATGGGTGAAGTTGAGCATTTTGCAGAAGGATGCTTGATCCTGTGACACGCGTTGCCCTCCCGCCTTCACCAGGGCTTTTTTCCTGTTCTAGCGAGCCATAGATGAAAAGTTCTCTGTGCTTGAAGACAGAGAGCAAGAACTGCAGCAGCTTCGTTTGTCCACAAAAGAGCGTGAGCGGGATCTGGAAGGCCTACACCAGGTTCTCTCCAATAACAAGGCCACCATTCAGGTAAATTGGGACAATAAAGATAATGCTGATGCTTCTTTTCTATATGTCATGGCTGCCCCCCCCCCCCATTCTAATGCAGTACTTTTTAAGAGAGCTCTTGAAGCATCTTCTTTGCTTCTTAGGCTGACCAGAGTAACATCATAGTTAATCCAGCATTCTAGGATGACATTCAGCTCCATTTCATGGCCTATAATGGAGCCTAGAGGTCAGTCGTTCATCTAGCCTCATGTGGGCACAGTGGGACCTCCAGATGTGGTTGGCTTACAGGTCCCATCCCAGTGTAGCCAGTGGCAACAACCACTCTGAGTTGTGATCCAGCAACCTCTGGAGAACTTTCTAGCCCAGCATTTCTACCCTGATTTGTGGCAGGTCTCAAGGACTTTTGTGATTGAATTGTGTTTTTTCAGTGGTAACTGAAAACGCAACTGCATACTATTAAATTTGACTTTCAGAAGGCACGATGGAGTGAGAGGGTCATCCAGTCCCTAGAAAAACTCCAGAGCAGCCTTCAAAAGTACCTGATGCAATCAGTGCTGTTTGGTTTGCGAATCCAGAAAAAGGGGTTGGCTTGCATCCATGCTAATCTGTTTGTGCTCCACCTTCTTCCTTGTTAGGACCTGGAGAGCTTGCTGAAAGCCAGGGATCTGGAACACGAGCATCTCGTGACAACCTACCAGAAGTTGCAGTGGATGAAAAAGGATGTGGAAGCAAAAACTCATAAATGGGAGGCAGAACAAGAAGAAATCATCCGGCAGCTGCATACAACTCTGTGTGAGAGGAATAAGGAAGTGGAAGTAAGCAGTGAAGGGTGGTGGGAGTGGTATTTCTGCGCAAAGGTTTGAATGCTAGTGCCTAGAAGGCTCTGAAACTGCTGCTCCACCTTTCTCCACCACTGTTCCTGATTCATTGTAACTTATTAGGCATGTCTGTCATAAATCTGACTCAGTTACCCAAGCAGAATCAAGAAAGCATATCCTAAGCAAGCCATGATGTATGCCTTAAGTCAGGCATGTCCAAACTTCAGCCCTACAGATGTTTTGGACCACAACTCCCACTGTCCTTTGCCATTGGAAATACAGGCTTGGAATTCTGGGAGCTGTGGTCCAAAATATCAGGAGGGCCAAAGTTTGGACATGCCTGCCTTAAGTATTGCCTACCTCTTACCCTCAGGTGTGCAGGGCACTGCAGTGAGAGACTCAGCTGCTTCTGAAACCCTTTTCAGGTTGCTCAGCAGTAGGATTCTCTTCCTTCCTCCCTAATCCCGGTTCTCATCTTAGGCCCTCCTGACGACCCTGCTGTGCAAGCTGCTGCCTGGCCAGAGAGGCATCGTGGAAGAGCTGTATCTCCGGCTTCAGCAGAAGGAGCAGATCATTGAGCAACTGCTCAGCACCAAAAGCCTGCAGGCGGTAGAACAAGTGGTGGCACTTCAGGAGCTGCTTCAGACAGTGAGCACTAGAGAACAGCAACACCATGTAAGTGGGGCACAATGCAAAAGTGCAGTGTGGTTTGTGTGTTTTAAACTCCTGCATCTCAGTGCCACAGAATAAGTGTGGTAGATGGGGAGTTGGGGTTCCTTGAGGTTTTGGTGTCCCCCCCCCCAGTGAACTTCCAGTTTCAAGTATGTTCATTTGGGGCAAACTAAGAAGTTTGCTAAGCTACCAGCCACCTACTGTCTTGCAGCCAACCTGCATTTCCCAGCACAATTCATTTATCTCCCATGCCCCTGGATCTCATGATTTTGGGGAGAACTGTGTACTGGTCTAAGATCATGGCTGGTCCAATACACGTGGCAGGTGTAATGGAGCAAATCTCTGTTGCTGAAACCTGCTAAGGTGCCTTTGTCATGGACAGATTAGTACTTGGCTAGGTTTAAGCTCACAGCAGTCTCTAATCTCCTCAAGGTGTGGAGGCCTCTTAAGGTAGCATATCCCCAGAGACTTAAAAGGCCAAATAGGATTTTCCTGCTAATATGTATGGCTCTTAATGTTGATTCCCTAGTTGATCTCTTGAGTGGGGTCATGGACCAGGCTGTCAACACAATCATTTCTTTTGTATCCAGCGGAGCCAGACTGTGTCTGTGGTTTTCTAAGAGGAGGTTATCCATGCAAGTGCTGGGAAAATGTAGGCCAAATCCAAATTAATAGAGATGGGGGTCACCTTTGGCCCTTCTTGCTGGAAATGACACAACATGATTATTATCACTGCAACCACATCCAGCAGAATATCAACCAGCAGAGTGGTTTTTGGTGCTGCCTGGCCAATGGAGGAGTTGCTGAAATGTTTGAGGGCTACAGTGACCAGTCATCAAAAAAACTTGAAGCAGCTCACACATGTTGTTAGCAGGACAGGATAATTTTCAACAGACATAATTTCAAAACGTCATCATCATCATCATCATCATCGAGAAAGTGGTTTGCTTCATCTGTTGCAGCAGAAACAACAAAGTACTGCAGCATGTTTAGACTAACCAGTATTATTTGGCACAAGTTTTCATGAATTATGCGCCACTTCTGGTGATGGCAAGAGTGATCGCCAGTTATTTCTGAAACACCCTTGTCAGTCCCATATGGACATATTTTGTACACCTAAAGGGTATGGAGAAGATCAGTTCACTGTTGTGGTCTCCAAGTCTTTCTTTATCCTTGCTAGCTAGTGTGAGTGACAGAACTGGCAAAAACCTCCTTTAAAAAAAGTTTGATGCCAGCATCTCTAATGGAGGCTGTTAAGGTTCCTTGTACAGTTATCCCCCACCATTTCCCCCAGTATATTGCAGGACCACAGTATATGAAACAAAGGGCTCCTGGGGGAGCTGCATGGGCCCATTTGAGGCCTCCTGAACTTACCTCAGGCCTTGCGCTGCCCCAAACGGGTCTCCGACAGACTTCCTGGGGCCCAAAACCACTTCTGGGGCCTACGACAGGCTTCCCAGGAAGCCCATTGGAGGCCCATTGGAGGCAGCGCCAGGCCTCAGGTAAGTGTAGGAGGCCCAATATAGGCCCCCCAAGTCCCGATTTGACCCAGTGTCCATATATTGCGGATTTTCCGTTATCACGGGTTGGGTCGGGTCCCTAATGCCTGTGATAGCAAAGCAAAGTAGTCTCTGGGCGGTTTACAATTTTAATTACAGTGTGCAGGCTACACATTGCCCCCCCAGCAAGCTGGGTACTCATTTTACCGACCTCGGAAGGATGGAAGGCTGAGTCAACCTTGAGCCTGCTACCAGGGATTGAACCCAGGTCGTGAGCACAGTTTTACCTGCAGTACAGGCATTAACCACTGTGCCACGAGGTGGGGGATTACTTTAATAAAAATACCATTTGATGCCACTGACTTCAAATGTTGCCACATTTCAAATCTGCTGTATTTAGGCAAAATATTTGGGTATGTGATGCCTTAACTCTAGGTACTTTGAATGAGTCTGATCATTCATTCTGATTTTTATTCCTGGTTTTGGACCCAAACTTACCCTGATTGCTCTGATAGGTGATCTGCATCAGAGCATGTATTGGGAAGTGTGACCTAATTGATATTCTTGGTTAAGATCTCTACCCCAGTGACCCATATCCCATGGCATAGCTGCACTTGCATAACGAGGGTGAAATAACCAGTAATGGCCGATTGCCACTAATTAAAGTGTTCCTTTTCCAGTTTGGGGTGGGGTGGGGGTTGAGTGGAGTGGAGTTTCATCTGCCGAGACCTCCAGGTTTGCATTTCCCCTCTCCCTTTCAAATCAATTTCTGTTGTGACCTATTAATTAATTCAGATTGCTGTTTTGTAATACAACAAACATGTCGAGTTTACTTCCTCAAGGAAGATCTACATTATCTATTTGGTAATGGTTTTGCATCCAAGACTGTGGTACCTTGGGAAGATTTGAAATCTTTCAACCAATGACCTGAAATGACTTTTAGTGAAAGAAGAAAGTGCCAAAGCAGGACTGCAGTTGAATATCAAAAAGACCAAAGTTGTGACTAGGGAAGCTGTGAGGAAATCTCTGCTCTTGTTTCCTGTTGACAGACAATATTACACTGAGTTGAAAATCCTGTTCATGCCTTCAAAAGCTTGGAATTGTTTAAGTAAAAAATGTGAATTTATGCTTTTAGGTAGCAAAACAAGGCTCTGGCAAGACCACCGCTGCCAAGATCTCTGAGAGGGAAGATCTGGAGCCCAAGACACAGAAAGGTTGGTCTCTCTGCTCAGTTGAGTTCAAGACTATCCAGTATGTTGGCTTTGTTGGGGACAGTTTTGCTCCTTCATATGAAAAGTGAAATGAGCCCATTGACTGAGGTCAATAGAAGCCCCATGGCAGAAGGTTGTAATGACTAAGCAGTGTCAGAAAGCAGACTCAGGTATTACTTGGAGACAAATTTATTTTAAATCATATGATGAGGCAGATGACTGGTGGGGTTAAAGGGCTTACTTTCCACAGCAAAGCAGGAAAAATATTTTATGATCTTCAGTCATCAATGGCTTTTCAAGCTCTCTTCCACTGAAACTGCTAGAGATGGCTTTGGAAAATGCACTTGTAATATCCAGTTTATCCAAGACTTCAGTGTTTAAAGCTTCATTTCAGCTCTGAATAATTACTAACAGATGTACCTAACATACTTCTGTTGCCCAGGCTGCTCAAGGAGGTGATTCGTCTCCAGCCCTGAGCACTTCTAGATTATTCAGATTATCTATATCAGGGGTCTGCAACCTTTAAGACATAAAGAGCCACTTGGACCCGTTTCCGACGGAAAAAAAAACCTGGGAGCCGCAAAACCATTGCGACATTTAAAACAAATATAACACTGCAAATATATTTTCCCCTCCCCTCGCTCCTGGCTTTTTGGGCGCTCGCAAGCAACACACTCCCTCGTGCGCTCCTCGGACACGCTGCGTCCCGGCGCCCGGCTCGGGTGGGGTGGGAAGGAGCGCTGGCGGCTGCGGCTCCTCCAGGCACCCCCGAAGGGCTTCTGAGAAGGAAGCCAATGAAAGTTGCTTCTTCGGCACTTCGGGCGCCGGGAGAGCGAGCGAGCGGGCGAGCCCGAGCCGCCGCCGCCTCCCCCCCACCCCGCCACCCTGTCCCCGAGGGTTTCCATCGAGGCGCGCACCTGCCTCAAGTTCTCCCGCGCGCGCAACTGGGGCAGCTGTGTGTCCGCCAGTCTCGAGGAGGGCCGGGCTGGGGGGTGGGTGGGCGCACAGGAGGCACATTCTGTGTGTTGGAATGGAGCAGAAGGCAGCTGCTGGCGGGCTTTCGGAGAGAGCGAGAGCGAGAGCGAGAGCGAGCGAGACAAGCAGGCAGGCGCACAGGCGCTCGGCTCGGCTCGGCTCGGCTCAGCGTTGGCCTCCCCGGGCGGCCAGGGGCCCCTGAACAACTTGAGCCCGGCGCCCCCACCCCGCCACCGAAACCAGCTGACTCCAGGAGGGAGCCGCTGGAAGTCTAATAAGAGAGACCCCTCCTCGGGCCGGGGGGCGGGCTCGAACTAGCTGTCATGCCACGTCCCTCGTCCCTTGACTGCCAAGTTGATCTCGTGCAGGAAAAAGAAAAGCCGACTTCCTCCGTTGCTTCTCGCCTCTCCGCCGCCGCCACCGCTCCTCCCCTCCCCGCTCCCGCTGCCACCAACCCCTTGCTTGTTAGGCCAGAACTGACAGCACCGGGCAAGGAAGCAGGGCGGCGGCGGTGGCGGCGGGGGGTGGGGTGAGGAGAGAGAAGACTAGCGGTGGCCCCCTCCCCACACCGCCTTTCTTGAGGTTCCCATTCCACCCTCGCTGCCTTCTGCCCGGATCCTGCAGCCATGGTCTGACTCTCTCCCCCCCCCACACACACACACTCCATCTCTCCCTCCTCCTCCTCCTCCTCTCGTCCCCACCCTCCATGGAGGAGGGAAGCGCAGCCCGAGTGCGTCCCCACACCGCTTCCACTTTTTTTGGGGGGGGCAGTTTTTAAAAATCTTCCAAAAAATAGTACAGGAGGGAGAGGAGGGGAATTTCTAATCTCTCTCTCTCTCTCTCTTTTGCGGAGACACGCTGCGCGTGCGCCCGCTCCCCAACGTTTTTGGAGCTTCATCCCAGCAAGTTAGTGCAAAGCCGTAGTTTTTTTGGGGGGGGGGGGCTGTAGCGAAGCAAAAGGAGAGAGAGAGAGAGAGAGAGATGCCAACTGCACATGTGCAATGCTTGGAAGGGGAAGGGGGAAGGAAGGAGGGTTTTCTCTTCCTCCATGTTGAACCGTCCTGTCTAAACGCTGCCCCCCCACCACACACACACACACACACACACACACACACACTTCGCTTCTTCCCCCTCCCTCCAAACACCCAAACAAGAAAGGAAGGGGAAGGGGGGAAGGAAGGAAGGAGGGTTTTCTTTTCCTCCACATTGCACACACACACAACACACACACACACACACGTCGCTTCTTCCCCCTCCCACCAAACACCCAAGCAAGAAAGGAAGGGGAAGGGGGGAAGGAAGGAAGGAGGGTTTTCTCTTCCTCCACGTTGCACACACACACAACACACACACACACACATCGCTTCTTCCCCCTCCCAGCAAACACCCAAGCAAGAAAGGAAGGCGAAGGGGGGAAGTAAGGAAGGAGGGTTTTCTCCTCCCGTCTTTTTTTCTGGGGGGGGGAGGCAACAATCCAGATCTGGGAGGTTTTCTTGAAGTTAAAAGAAAAAAAGAAAAAAGGCTGCCGTTCAGGGGGCACTTTCCACCACGCCTCCCTCTCTCTCTTGCTCTGAAGAAGAGGGAGCGCGTGGGAAGGTAGAGCGTGAGAGTGTGGCCGCGCTTGGCTTCGCGCCGCCTTGTGGGACGGGCTGTCCTCGTGAGATTCGGCACCTTTGTATTGAAATTTCTGAACCCTCCCGGAGCCGCGGCAAATGTTCCAAAGAGCCGCATGCGGCTCCGGAGCCACAGGTTGCAGACCCCCGATCTATATCCATTTCACTCCCAACTCCTGATCTGTTCTTTGTGCTGAAATGCCTCGGTCTCCCTAGTGGATAACCTGCGCCAGCCAAAAGACAGGGGAGTGCAATCAAGCTGACCTGGACAATCATGGTAGCATTCTGGACTAGAGTCTGACAGGCTGTCATGTGGAGCCGGGTGGTATTGCAACAGGGCTGTTCCTTGTGAATGGCTGCTTCCCTTGAACAGCAGCACATGGGAGGCTGATGTTCTGTTCATTGACAGCTATGCAGTGGTATGCCTTGAGTATATTTCATAAACAAGAGATAAACAAATCAACCATTGAGCCAAGGCTAAAATGTGGTGGGAGAGAGAGAGTGGGAGAGAGAGATGCATGCAGAAGCTAAGCATTCCCAGCACAACTGGGGAAATCTCTTTTAAAAGCACTGAAGGAAACTCTGTTGATTTTAAAAAAAATGGTAAATAGAAAGCAGAAACGTGGATGTGACTGTTGGCCATGGCCATTTCGGTTTGAGACAATCTGGGCTTTCCTTTCAGCTGTTTTGGAGGCAACCGCTGGACTCGAGAAGGAGCTTTTTAATGCCAGGGAGGAGCTTGAGCTGTTGACACGAAAGGAGAGAGAAAGCAGAGTGAGTCTGAAGGTCCCTGCAGGCGCCGGCCCCACTTCAGGCTGGCCCTGGGTCATGGGGAAGGTGCTGCCCTCGAGGCTGCAGATCCAGCCAGGCAAACGGGTGCATTTCCTCCATAGCCCTGAACACAAGAAGGGGGGAGGGGAGGGGAGGGGTTTATCTGATAGGGTCCCTCACTCTCCTGACTCTTTGCAGAGCTTTTCACCTTGCAGCCTTTCAGGAAATGCAGAACGTTTGTGCAGCAGTGGGCTTGGTCTCGTTCCACACTTCCCAGAAAATGCTTTTAATTCCCTAGGTTTGTTTTAATGTCCCTCGAGTAGGAAAGCTCTTTTTGTCTTGTGGAGTGCACCACTTTCCCTTAGAGCGGAGCACTGCATCGTGGCCTCTGGTACAGCAGACAGATAGCTCTCTTTTTCCTTGTCAGCGATGTTGGAAAGAATGGAGTCCAAGGAAAAAGAATCAGTGATGCACGTACATTTTGACCATGCTCCTAGCATCATGCACAACCCTCAGTGCCAAAAAAAGGTGTCCCCCCCCCCAAACACACACGCTTTCCATAACCCATGCCCTCTTCTTTCACAAGGCCCATATGATTGACCTTATCCCAAAATTCCTTTCCAGTGGAATCCCCAGCCCCACAATTCTGCTGCCAACCTGTGGTTGTGGACTTAGAGCTTAATGTCTCTTGTTTTAGACAAAGCAAGGTGTGTTGGGTTCTTCCTGGAATAGTTTGCCATTGGGATCTAAATATTCTACAGTGGGGGAAAAGTATACTGTACACAATTCAGCATGGGGAGCATCTGATGTGTTTTTTATGGAAAACAAATTAATCTTATGCCTGTGTTTTGTTCTCTTCAGCTGGAACTCTCCACTCTTCAGTCTGTGGTGGCCTGTCAGGAAGAGGAGCTGCAGGTTCAGGCTTCTGATGTTGAATCTCTCACTAGAAGCAACCAGATCAAGGAAGAACTTATAAAGGTGGGACTACCAACCAAAGTGTCAAATCACTCCTTCCCTTTCCCTATTAGGTATTTTAATAAGGCCTAAATACTAGATATTTCTGGTGTTTAGCATATTTCAACAATAATCCAGTTTTAAATTTTCGTTAAAAATGTGTTTTTAATACTAGATGTGGGCAGAACTTTTAGAATTGTAAAAAAGGCTTTTTTAATATTTAATCCCTTCTTTTATAGAATTCTAATGAAAAGCCCTTTCTTGGGCTCTTAATTCAGATTTTCCCAGTTTGGATGTTACTCGGGATTTTCATACAGCATAACACTTGTTTCCCACTGGATGAATCAGAAGAGTAGCTGCAGGGTCCGAGGCTATGAACTACATCTCTTTTTTCTTCCATGCCTACTTTTCCTGACTTCCAGGACTTGCAAATGCAGCTGGTTGACCCTGAAGAAATGCCAGCAATTGAGCGACTCACCCAAGAGGTTTTGATGCTTCAAGAAAAGGTAGCTCAAGCTGAATCACAAGGACAGGATGCTTCAGGAAGCAGGCGCCTGCAGGTATAACACAAGGGCCCTTAACCTGTGATAGGGCTTAGATTTGTGCAGTGACCCCCTGCCTATTGTGGGAGTTGGGGACCCAACCCGTGATAATTGACAGTCCGCAATATGTGGATGCGGGGTTAGGCTGGAACTGGAGGGGGCTGTCTGGGGTCCCCGACACTTACCTGAGGCCTGGTGCTGCCCCAAATGGGCCTCCGATTGCCTTCCTGGGCCTGTTGGATGACCCAGAAGTGCTTTCTGGTGATCCAGAAGTCACATCCGGTTTTCCAGAAGTCCATTGAGCCAAGGCTGGACTAGAGTCTGACAGCACAGGCCCGGGAAGGCCATCGGAGGCCTCAAGTGGTTTTCAGTGATCCGAAAGTCACTTCCGGTTTGCTAGGATGCACTTTGGGGGCCTCCAACCAGGCTGGAAAGCCTGTTGGAGGCCCGTTCGTGTCAGCACCAGGCCTGGGAGAAGTACAGGAGGCCTGAAACAGGCCCAGGCAGCTTACCCTAGGGGGGCCTTGCCTTTCATATACTGCGCTCCTGCGATATACCAGGACCGCAGTATATGAACTGCAAAAGGACAGAGGAACACTGTAACCTACTTTTCTTCAGAGGAGCTTCAGGGCTTTGTGCTTAGCTCCCTTCTGCGCCAGTTTTGTTCTTACAACCTCCTTGCAGCTGAAGTATTTCCGAGTTAAAATGTGAAGCTTTTTTCATTGTACTGCATTACGATATATGTGTTCAAAGAAGCCATCTGGGTTGGAGTGTGCAATGTGTCCTTACTGGTCCTTGTGGCCATTGGCTGGCAGGAATTGGTTTGGTGCTCCTGGGTGGGGCTTAAGCTCCAGAAGTTCCTCTTCGGTGACACTGAGAAGAGTGGAGTCAGAGAGGCACTCGGTTCTACTCCAGCTGTATGTAGAAGTAAATTAGCTCTTACTATAAAGTGAAGCCAAATGTTCATGTTGACAGCTGGCGCTGGTCTTCGAGGGCCTGGCAGCAGAGAGGAATCAGCTGAATGAGACCCTGAAGGCAGAAAAACAACTCTACGGCACTTTGGTGAAGCTTCACACTCATCCTGATAGGTGAGGAGCTCCCCTCCATGAGTAGCAGGCAATGCCAAAGCACGTTGCACACAGAGGGGTTGTTTCTGTGTCGCCTGCTCGCAACAGACTGTGAGGGCGGCATCCTCTTGCTGCTGGTTCTTTTCTCCTCCACCCCCTTTTTTAAAAAAAAAATTGCATGCTGGTTATTTTACAAAATCATAAATCCTCAGAAGAGTGTTCCCCACTGGATGAAACATTAGAGAAGAATGAATTGTTCTTTGGGGAGGAGGAAATGGTTCCTCCATCCAGATTGTTAAGGGATGATCTGTGTTTCACCTTCTGCGTGCGCAGTGCCCCCTTTTCCTATGTTGCATCAGAGGCAAGGATGTTGAGAGAGAGAGAGAGAGAGAGAGAGAGAGAGAGTTGGAAGGAAGAGGCCCAGTTGGATTATTGGCGCTGTTTGGAAGGTCCCGAGTCATTGGTGAGCAGAAGGATGTGGTCGATGTCGAGGAGCCCCTCCTAATTTGTTCCTCTTCTTGCATGGCCGTTACCAGATCAGGGACAGAAGAGACCCTGCAGGCGGAGTTGGCGGCGGTTCAGGCACTCCGCGGACAACTGGAAGAGGCTCTTGGAAGAAGCCTGGAGCGCCTGAGCAGGCTGGAGTCACTGGAGAGCTTTGGAGGTGGGGAACAGGAGTGTGTGACCGTCCTGCCCAAGCATGCCTTCTAAGCGCTGGCCTTCTTCACACTGCCGCTGGCAGCAGGATGGAAGCTGATCACTAACCTCGCAAGCCTGTCTTGACGCTGGGAGGGCCCATTAGTTCTTGCTGGAAATGGCATTCCGCGCAACCCACGTCCATATCATTCACATTCCTGGCCCTGCCGAGGAGGATGTCAATAGAGGGTGGCATCTTGTCATTCCTTTTTTAGCTGTTTCCTATCCAGCTCTCCTTTGTCCTTCTTCTCCTCTGAATTTGGCGAAATAAAGATTTCCCCACCCCACCCCCTAGCCCTTCAGAATCTGTGTTAATTGTTCGGTGACATGGTGACGTCCATTTGTAACTAGTTTTGGGGTGGGCGGGCTACATTTTTGTTGCTGTTCCTGTTTTATTTTGTGGAGTCCCTTCTTCCCGTGATCATTCCCCTCCTAAAATCGCCGGAAGATTTTAAAAGCAACTCTTCAAAATTACCCAACATAAACATAGTTTATAAGGGCTCAGTTACTGCTGAAGAATTGCATGGTCTTTGCTTTTGGTATTTATGTGGATTATTCTGAACATCAGTAGCTTCTCCATAGCTAGATTTGCCTCTTGCTTTTGCAAAGTGGTGGCCATTCATGCTGGATCCACGCTAGGGAACGATTGCAGTCAATTTTCCAGCAGATAGTCGTGCTAAGAAATAGGCTGCACACACTTCAGGCTCCATCAGCCCATGGTGAAGTAAGGAGATAGGGGTGGTGGTGAGCTACCTTCCCATGCAGAATTTAGCCTCAAGTTTAAAGTTACTTGAGATTCATTGGATGTGAATCTCAACAAGCTGTACCGTCCCAGCCTGAATATTTTAATTAATATTTAAATTAATGGAATCAACAATCGAATATTTCAGTCACATGTAAGGTTGGACTGTATTGTATAAAAAATAAACGGAGGAGCTGGGTGCCCTTGTTGCCCTCCTTCACTGAGATAACCAAAGCAGGTTCTGCTCAGTAAGTCAAAAAGCACAATGTCTTCCAATCCTTTGAAGAATCCATGAACATAACTTGAATTGAGAGCCTGTGTCAGCTTTGGGAAGGGCATAGGTTTTGATTCTGCATGTGCATGCATCTTCTGCAGAGACAACATTTTCCATACTCAAAACAGTGCCCCCCCCCTCAGGCTTTTGCCACTCAGGCTTCCCCTGCTTGCTTGCTCGGCACAGTTGGACTCATGATGCTCTGCTGTTCACTGGTGCCACATCCTTATGTGTGGTACTCTCTGCTGTGTGCTGGTGATGTCTATAGCTTTCTTTGAACACACAGGGTAGATCTCTGTGTTTTTTGCAAGCTATCATAGCTAGATGTTTTGGACCACAAATCCCAGAACTCCAAGCCTGTATTGCCAATGATAAAGGACTGTTGGAGTTGTGGTCTAAAACATCTGGAGTGCCAAAGGTTCGCCACCACTGGTCTAGATGATCTGTAAGGCACCGGGATTGAAGTAGGCTGCAGAGAAGCTAGAGGCAGCTGTTCTCTCTGAGAACCGAGGACAACCGAGTGGATAGGTCCTTTTATAGAGACCCACCCTGCAGGAGACCAGCTAAGTGGTACCACTCTAAAGCAAAGGGTTAACCCAGGTTCACAAGTTGAACCTCTGATCATTAAGCCATGCAGCCCAAAGCCCTTTTGCCAGTTTCTGTGCCCCAATGCACTTGTTTAAAACAGAGAGTATAGTCCATCTTGAGTGTCTTGTTCCTTCCGAGATTGAAATTCTTGCTGGGGTAAGATTGAAAATATGATAGGATAATCTATTCAACAGGAGAATTGAGTTAATGAAAGAAGTTCCAATTTTCTTTAGACCCTGTGAACTGTTTTAGAAAGGAATGCCATAAATGAAGTTTCAGGTGGAAAAAGTAATGCTGTCATGACTCAGACTGGGGTGTGAAGCAAATGGCTTCAGGTGGGTCCAAGTAGACATTTAATCAGAGCTGGGTGTTGCTTTTCCATCTTCCTTGATGTACAGAAGCACTTCCAAAAACTGGATGCACCTCCATATTTTGCATAAGTTGTGTAAGGACCAAATCACTGGGAATCGTGTCATTTTTATAAAGGGCAATGCCTGGATAAATGTGATGTTAGTTGAGAAGATAATATGTAGAGTTAGGGAACTCCTTGGCTTCCCATTGTGGTCACAGTGAAAATCTGTCTCATAAGGTCATCCTGTGTGTCTTTTGCTGTTAACTACTGAGCAGAATCACTGAGAACCCATAGTGCAAAAGTTCAGTCTCCTCTGTCTGGGCGTTATACAGTCCAAAGTGAAATTGTCCACAACACAGTTCCCCTTCCAGTGCCAAGTAAAAGCATTCTTCTTCAAAGCATTTTAGTTGCTTTTATTTATTTTATGTCTTTATTCCATGTGCTAATTTTATTTATTGTGTACCATGCTCCCATTTGTATAGAATTTTGTAGTCCACTTAAAGACTACTTGACATTGGATAAACTAAGGATAGAACTTGTGTGTTGGAAACATTTATGTTCATTTTTGTTATCTTTATTCAAGCAAAAAGCATTTTAAAAGCATAGCAGCTTTAAACATACAAGCCAAAAGAATAGCATAAGAAAGAAAGAAAGAACCATACAGTATCAAGGCCAGGCTTTTTAGGGGTATCAAGAAAAGGGAAGTCTTCAGGTAGTGGTTAAATAATGATACAATGGAAGACATCTTGATCTCTTGGAACAGCGAGGTCCATAATTAGACACAATCAAGAAGCTCTCCCCCATGTTATTTATTGTCACGCAAAGCTGTGATTCTGGTAGAACACTCATAAGCATTGACTGAAGTGGAGGAACTGGTATGCCTTGGAGGAGAGGGTCCTGTAATTAGCCAAGCCTTAAAGCACTTTTTCTCAGTGGGTGGTGACTCATAGGCTCATAAAGTCAATACCAACAATCACTTCCAGGCTTCTTAAAACGCCCCCATCAAAGGTCTTCCTACTGTGATTTGTGAATATTTTTTAACAACCCATGAGAAGCCTCTCACAGTAATCTGATAGAGGTAACTGGGGAATACATGACAATAGCCAAGTGTTAATGAAGGTAGGATCTCAGCACCCACATGTATCTCACAACGGTGATTGAAATCTTATTAAGTTTTCTTTTAAACATTTGTGTATCGGTCGCTGGCCCTCTTGTTCTTTCTGGTACTGGAGAAATAGTTTCAAACATAAGCCACTTGGTCATGTGTTTTGTAGCAGGGCATACCAAATGGTTTTGACCCAGCTCTAAGCTCATGTTTCAGCATTTTAACCTGAATACAGGTGGCTGTGAAAGGGCGATGTCGGGTGCCCACAGAAAGTGCTCCGAGTGCCACCTTTGGCACCCGTGCCATAGTTTCGCCATCAATGAACTAGAGGTTTTTCTGTTCCTTTATTTCCATTCTCCTCCACCACCACCACCCCACACTCAAAGACCCTTCCCATTTTGTCTGACCTCTGAATGCCATTACCATTCTGAACACCAGGAGGCATCAGCAGCTTGGAAGTTGCCATGCGGCTGTTAAGGCTTAAGTCTCTCTCTCTCTCTCTCTCTCTCTCTCTCTCTCTCTCTCTCTGTGTGTGTGTGTGTGTGTGTGTGTGTGCGCGTGCGCACACACACGTTCGTTCATTCATTCTTCTGGAAAACTCCAGTCTTCTTTTCTTTCTGTTCCCATCCTGTTTGGAAAGGCATTAGAAATGAGCCGTTCTCATTTTAGAGAGAAATTTGAAAGGATGGTGTCAAACATTCTAAGTGCCAAGTCATCTGGGCATTTAGCCAGCATGCACACTGATCCTTGCAAAGGATTTTTTCCAGGGTAGGAATGCTATCTGTTTTGAATGCTTCACCATTCAGGGCTCATGTATTCAACCATGCTGGAAATTTTATTTGTCCTCTCATAAAAACAGATCCTGTGTTTCTCTCAGTCTAAAAGATCAATCCAAAATGAATGTTGCCACATCTAGACTTTGCCACTGTGCATCAACCTTCTCTTGCATTGTCTTCCAACAAGTGTGTGCCATTACAGTAAAACAAATGCATGTAACCCCTTCAAGGTGTTTACATTATGGAATCTACCTGCCTCCTAGTTCTCTGCCTGCCTGTTTCTTTTCTTTGAATTCTTTCAGCTGTGTGTGTAACTCAGGTGCTGTTAACACAGGCCTCAAAAAGTTTTCCACTGTTGATTGCTGTTGGCAGCCCCACAGGGCCTGTAGAATTTGATGATGCAACAAGAGCAAGGATCTCAGGCTGGCAGCTTTGCCTAGTGCTAAGGTACATGAGGCAAGAACTAGTCATGGGAGTTTTTCTGCTGAGTGGCTAATCCTGCAATGAGGGTGGAGGAGAGGTGTTTTGGCCTTCCCTAAATCCATCACTTTGGTGGTTTGTATTGCCTTCAGTTCAGAGTGGAGTGTTTCTTTTAGCAGGATTACTTCCTATTTTCCTCAACTAGCCTCCCTGGCTACCCCTGCCTGTTCATTACTCCAAGCCTACTCACTTAATTCCCCTTTGAGGACTGCTGAGTCATGTCTGTCATCCTTGTGTGGTGATATGTTAGGAAATGTGCTACATTGGATTACCTGTACACTTCCGTATTTTTATAGTTTCATCTAACTGTTTTCAATAAAACCCAGGCCTGAAAATTGCTGTGTGCTAGTCATTAGTAAGGAGCACACAGACACAGGATTGTTGCATGCTGGTGGTGATCTTTATTTTAAGCTGAATAATGTAAATTGACAGTAGGGTAGCTGCGAAATACATTGTGAGTGAACTAGACATGATATTGAGATGGGATTGCCAAGCAACTTGGTGGAAATATGTTCATAATGCATGATTTCACACAGAGAGACATTTTGCTATTGGTAACCCTCCTTTCTTCCCAGCCCATAATTCTGCGAATTAAAGTAAGTAGGTGGGCAGAAGGGTGTGTTTAGGGGGGAAAAAATCAGTTGTTGGGTAATAAACATGAAAGTCTCTGCTGCTGTATGCCCTCAGGCAGAATAACAAATAACAATTGTGGTGTGAAATGAAAGCTGTCCAGCTATTTAAATATATTGCCCCTAATCCATTTCAGTTGAGTGTTGTGGATTTCCCAGGGAAATCAAGTGAAGGTTGAAATGAATTAAAATTTCATGCAAATATAAATGTATGCAGTACTAAATCAGAGGCTCCCAGTAGCAGACAAATCTGCTTACAGTGGACATGAGGTTATCTCATGTCCATTATGGACTCCTTTGACACATCAAGCTGTAACATTTACTGCTGATGTGCTTCTGCCTAATTTTTGGTGGAAGAAATTTGATGGGAAACTTATCACTTGCTTTTTAAAAAGTGCAACTTTGGGATCAATATTACTGTGCTAAAACATGAATTAAGGCTGAGTACCCTATCATCAGTTCCAGGAAGAGACAGCCTCCATGACTGTACTTTCTGCAAAGTGCTCTCATTTGGGGGGCTGTATTCTGCCCTCCTCAGTCTCTTCCGCTGACTTACAAGTTGCCTATAAATGTTTTGGGAGCGAGCCTTGCACCTTTCCCGTGGGCTAATGGAGCTGCTGAGACTTGCAGGTCAAACACCTGGAGAACCAAAGGCTTCCAGTGGAAGAGGTGCATGCAACTAAATCTCAGCTGAAGGAAGGACAAATGAAGTGTAGTGTGTACTCTCCACCATGGTTAGAGTTGCCTGTAACAGTCGTGACATGGAAAACAGGAGCTGCCAGGGCGCCACAGGTAACAAAGGAGTGTAACAAACCTGCACCACAGCCCATGTGATTGTTACAGTATCAATAGGTGTTCTGTTCCAGCATGAATTATATTTTCCCAGGTAGGTGATGTTAGGAAGATGCAACCTTACTTGTGCAAAGTGTTATTCCCAGGGACCCTGGGAATAATGCTAGAAGTTAACATGCAATCACAATTATGAGATTGTGGGATGCACTCATTTTCAAGTCTCCAACAAATTAGTCCTAACATCTTTGGGTTTGGGGTTGGCATTCTAGATGGAGCCCAGGGCCTTCAGTATGATAGGAAGTTCCCTTATATGGAGTCTCTCCATTGATCTGTTTAGCCTCGTATTAGACACCGAATGGCCTCAGCTGTCTGGAGTTCCAAGCAGGAATTTCCCCTAACCCTGTCTTGAAATAATGTATTGGGAATTGAACTGCCTGGATATTGGCCTGTTGCATGCAAAGCATGTCCCCTGAGGTGGAGCTACAGCCACTCCCCCCAAATTCTGTTTCCTTATAGAAGAGAAAAGGTCTTCTTCCCCCACTTCCTCATGAAACCTTATCCCGTAAACAAACAGAGCTGTTTTCAAGGTAATGGAACAAATCTCTCTGTTTCTTTGTTTGTCTTCCCAGTTGTGATAAGACCAAACCAGCCAATTTATTCCTTATGTTTTAGAGGTCTTTTGAGCAGAATTATTTGGTTGCTTTGGGCAGCTGTTTTTAATTTAGAAACCAGGAAACTCAGGCACCATCTGGAGTCTTGGAGGAAAACATTCCCTTGTTTGGCTGTGACTGTGATCCTGTTTCATGAACCCACAAAATTGGGTATTTGAAAAAAAAAGTCTTATTTAAACTTAACCCATCATTTGTTAAGTTCATATGTTTTACAAGTATAAATATAACACACACACACACACACACACACACACACACACACACACACACACATAGTGCAACACCACCTGCTTTTCATAAACTGGACCCAAAATCATCTGTTTCCACAGTGATCCTGCTGATCTCATGCAGTGCCTAGAACTATGTGCAACAATTGGGTAATAAATGGAATCACAGCGTACATTTTGTAACATTAAAAGGAAAGCATATAGAAAGTATCCCAAAAGTTTACTGTTCTTATCAGGGTCCGAATTTACCAGCCATATTCTTCGGAATTTTTGTAGAAAGTAGCAAAAAAAAAGGTGGGGGCTTTCTCTGTATGGCTTCTCTTGGCCACCTTCCCCCTCCCCCTCCTTTTTTTTTCTTTGTTAGCCAACCAGCTCCTTTAAAATGGTTATTTAAGTGATAACAAAGTAAAATCAAAGTGTGCTGCTTGTATACCTCATAATGCTAAAAGCACACTCTAGATGGTTTACTGTTTAATTAAGCAAGCCACAGATCCCTCTCCCAAGCTGGGTACTCAGTTTACTGACCCCAGAAGGATGGAAGTCACAACTGGCTACCTGAGCCTGTTATTATCAAAACCAGGTCATGAGCAGAGTCTCAACTGCAGTACTGCAGTTTAACCACTCTGCCACAAGGTCCTTCCCCCTAGCCAAATAATGTGGTTGCTGGTTACCCTTCGCCACATGGGATAAGAAAAAGAACCAAGGCTTGAACTGTTTGCCCCCCTCCCCTGTCAGAACTTTGTGAGTTCAGTTTCAAAGCCCAGCTATGTGGCTGCATAAGGAACCAGCCCATACCACTGATGCACGTAACTAAAGTGGTTAGATGAAAGGAATACAGTGCAAACTCTGCCTCTGAAATCTTTCTGCAGCCAAAAGTGACACCATCCCCCATAAGTGAGAAGGAGGTACCAGTATATTAAAACTTGGAAGCACCCTAAAGTTTAAAGAAAACACACACACACAAAAGCCCCAAACAAAAGCCACCTCCCAACCACATTTGTTGTGAGGGGACATTAAAAAAATGAAACTGGTCATGAAAATTAGGCAAGCTCTCTGGGAGCCAAATGTTGTCACGGTCCAGAAGGAAACCAGGGAGAAGATGTACCAATCTAATGTTATGGAAGGAAGCAGCACATGGGCTGGACATAAAGAAGAATTATCCACCATACGGCATTATTGGGAGTGGGGCTACCTGTAAGATAATAGAAAGGGAATCCCCCCTGGAATTTGAGAATGGGCAGTGCTGCACTGTTCAGACGTCAGGCAGAAGTGATTGGGAAGCTGGGAGGAAATGTAATCCCTCCTAAGTCCTGCTGTGTTGTTGTTTTTTTCATGCTGTTACAGACGCCATTAAATTCCAAAAGAGAAAAGAAAAGAAACCCATTAGTTGAACAAGTCTGAACAAGTGATGCTGAGGACCCTCCATCATGCTCTGTTACAATTCAGACCTGATTGAGCAGTATCAGCGGCTGGCTAGTTGGAGACCACATACACTGTGAAACAAGCAGGAATGATGGTGGTTCAGGGAAAGACCTTCCCATCCCCAAAGGGGAGAAGGTTTCACCCAAGTGAGTCCCAGAAGGCAGGCTGCAAATACAAGGCTGGAGTGCAAGGGGCTTGCAACCCAGGTGCCTGGCCTGTGTTTGCCGCCTGTTCAAAAAGGAAATTGGAACTACAATGGACCCTCGTATAACAAGCAGTTTGTATAACATAAAATGTGTACAACATAAAAATTTCAGAGATAGGGGAAATTTGCTTAACAGAATTGCCTATGGGGCAAATCTGTACAACATAAAAATGATTGTAATTAGGATTACTATTTTCAATGCATTCCTATGGGAAATTTGTATAAAGGAAAATTTGCTTAACATAATTTCATTTGGAACAAATTCCTTTATACAAGGTACCACTGTAGTCACAAAAGTTCCCTTGGGTATTCAGATGTGAGCAATGTTGTGGTGTAAACTTAAACAGAACATTAGTTGCATGATAATCTTAGGAGCAGATTTTTAAAAAAGCCACCCTATCTCAACTTTCCCTCAGGGGTCCTTATATTTTGCAGACTCTTTGGAAGTCCAGGGCAGCCTTCCAAGATTAGCAGGGTGAAAAACACCCTTCCCACATATTTTGGAACAAGAGCAGGGTGTTTTTTTTATTTTGTTTAATTGTAGAACTGGGGAAGGAAATGTTTGGCTCTCCAAATGGTTTGGACTACAACTCCCGTAATCACTTACTTGCATGGCCAGAGGTAATGGATTATGGGAGCTGTAGTCAGGGCCAGTGCTAGGTTTTTTTGCGCCCTAGCCGAGGGGTGGGGGATGGGGCGGGGGGCAGGGCAGGGGGTGGAGCAGTGGGAGGGGTGGGGGTGGGCGGGGCAGGGGCAGGGTGGGGCAGGGCAGTGGGTGGACAGGGTGGTGGCGGGGTGGTGGGAGGGCAGCGGATGGTGGGGGACAGCGACGGGTGTGGGGGCGGGGGCAGGCGGTGGTGGGCAGCGATGGGCGGCTGGCGGGCGGTGAGGGGACGGACGGCAGTGGCCAGTGGCAGGGGGGCGGCAGGCTGTCCAGCGCCCTCTCTCCATTTTGGCGCCCTAGGCAACTGCCTAGTTCGCCTTAATGGAAGCGCCGGCTCTGGCTGTAGTCCAAACCACTCGGAGAGGCAAACATTTCCCAACTTGTTGGAGAACAAACTGCAGGCCCATCTTGTGCAGACTCCTTAACTTTTGTTGTACTTTTATTTTTCTTTTGGATTTCCCAGACGTTGAGGGAAGAAAAAACTGCACGAAGTGTCTTCCCAGCCAAGACCTTCTGCTTGTCAATCTCCACTATTGCAGCTTTGTGATTATTTAGGTTTAGTAGTAGCCCACTTGCTGGCCAGCTTAATCAGATCCTCATCATGCAATCTAGTTACGAGCTGACATAAGTGTGTCTCCCTCTCCACCCCCATGTAACCTCATCTGTCAAGACTAATACAGATAAATACTGCTTATTAGGAAGTAGGTGCTGAAACCTCATATGTGTCTCTAGGTGGGAAAACTAGACAAAACAGTTGGGATGTGGCTCCCATCTTTCAGTCACATTTGGAGTCATATTTTTCCTTTTCCTGCAATAAACACGTTGGCATTCCCTGACAGGATAGGCTTGCTGGAGCAAACGGAAATAATCCCTCTTATGAAATTTAGGGGGATCCCCCTGCCCCATAGTCCATTAGCTGCCCTGACCGCTATGGTATCGCCATCCAAGAACAATTATAGATGACTAATGTAAGCAGGAAAAAGCAGAAATTGGATCCAGGAGCCAAATTCAGTTATTCCTTAGATGCCAGAAGCTCTATACAATTTGGAAAAGGTCACCCATACATATATACTCCAAACCTCTTCCTCTGGATCCTGCCGCTTGACCCTATTGAGTCCAGAAAAGCTATCCAGCTACAGAATAAAGTCGGGGGTCATCCACGTAATGAAAGGCATTTTTATCCAAGAGTCCTTGAGACCACCTTGCTTGTTCCATGCAGATCAGTGGTGGGCAACCGGGGGCTCATGAACTGTATGAGTCCCCATCCAACCAACCACCAACCCCAGTGGGCAGTTTGTAGTCCTGAAGCTACTGCAGAGCCCCCGTGAAAAGAATCCCACGTCACCCTTCAGAAGGCCAGGAGCATCTATTTCTGGCCCTGGAGTTTCCCAAGAGCACCAGTTTTCAAGCAGAGGGCTTCAGAGGAATCTTCAGTAACTTTTCAAATGAGGAAGCAAACAAAAAGAAGTGCCCAACCAGATATACATGTTGAATGCTATCAAGGGCCGTTACTTCACGAGGTGCCTCGCTTCGAATTGACCTTGCCTTCGATTTGAATTCGGAGGCGGTCACGTGGTGGTCATGTGGTCTCCCTTCGCTCCCACCCCTGTTTCTCTGTACTCACGCGGGGCATTTTTGGGACCGAATGGATTACTACCTCACCTGCTCCCTTCGCATTAGAAAGCTGATTTGCAACGTCCGGTTCCACTCTCCTTTTATTTTTTTAAAAAAATTTACTCGGCATATCGATGCATCAATGCTTGGCTGTCATTCACGACAGAGCGTGGTTACTGTACGATCCTGTGTTTTGTTTCCTGGCATCATTGGCAGCCCCCCGCCGCCGCCGCCGCCGCCGCTACTCGGGGGGAGCCCCGCATGGCACAGCCGCTCGCCCTCCACCACTTGCACGCTGCCTGCCCCGGGTGCCCTGCTCTGGCCGGGCGAGGTGGCAGCGGCTCCTCCTGCTCCCGCCGCCGCCGCCGCCGCCGCTACTCGCGCGAGGAAGTAACAGCGCAAAGCGATGAAACAATATAGCGATGCATCGATATCCCTGTTTGAATATTTTTTAAAAAAACTTGAAATAAAAGCCAAAAACCGAGACCACACGTGACGTTGGGAGCGAAGCGAGATGCGAAGCGAAAAGATTCCCGTCCTCCGCCAGGGGAATCACTCACCCCGGTTGGAGCACGGTAAAGGGGGCGTGGTCGGGGTGACGTCGCAGCCAAAAAGGAGGAGCGTGCGGACTGAAGCGATCGGTTCGCACAGAAATGACGGCTTGCCGCGAAGCGAGCGGCTCGTGAAGTAACGGCCAAGGACAGAAGGAAGAAACTCCAGTGATTAGTTGTGGGTGGGTGGGGGAGTAGAATGACCCAGTCCTCTCTTTTAGACAGGGCCCGCATATCTTCCCAGCTCACAGAGTCTGTCCAGATGGATGCCATAGCCAGCAGTATCAAAGTTCCCAGAAACTTTAACCAAAAATGAGCCCCATGGTGCAGTGCTTAAATGCCTGTACTGCAGGTAAAACTGTGCTCACAACCTGGGGTTCAATCCCAGGTAGCTGGCTCAAGGTTGATTCAGCCTTCCATCCTTCTGAGGTTGGTAAAATGAGTACCCAGCTTGCTGGGGGGTGGGGGCAATGTGTAGCCTGCATAGAATAATTAAGCTGTAAACCACCCAGACACCACTTGAAGTGGTATGGGGCAGTATATAAGCAGAACATTTTGCTTTTATTTTGCTTTGCTTATGCATTGTTTGATCAAAAGTTTTGTGGAGGCTTTTCTTCAGGAATTTAAGCTCCATGCTCTTGCACGACGAGAACAGGATTTTTTATAATGGCTCCAAGGCAAAAATCACCCATGTCTGGAGACAGCTTGGGAATGCAAATAGAATGAGACTGTGGGCTGTTTTGTGTTCTTTAGGAAGGAGGAACAGAACGTTCTATTTAGCGGATTCATTGAAACACACATCCTCTCCTTTGCTGAGAAGTGATTATTTGTTTGAGGAGGCTTCCAATTAACTATTAAAACAAAGATTTTGGAAACTTGCCCTTGTTTTCCCTTAGGGATTAAGAGAATTATGTAATTAATACTGCAGTAATAATACCACAGTGACTGTAGCAGGCTTTCAATTCAAGTAGTCTGAGGGACATGTAAGAAAATCTATTTAAATCTCCATAAATATGAAACAAAAATACTAAATATTCAGCTTCCTAAAGATGGGCATTGGTGAGTTAGGGGTTAGCAAGCTATGTCCTTAAGACAGATGCTCATTTATTTTGTCTTTTCCCCTAGATTGTGAAAATGGGCAATGTTTTAAGTGGAGTGGGGTTTGCCCCAAATAGCCTTTTATTCCAGTTTTCTTCTTTTGGGGGGTGGAGGAGGGGTGGGGAACAGCTATTCTTAATTTAGTTAAGCGTTTTTGCATATTGGGCATGGGGCCTGCAGTAAAGAACCTCTTTGCCTCCCGAACAATGGGCTCCCTCTCAAATCTTTCTCAATATCCAGGTTTTGCAGTCTTAATAGGCAGGAATCATTTCCTCCATGAATCTGGAAGTTGAGTCATGGCTACTGGACTTCTTTTTTGAGAGATAAACGTTTCACTGTTCATCCAAACAGCTTCATCAGTCTGAATACAGCTAGTGCAAGTACTCCATCTTATAGTCAGCTTTGACCTCTTGTCACCCTGGTCTGAATTAGGCTCATAAGATGAATAGGTTCATAAGATGAATAGGCTCCTTAGGGAGACAATAGTAGCCATAGCCTTAAGGTGAAAAATGGCCTAAGGTGCTGAAACCCATCAAGAATGGGTCCTTAGCTATGGCCTTGGTGGTGAAGGCTTTTTTTATTTGTCTGGGTACTTTGGAAAGCATAGCTTGATAAGTACAGTGGAACCTTGACTTACGTCATTAATCCGATCCGGAGGTCTAGACATAAGTCAAACATGACTTAAGTCAAACGAACATTTCCCATAGAAAGTAATGGGAAAGCAGATTAATCCGTTCCAGATGATGAAAAAGACCCCCCAAAACAGAAATTTAACACAAATTTGACTGGGATAGGAGATTCCTTCTGGGGGTGTAAATGAAATGTCTCTTCAAAGAGAAGAGGAGGCAGTGGAATTATAGTCCACAAGTTATATGCCTCCACTTTTTGTTCATAGCAACAATGTCTAGTGTTGCGTTACGAATCACATGGGACACAGAGTTTCGGGGTGCAATCATCTGGCGCTCAGGGCAGCATTCCTGTTCGTCTCTCTGTCAGGGTTCCATTGATGTCTGTGTGTCTGAATGTGTGTGGAGGCATGCGTGTATGTGACATTGTGTGATGATGATTCTCTTTCCCTGCTGCCTGAGCCCAGCCTTTTATTAAGAGAGAGTAAGCACAATAGATACGGGAATACATTTCTCGGTGGGAGGGGGAAATGCAAGCCTTATCTGTGAGACCATAGTAAACAATGGGCAGGGGAAATAGGTTCCACAGGTGGGGGGGAAATGCTCCCTAGCTAGTGAGGCATTACTGATAAGGACGGAAAGGGCTTTCTGGGCCTGACCAGATGTATCCTGATATCCTGTTGTATTTGCCATCCTGTTTGCTCTGGCCTATGCTTAGATCAGCATCAGCTTAGCTGCACCTGGGTGCCTGCTCGGCCCTGGGGATTTCTGGGAAATCCAGGTCCTCAGCTTCCTCTAGGTGTGCTCTGTGCTCTGCCCATTTCTTGGGGTACAGAGCTATCGGGGTATGAATATGACATCCCCACATCCTAACATTTAAGTTTTACTGATTTTTAACCTGACAACCTGCACAACTGTACAGCTCCCCAACTAAAATGCTTCTATTGTGGACCAGACTTCTGCAGCCAGATTTTTTACAAGACTGAGCCAACTATCTAACCAGCGAGGCCAGCCCCAAACTCCCGGCCCTTCTTCTCCTCCAGCAGCAGCGCCAGCTTCGGTGAGGCTGAGGACCAGCTCCAGGTGTTCTGAGCTGGCCTCGCCGAAGCCGCCGCTGCCGGAGGAGAGGAAGAAGACAGGAGCAGTTTGGAGGCGGCAGCCGCGATGCTGGGTTGTGGCTGCCGCCCGATTCCGGTGCCTTGTGCCGAGGCTCCGAGATGTAAGTCAAAGCCTGCGACTCAAGTCAAACAGGCCCCTTCTTGCTGCAAGTCAAATATGCTGCAAGTCAAGCAGTATGTAAGTCAAGGTTCCACTGTAGCAGATAGACTATGCCAGAGCCCACCACCTCTGTTGAGGGAGGGGTTTTCAATGCTCACATGAATGGCTTCCCTTACTCCTCTCTCAAACCAACTATCCTCTTTGTTTAATATGTGTACATCCTCATCTTTGAATGAGTGCCCTTTGTCCTTCAAATGGAGTTGCTGACTCTGGTCCTGAGCTGTTACCCCTCCTATGTTGGGCCATCCTTCTGTTTAATGGCTGTTTAGTTTCTCCAGTGTAGAGGTCTGAACACTCCTCACTGCATTGGACTGCATATACTATATTGCTCCTTTTATGGTTTGGTATCAGATCCTTTGGGTGGACAAGTCTCTGCCTTAGTGTGTTTGTGGGTTTGAAATAAACAGGGATGTGGTGTTTGCCAAAAATCCTTTTAAGCTTCTCCGACACTCCAGTCATGTACGGAATCACCAGGTTCTTCCATCGGGTCTGGGTCTCAGGCTGATCCCTTGTTCTTCTGGGATGGCCCACTGCTTTGTTGAGGGCCCACTTTGGATATCCACAGGCCTTAAGTGCTGTCTTCAGGTGCCTGTCTTCCTTCTTCTTGGCTTCTGTGGAGGTGGGGATGCTCTCTGCTCTGTGGCTTAGGGTCCTGATGGCTCCTAGTTTGTGCTGTAATGGATGGTGGGAGTCAAACAGTAAGTACTGATCTGTGTGGGTGGGTTTCCTGTAAACTTCTACTCCCAGGCCACGGTCAGGTCTGATGATGACTGCACAATCCAGGAAAGCCAGCCTGTTGTCTTGGGTGTCTTCCCTAGTGAGCCTAATATTAGGGTCCACCGCATTGATGTGGTCTGTAAAGGCCTGTACTTCCTGAGTCTTGATTTTGACCTAGGTATCACCTACATACCTGAACCAGTGGGATGGTGTTGTCTCTGGGAAGGTGTTGAGTGCCTTCTTCTCCACCTCTTCCATGTATAGGTTTGCAACAATTGGTGACACTGGGGAACCCATGGCACAACCATGCTTCTGTCTGTAGAAGTCCCCTCTGTACATGAAATATGTGGTGTTCAGACACAGGTCCAGGAGCAGGCATATCTGGTCTGGGTTGAGGCGGCTTCTGGAGCTGAGGGTACTGTCTTCTCTTATAGCCTTTTCACACGACCCCTAAGATCTGCTGGCCACTTAAATTCGGACCAGAGATCTTGGGGGTTCGTTGCTCTTCCTGGGTCCCCACCCCTCCGCACTTCCTTGATCCTGTCTGCGTGAGGGGAGGGAGAAAAAAGGGGACAAAAGAATGCAGGCTCACCTCCGTTTGCTGGTCCAAGCCTCCCCGTCATCCTGATTCCTTATCTTAAAGGGGCGGGAGGCAAAAAAAAGCGAGGAGAGCCGGCACTCACTCCTTTACATCCGGAACTGGGATTTTTCACCCTCCAAGAGCAGGTACCTGAAAAGTGCGCTGGGACGTGCTTAGGTGGGCGTGACCGCACTTAATTTTCTGTAAACTCCGGAGCTAGTGGGGAGACAATTTTAAGCTCCGGAGCTGGGAGCCATTTGCGGCGGAGTTTAGGGGTCGTGTACAAATACCCTTGGTCTTCTCTTTACCATTGTTAGGGCATCAGTGGTGGGGATGCTGGTAAAGAGCGATGTAACATCAAAGGATACCATGGTTTCATCTGTATCCAGTTTCAGCTCCCTTACTTTAGAAACAAACTCCTCTGAATAATGGACTCCCACCAGTACTTGGAGGACTTGCAGTAGCTGTATTCAGACCGATGAAGCTGTTTAGATGAACAGTGAAACGTTTCTATCTCTCAAAAAAGAAGTCCAGTAGCCGTGACTCAAGTTCCAGATAAACTCACCTGGATGACTGAGAATCTTCACAGACATATTTTCCTCCATGAACTTCCCTCTGTTTATTTACCTTGTGATCCAAAGTGCTCTTGTAATTTGCTAACTGTACTTTTGTTGGATCATTTTTAAAATTCTAGTTTTGGAGGGGTGGCACTGAAAAAGTAGAAAAAGAACTGACAGGATAGCTGGAACACATGTAGGAATTGAGCATAAAAACTAGCGCCTGCCACCTTATAGTGTTCAGAAGCTGAAATTTGAGCTCCTGCATTTTATTTTGTCTCTTGAAAAGTTGTAGTCCAAGTAGGAATTGCTGCTGCTGCTGCTGCTGTTGCATTCCAAAAAGTGCAGTGCAGTAAATTCTTAAATCCCTCTCCAGTTATCTTTCACCGAAAAGCAGGGGAGGGGAGAAATCCATACCATCCCTGAGCCAGGGTCTTCTTCCTGAATGCTAGATCTTGGTCAGGGAAATTTGCTGTGTATTTTTGCCACTTGTCTGAAGAGCTCTCAGAACAATCCCTTCTAGTTTGCTTTGGTTGCATAGGAGAGGCTAAGTTATTTATGGTTGCCTTGATCATATTATCTTGATGAGGCAATGAAAACCTCTCTGGGGCTATATCAACTTGCGCATTGGAGTTGGCTCAATAGAAGTGTGGCTTAGAACAGGCTCCTTACTCCCAGGCCTTTGACGTGTACTGCGGTGTCCGTGCTCAGGTGGCCTTGTGGTTCTGTGTTTAACCAGATTATCCTGTGCCCCTATCTCCACATTAACATAAGGCTAGTCCTTCTTGCCCAAAACAAGATCTACATGAGTAATATACAGCCTGATCAACCCTCAGGATTCACCTGATGCATGGGGCGGGGGGAGGACTAGTGAAACTCTTTTTGCATAGGCTTTTTCTACAGCAGGTAAACCAGAGGTAAGCTTCACTTACTTGGCATATCCCATTCTGAGACCACTTCATGGGTATTCCAGAATGGAATAGAAAAAAATGAAACAAAAGACAAAAACATGTGGCACCTTAAAGACTATTATATTTTAATGCAGGCTTTCATGGACGCTTCTACTTCTTTGGACATACAGCAGCAGAATGAGGTGTACAATATAATATACAATGAAATATAAGTTTCATACCAACCAATGAACACCTGTTCCATAGTGGCACAGATGTTCCCATTTTCTCACCCAACATGGTGTTTCTCTCTCCCCGCCCCCCATGCTTGAGATAGCCATGCCCCCTTCCTGGCACCCCTTTTGTCTTCTTTATCCTCTCCTATTATTTGCATCAGTTTTCTCAGCCGCCTTGTGCCTTCCACCTCTCCGCTTGCATAATTGCCTTTTTCTTTGTTTAATTTTTTTCTTTTTAATTTTTAAAACTTTTTAAATTTTAATTTTTTTAATATTTTAGTTGATGCAGATCTGTGCATCTACTCATCTGTAAATCCATCCCGAAATAATTTCCAAGGAAATAAATCCACAAAGGGTTGAAGTCAGGCACATATTTCTTGTGTTCCAAAAGCCTGGAGTACCTGGTGACATTTCCCGTGATTTTACTAGATGATGTTTGATGATTGGCACAGAACGTACACCCAATGAAACCCGCTTCTAGTGCTTGAAGGGCCATGCATGTTTCAAAAATCCAGAACAATAGAAATGCAAGCCATACAGTGACAGAACTGGGTGCACTGCAGGGAAAGTCAGCAGCTGAAATGAATTTTGGGAAGGTATACATCCACCCTGGGTAAGTGCATGCCCTATGTACAGTAACTACTAGGTACTAACTAGAGATCTCCCCATGTCTTTTGCCTGGATGTATAACCCAACCTGCTGAAGAAGCATTCTGAAAGAATGGGAGTGAAGTGATAGTTTTGGTTAGCAGGGGCCCTCCGCATGCCTGAAGAAGGAGTCTGATGATGGGGTTGAATGGATGTGCATGCCTAGATGGCTTTCACAGGGCAAGGATTGGTATCTGGGAAGGCCCTTCTTCTTCCTAGCTAGTCAAATTTGAAGCAAAAAGATAAACCCCATCATAGCTTAGGATTGGTCGTCTGATTGTATACTTGACTTGTATAGTGTCCCTTTTAGTGTCATCCAGTACTCTGGGCAGTGCAATACAGTGCCCCCCCCCGCCCTTTCGCAGTTCATATACTGCTGTCCTGCTATATTGCCCCCTGGGGTAAGGGGGGAAAGTCCCTCGGAGGCCTCAGAAATGATTTTGGTGATCTGGAAGTCACTTCCAGTTTTCCGGAAGTCACTTCCGGTTTGCAGGGAGGCCCTTTTGGGGCCTCCAGAAGGCCCAGGAAGGCCCTCACAGGCCCATTCGGGGCAGCGCCAGGCTGGGGGCAAGTACAAGAGCCCCCAGCTAGAACCCCCAGGCCTGACCTGAGCTGCATCCACATATCACGGATTTTCAATTATCACGGGTTGGCTTGGGTCCCTAACCCCAGCGATAGGTGGGGGGTCACTGTATCCCAAATGTCCAATGCCTATTTGAAGTGATGCTCTTGAGGGAATCTGGCCTTATCCAGTCACGCAGTTGCAGGGCCCTAAAATAGCTGCCCTGAGTAGCTTGATCTTGAAGGGGGGGCAAGCAAATCTCAGAAGTCATAGGGTGCAGCATGGCTAATAAAAGGGCAGAAGTCATGCTCCTGCATTCTGGAATAAGCACGTGGTCCTGCAGCAGCCTTCCCATGCTCTGCAGAGAGGAAAGGAGCTGCCAGGGCCAGTGGTATCATGAATCTTGCTGGGGAAAATATTGGGTACTTGAGTGGATGGGGTATTGTTATGAGGCCAAGAGCCTTTTATCTGAGGCTGGTTGCTGCAGTACTATGAATGTGAACGCAGTGAAACTGAATGGAATTCTCCCTGTATATTTGCACACTCCCAACAATCCAGACTTCTTTGGGGAATGATTAACGGGTGGGATCACAACAAGTGAAATTGAGGTCTGCAGTATTATTGTCTAGCTGGCTTGGTTGTTCAGTGGGTTAGGCACTGCGCAGCGCTAGAGGCTGAGAGCGCAGGTCTTTCCCGGTGCACCTCAGAAGAAATGGCCGTGTAGCATTGGGCAAACTGCCCACTCCCAGGCCGCCCCAGAAGAAGGGAAGGATAAACCACTTCTGAGAAAACCCTGGAAAAGATTGCCATATGCTGGAAAGTGGCATGCCATTGTTATTACTGTATTGTTGGTCACACCACGTGCGTGCGTGGAACATAATGTACTAGTTAACATGAACTGTGAAGAACACCCCAAGGGTTTCTCCAACTGGAGGAAGGACAATAGCAAATGAGATTCAATGTAAGCAGTTGGAAAGTGGAACATGCTGAGGCAAATCTCTCCCCCCCACACACACACACACTTCATGCTTAGATCGGAAGTGGACTTCCAATGACTAGGAAAATAATCTCAAAGGGTATGGTAGACAGCTCAATAAAAATGTCAACCCAGTGTGTGAAAAAAGCACATTTCATGTTTGGTCTAATTAGAAAACTGGTCAAAAATAAAACTGCCAGTATCATAATTCCCTTCCACAGTATCATTGTGTAAGCTATCTGTTTACCGTTCTGATTGTCAAACTTCAAAACGCATGCAGCAGATCTGAAACAGGTAGAGAAGAGAACAACAAAAAGATGAAGGACCTGAAGTATTTATTATTTTTATTTTTATTTATGAGTATTTTACCCCACCTTTCTTCTTGGAAAAGGACCCAAGGTGGCTTACAGTAATGAGAGACAATATGCAGTCCAGTACAATTAAGACATATTCAGGTTTAAGAACAGGAAACAGTAATTCCCCTACAAGGAAAAATTAAAATTCCCAGGGTGAGCTGGCTTTGAAAAATGCAAACAAAACAAAAACACAAGTGAGGGGAGAGATCATGGAGACATACAAAACTATGCACAATTTGAAGAAAGCTAATATATTTTTAAAATTAAAGCTTTCCTGATATCAGAAGGAGGGTTAACCAATGAATCTAAATGTTGTGAGTTTCAAGACAAATAAAAAGGAGGGCTTTTTCATATAGCACATAGAATAACTATGGAATTCTTGGCCAGAAGATGTAGTCATAGAAGTGAGAACTACACACAGCTACAAGTTAGGCTGGCTGGTTACATCCAGTATCAGAAACTTCTATGGCAGGTTCTGGGGAACACAATAATGTTATATGTTTAGGGAAAGGGGGAAATTTCCCACAAGCAACTGGTTGGCCACTGTGTTGGACCCAACAAGCCTTCAATCTGATTCAGTGTAACTCTTCTCTGCAGCGAGCCCAAACTAGCTGCCTCTGCCTCTGTTTGTCCTACCTGCAACCAGACAGCTTTTCAAGGTTGTTGCATCTCTCTTTTGCTTCCGATAGATTCTGGTTTCAGGTTGGACATGGCCTTTGCTGCACAGAACAATACTATGGCCTTTGTTGGAATCAGCAGGCAGGCTATCAGCAAGCATTGCTGCTAATAGACTGAAACTGTACAGCTTTGGCTGCCAGGCATAGGCACAGAAGCTAAAGGTGCTGCTCAGCCTCAGACTAACTGGCTCCTGCATTATCATGCCATTCCCAGATTTAACGGTGGCCGAGGATGCTGAGGACGGTGGCACCGAGTTCACAGACAGTATTGAAGAGGAGGCAGCACAGAAAAGCACTCATCAGCAGGTAAGTTACAGAGCCAGGCATTCGTTCAGTGAGTCTGCTGCTGCAAGCAAGGACTTTCTGAGTCAGAGGCAACTGCCTGCACCATGTGGCATTTGAAAGGTCCCTGTTTTACCTGAGATTTGTGCTATCCTGGGGTTTTCAGGGGAAACCATTGGCGAAACCAGTTAGATCTTTTGGTCCAGTCATAAAGTGACCAAAACACTCAAAAGAGGACAGCAATTTGAAGAAGGTACAATTCAATCAAATATCAAAGGGCTGGTGCATCTCCGAAGAATTGAGTTTCTTTACAATATTATAATTAACCTCCTCTTATTATTACTGCACATTCTAGAGCACAATGGGAGATGCTGATGACCATTCAAGGAGCCCTCCCATTTGTCCGGCTCCCTCTTCCCTAGCAAGGGAAAACAGTCTTCAAACGGAGCTGCTTTCTGCAAAATGTGAAATCCGGGAACTTTTAGAGCAGAAGAAGAAGCTGGAAGAAGCACTACAAGATCTCAAGGGTCAGATTGAGGAAGCCGGGTTCTCTTCAGTGTCTCAACTCAGGTGAGCCTGGGCAGGCCCCAGAAAATGTCCTGTTGGTCCAAAAAGCTGAGTTCTTTCCTCTGCCTTTTTTCTTCTGGGAGCTCATTATGGTCAGCAGGAAAGTATTGTTGGGGCCTTAAGTCGTCTGTGCTTTCAGTCTTTGACAGAAGGCTGTGCTAAATGCATTGCATGGAGAAATGCCTTATTACTTCCTTTTCCATTCAGAAATAAGTATGTGAGAGCCTGCTCTTTTTGGGCTCACTGTGGATCAAACCTTCTTTTGATTTCATTCTGCCCTCCTATTAGGAAGATTTGGTAAAAGAAAAATAAACTTCTCTTCCTCTCCCTCCCGCCCCCTGGATTTTTAGGTCTCCCATGGAGAAAGAGGGTGGTGGAATCTCATTGGAAATGATGATGTTCAACACCTTGTGTGTGTGTTTGTTTGTTTAATATTGCCCCATTTAGT
Source organism: Phrynocephalus versicolor (assembly GCA_023846285.1). Taxonomy (NCBI): domain Eukaryota; kingdom Metazoa; phylum Chordata; class Lepidosauria; order Squamata; family Agamidae; genus Phrynocephalus; species Phrynocephalus versicolor. The sequence continues at coordinate 1,887,157 of JAHTLZ010000171.1, read as the reverse complement.
GAAAACCCACTATTCTGGGTGATTGTACAAGCTGAACTAATTCCCTCACAGCCCATTACCATTCTCTGAAAATGGATAAAGAAAAAGAAAAACCAAAGAAATAACAAAATCCATGCTAATAACTAAAAGTTAACAAAAGTGAGGACATCCCGCAGGCCAATACCTTAAAAGAACTACTGAAGAGTGGAATTTATTTAAGTGCTTAAGTGTTGACTTATTAGTGTTCACTGGTTGACTTTGTGGGTCTCTCTACCCTCATTGAGATCAGTAGCAGTTGGATCTGAGATTACCCCAGACTCTGCAAATTAGCAGTGCCACTTTTGCCATGCAAACTCGCGGGTTTAAGATTAAATCACTTATTATAAGGTTTGTGTATTGTGTAACTTGCTGTGGCTAATTGTAGCTAACTGACAATCATATGTTTGATCACGCACTTGGTCACATGACCAAGATATGCTCAGGCACCCCTTCCATTTGCAACAGCAAGTTACACAGAGCTTATGGGAACACCAGGAGGATTCTGGCCAATTTCCTATCAGTAGGTTTCCTATGAGCATTTTTTCCTTAGTACTACCTATCAAAACTGAAAATACGTATCTGTGAAACAAATTGAAAGGAGTTATGAGCAAGAAGAAAAATAAGCCTTTAATTATCCATATGAGCTACAGTACGTAGCCGTTAAAGATGTAGTCTGGAAGAGGACACGACACATTATAAGTTTGGAAAAGAATGCCCATGAATCCCAGATGGGAGATGGCTGTTAAAGAGTGTCCCTTTGGGAAAATGCGGGCAGGAGTCATTTATAGGATGAAAATGGCACTAAAGACAAAGGCAGGTGAGGACAGCCCTTCTCTTACACACACATACATACACTCCCACAAAGAACTGTAGTTTCAGAGAGCCAATGGTCATCCCCCAATTAGTGGCCCCTAACTTCTAAGCTTTGATGACCCCATCCAGTGGGTTCATATAGGTGTTAAATAATATTGAGGATACAGTGAAGACTTGTGGTACACCACAGACCAAAGGCTGTTGAACAGTCTTTCATAATTTGTATCAGAGTGGCGAGTAACCTTTTCTCCTCTAGGACTTCCAGCCTGGCCGAAGTCTCTTCTACTTCTGATATCAGTGTACATTCTGCCATGGGGTGGGGTGGGGTGGGGGGCACCTGTCAGTCCAAAGGGAGTTTAGAGAGCTTGATTATGCTGGACGTTGTCTTTAAGCACTCTCCACTCCTTTGTCAGTGCTAGGAGGAGAGGGTTCCTTTGAAGGCTCAGTCCCATAGAAAAGCCTTGGTTCGGTGTCTGTAATTCAGAGTGGCAACCTCTTCATGTTCCCACAGGAAGGCCCTGCTGAGCATGTGTCTAGAAAATGCAGAGCTCAAAGAACAAGTTGGAGAAGCCATGTTGTCAGAGGGTTGGGAGAACGAAGACGAAAAGGAAGATGAAGAAAACCTGAAGCTGGAAGTCAGGGAGTTGCAAGAAAAGCTACACACGTCGGAGTCTGTCATTGGCCTCCTCAAAGAACAACTGACTCTAACGAGCCAAGCAGGTTCCATCAATGACCCCTTCAAACACCATTGCCTGCCTGGCCGTGCCGTAGCACAGGATGCTCATCAGCTGCAGACGGCCGAGCACTGCCATAACATGGCTCCACAATGGCCCTGTTTGCCACCCGAAGTGGTGGATTCCAGCCCAACTCATAGTTCAAAAGGGACCCAGGTAACTCTTGATTAACTGAGAAGAACTTGTAGGCTCTTCCTTTGGAACTTCTTAAGACTGACCAAATTGCATATCACTTAGTAAACAAGAGCTATTTTGATAGTATTTATACATTTTTAGGTATGTCTTCAACCTTTCCAGCTGGAAAGAGACAGCAGCTCCTTTCATATCCTAGGAAATGTGTACATGGAATGTACAGGAAATGTGTCTGCTTAGCCTACAAATGTCCACCATAAATAGCAATCATTTCTGCTATTCACTCCCTTTGAATCTACCTTCACGGCTAAGACTGTGGTTGTTAATTATCATTATCATATGTCTGTGATTCCTTGATGCTTAAGTTTATGGAGCCAGGACAGCACCCTCATTGCACAAGAGGAAGGGGATCAGCAGAAATGCCAGCATTTGAAGACATTTGAACAATCTTTACAGGAAAAGAAAATCTTAAGGTGGAGGAAGACTCCCCAGAATGGCCAATGAGGGTTAAGCCTGTTCATTACTGCTGGCTGATTGGAACTGATAAGGCGAAGATACAGAAGACTTGGGGATGGGGGGGGGCAGAAGGGGAAGGAATGGCTGGAACCCAGAGGAGAAGTACTGGATAGTGCCATGTTTTGTTGAAGGTCCCCTTTGAGAATAAGGAAAAGAGTAGCTCCTGCTGAATGGAATGGGAGAGCCAGCAGTGTTCCTTTCAGATGACCCTACGAACTAAATAAATAAAATAAATAAACTATGCTAGACCACACTATTATCCTTTCTCAAGTGGCATTTAGTCTGTCCAGTAGCCACTCAGAACTTACGACAAGTCCACATTAAGGACATGTGTGCAAGAATGCTCTCCTCATTGGACGCAGGAAAAACTTCAGCTCCTGTGGCCTTGTTGATGTCTCCAAATGCTAGTGACATTTGAGCCCGTGTATCTTCAATTACAGAAATGCTGTTCGTAGCATAAGCCAAGTCATAACCTTCAGTCCATTCCATATGATAAAACAAAGTATCTCCAGCGCAATTTTCAATATATGTGCACCCCCAAGAATCAAAGCTGGAACTCTTTACCTATTGGGGATAAATTATGGCAGCTCATGCTATGAACAGAACTTTGGTTAGTGTGGCTATAAGGATGGTACATACATGAGAGATACAGAGTCATGCATGTTAATCAGCACACTGAGGATCACTGATAGATTTTTAAAAATACTTTAAAGCATGTAGCTGCCACAATAAAATTTATAGGTAATGTTTGTGGAAGTCATTTCTGCATGCTTGAAATGTGTCAATTCCTTGTTTAGAAAGTTCCTTAAAGAACAAAGGATAAAAACAATTTTGTAAAATAATATCTGTAAAGGGGGGTGGGATAGAATAGTCACAATTTCGAAATGGTGTATGTTGCTGTTTTGTGGCAGCAAAGGAGTAGTAAACATGATCTGATTGGCAGAACAGATTTTTAAAAGCCAAAAGTAATTGCAATTTAATTACAGTTACAAAAGTATTTACAATTAAATTGCAAAATTACAACTACATTACAATTACATTACAAAAGTAATTTAAAAGCCAAAAGCATGGCATGGGGTTGGACTGGATGGCCCTTGAGGTCTCTTCCAACTCTGTGATTCTAGGATTCTATGAATTATAATGGTAGTGGGAGACAGGAGTGGACAGGACAAAGGCTGGAATTCATAGCACAAAAGTACAAATTTGTAATAAGAAGAGCCCTTGTTGAATAGAACACTACATTAAGAGCTAGATGGCACACATCGATTAAGGAAGGATAAGCAATTAAGGGTCAGGTGGCCCAGCCTCCCAGGGATTGCCGTCCAGGTCAGGTGAAAACCAGGCAGACCCAACATGTCTTTTCTTTCCCTTGCTGGCTGCACATCCCTCTCTTCTTCTGCCCAGGTGGGAAGATGCAGAACCATTCATGGTGCTGGACAGCACCCCATGGAGTCATCCCAGCTGCTCCACCCAGAGCTGCCTCAGTGCAAACAGCAATGCCATAAACTGCGAGGCAAGCTTTTGGTTTCACAGGCCACCATCCAGGCTCAGAAGGCTCAGCTGGCCGAATACCATGCCCTGTTCAGTGAGTATTGACGGAGGCATCAAAAGCGGTGAGCTTTAGGCTCCTTTGCTGGTTACCTTCTCTCATGATCAGAAGCCTGTATATGCTTGCAAGGGCACCCCTGTCTCACATGTCTGCGGTATGATCAACACCATGTCTTGTGCTAAGCAGCTAAGGTGTAATTCTACGTTGTGGTACTGGAATGATTTGTTTTTCCTTGAGAAATCTTTAGCTTTGTAATTACATGGCTTATAGGTGCCATGGGAGGTATTAGAACCTACCATTCTTTGCCACCCTCCTGGATAAATGCCAGGAGGCAGAAACATTGGTTCCCACACTCCTACTTACCACTGCTGAGTTCATGAACATAGATTACATAGCAAAACTTTGGACCTGATAGCCTTGCAGGTCCCTTCCAACTTCACTGTTCTACGAAAAATCTTTATTAGCTGTTCATAAAATCTGCTTGTAGCTGATCTGTGGATATATTCAGCAGCAGCTTATATGCAGAAAAAAAGGTGCGGAGCGGATGTCAGAGGCTCCTTTAAGGAATGGCTGACCTAAACATTTTAGGAATTGATTGCAGTGATAGTAAACTCCATATTTCTAGGCTTGTGCTACAGAATAGATCAACACACAAAGCTGCTTGCTTGGTAAATAAGATATGCCTTTATTCTGAGAAAAACTAAATGAACTTTCCTCAGTTTCTGTGTATATTTGTATCGCTCAAAGATATCCTCACATCTAATAAATCAGTGATAAGAAAAATGAGTTTAAGTTGACTACTTTTGCGCTTAAACCTCACTTGTTACGAAAGTTGTTACCTGCTGAGGAGTATTTAGAGAGCCATTGTATTATAGTGGATAGAGTGGGAGACAAGATCCCGGGACAACCTGGGTTCAAATTTCCCTCTGTCACGATGTGTGTGGGGGTTAGCACTGGTAAAACCACTCCTTAAAGATCTCGTATACCTTGAAAATCCAATCTGGGTCACTGTTAATTAGACATAATTTGAGAGCATAGAACAGACAAGGAGCAGGAGAAACAGTTTTAAGTTTCTTGTACTATCCTCAGTGTGCAAGTAAACCTCACCGAGTGAGTCTGAAAGTTGAGTCATGGCAATTGGACTTCTTTTCTTTTGTGATCAAAATGTTTTGCTACTCATCCAAGCAGCTTCATCAGTCTGAGGAAAGTTGGTGTGAGGCTTTCCTCAGACTGACGAAGCTGCTTGGATGATTAGTGAAACAGTTTGATCTCAAAAGAAAAGAAGTCCAGTTGCCATGACTCAACTTCCAGATAACTTCACCTGGATGACTGAGAATCTTCACAGATGCGATGGGTGAGGTTTTCAGAGGACAAAGAATTCCATCTCAAGTGGAAGGGGCTAAATACCCAACACACCTAGTCTGAAGCTACATCCTCATCAGGTATAATCCAAAAGTGGTACTGGGAAATACTGTGGATTGTATTTTATTTATTTTTGATAACAGGTGAGCCCACTGTACAACAGGACAGCAAGCAGATACAGGTGGACCTCCAGGACCTGGGCTATGAGACCTGTGGGAGAAGTGAAAACGAGGCTGACAGGGAAGAGGCCACCAGTCCTGGTAATTGAAGATGTTCTTCTGGCTGCTCGCTGGTTGGGAGGTGGCAGTGCCCACAGAGGACTGTACTCTGGTCTTATGGGCATGAGAAAAGCTTAGAATCTGTCCCAAGCCAAACCAGATTGGCCAACACCATTCAACATGGGTTGCCATTTTGGCTTGCTGTGCACCCTTCTTAGTGTTTATCAGGAGAAAGAGATGCTGCCTATGCCTGGAAACCTGGGCAAGATGCACAAGGCACCTAGATCTGAATAGGTGGGTGTTTCATTAAAGTGTTGCCTCCAGGCAGCTTTCTCGGACCTCTTGTTCTTCATACTTGCTACTGTCTCACCAAGACAATTAGCCTTTGTATCCTAATTATGTTTTCACCAAACTCCTTGTTTCCTGCCATATTACCTGAACCTCATTATTCCTTCTGCTGCCAGGAACTTGACAACCCCACCTCCTCCAGTTTCCTGGAGCAGACATCCAGCCCACTGTATTTAGTGCAGGTTGGCACCTGCCACTATCTGTGAAACAGCCTTCACTTCAGTGCATACTGCGATTCAACCAACTTGATCAGAGGGCTGGATCATGTCTTTTTCTCATGTAGCTGTTGCCTCCATTGGGCTGGACTGAATCAGACCCGGCTCCCCATTTTATACTCAGTCATAATATTTGCCAGTAATGTGTGTATATTTTATTCCTTGTGTGTTCCATAACATGGCACCTGTGAAATAGTCTACATAGGACCTAATCTGCCTAGATATGTCATTGCCAAGATTAATGGATCACTTAGATGTGCATATTCTCAAACTTTCATACACTCAAAACTTTGATTGTATACCTACCAGCACGAATTCTGGATGCTTTGTTGGATGCTTTGTTGAACAACACCTCTGCCTTGTCTCCCAAGTCTAGAAGCAAAGGGCTTCGGGCTTCCCAGCCAGTCTACTAACGCCTGCCTCCTTGTCAGAGAAGGAGGGGGTCACGGTCCTATCACTGCTCCCTTCCTGCCGAGCGTTGAGCCTCACCCCATTGTGCATGTGTTTGGTGGTGCAGGGATGTGTGGGTGCAAGAGGGAAGGAGGCAAGCAGGGGTGGGGGAGGGAACCAGGCTCTCACCTACGTCTCTGCCCACCGATGGCTTATCTGCTTTCATTTCCATTTGCAGCACCATAGGTCACAACTGACATGTTGGCACACAATCATCATCATCATTAGATAAAGGCATTACCAGGAAGCCTTGGTAGGGGGTTGCTATTCCCTGTGCCTCCAGCTCTGATTGTGCGCTTAGTGGAAAAGGCAGATTTAGGGTTCGGGTTAGGGTTAGGGTTAAGGCTAGGGCAACATAATGCTGCATAATGTAGGGCACAACTTGTTTTGTCTTTCCCAGAATGCGACAATCAAGCCAAAGACTTAGAGGCTTGGAAGAAGTTGCTGGGCTCCTCCCCGAGTCGGCTGGCAAAGGAGGAGGAGGAGGCATTCCAGGATGTCAGCCAGTCTGATGATGCCACCAACCTCCGGCAGCAGGTCCAAGCCCTCCGGCTGCAGCTAGAGAGCGCCCACAAAGTCATCCGGAGCTTCCAGAGCCACATGTCTTCCATTTCCACCACCAGCGACTATGTCTCAGGGAATGAGCAGCAGCCGCCGCCCTTCAAGCTGAAGCAGGATTATACCCTGGGCAGCTCTCCTTCCCACAGTCTCACTGATGAAGATGAAGGCTGGCACTCAGACAGCTTTGGGTCTCTCGGTCCCCAAAGTCTCCACTCCAACCAAGATCTGGCCAAGCTTATCCAGAGAGTGTCACTGCTAGAGGCTCACCTGGGAGAGTCTAAGCCAAAGCTGGCATCGCCAGAAGAAATGAAACCGACAGCGTCCATGGGGTAGGAATGAAGCAGATTTCCAAGCTGTTTCCTAGGGATAGAGTTAATTAACTGGGTCTGGGGCAGAATCACATGGCCTTCTGGAAAGGCATATTGGAGGATCAAGAATCCAGCCCTTTCAGAACATAAGAACATAAGAAGAGCCATGCTGGATCAGGCCAAGGACCCATCTAGTCCAGCTTCCTGTATCTCACAGTGGCCCCACCAGATGCCCCTGGGAGCGCATGAGACTAGACGTCTGTCTCCTGATAGCACTTCCCTGCATCTGGCCCTTGAAGTACACTGGTTTATTTTAAGCCTGGAGATTACAAATGCCCATCATGGCTTGTAACCTGTGATGGACTTTTCCTCCAGGAATCTGTCCAATTCCCTTTTGAAGGCATCCAGGACAAATGCCATCACCACATCCTATGGCAGGGAGTACTACAGACTAACAACGTGCTGGGTGAAAAAAATATTTTCTTTTGTCTGTTCTCACCCTCTCAACCCTCAATTTGAGTGGATGTCCCCTAGTTTTGTTATTTTATGAGAGGGAGAAGAGTGTCCCTCTACCCACTTGACTTATGCCCTGCATAATTTTGCACTTCTGAATCATATCTTGCCCCCCAGGCACTTTTTTCCAGACTAAAGAGCCCCAAATGCTGCAGCCTTTCCTCATAAGGGAGGTCCCCCAGCCCAGTAATAATTTTAGTAGCTCTTTACTGCACCTTTTCCAGTTCACTATGTCTTTTTTGAGATGCGGTGACCAAAACTGTAGGCAGTACTCCAGGTGTGGCCTTAGTATCATTTTGTACAATGGCATTATAATGTTGGCTGTTTTATTTTCAATCCCCTTTTTGATGATCCCTAACATGGAACTAGCCTTCTTCACCGCTGCCACACAGTGGGTAGACAACTTCACTGAGCTGTCCACCAGCACACCAAGATCACTTTCCTGATCTGTCATTGATAGCTCAGAACGCATGAGCTGATAGATATAGTTTTGATTTTTTTTTTTTGCTCCAGTATGCATTACTTTACATTTTCCTACATTGAAGCCCATTTGCCATTTCTCAGCCCATTCCCCCAGTTTGGAGAGATCCTTCTGGAGCTCTTCACAATCTTCTCTGGTCTTCACCACCTGGAAAAGTTTCATGTCCATTGACACCTACTCTCTGTTTCCTGGATCTCAACCAATTCTCACTCCATTAGAGGACCTGTCCTCTTATCCCCTGACTGTGCAATTTTATCAGCAACCTTTGGTGAGGGACTGTGTCAAAAGCCTTCTGAAAATCAAGATAGACATTGCTTGCCACCTCCTCCCAAGTGTGTCAGCTCTGGACTGGCAGGGTGTGGAAGCTGTGACCTGAGAGATGCACACGAGGCAGCTTAAGCCTCCATGGAACAACCTCAGTTATTCCAGATAGGCTTTCCTTTGATACAGTACACAACCAGGGAAAATAGGTTACACCAGGCCTTCCCAATGTCCGGCCCGGGGGGCAAATCTGGCCCGTTAGGCCATTCTGAGTGGTCCGCGGCTGGCTGGCCCGCCCCTCCCTCCCCTTCCTTCGCCCCATGTATTTTTTTTTTAATCTTCCATCAAGACTGACACCACTGGGAAGCTTGTGGGGCTGGGCGGGCCGGCTGGCCAGCCATTGCACGGGCTGCTGCCACCGGCACCGCCGGCAACCATGTGAGGCTGGGAGCGCACACGGGGGTGACGTGCGGGTGGGTCACCACCACCAGCAACACTGGGAACCTTGTGAAGCTCGGCACATGGGCGGGTGGAGTTTGCAGTGGGGTGGCAGGGATGGGGAGCAACCAGCCCCTGCACATTCTCAGCCACCAAATCTGGCCCTCCTTACAAAAAGTTTGGACATCCCTGAGTTACACCCAAATTTAACATATCAATCAGCTCTGCTTTATCCCCTCTGCCATTAAGGGTGGCTGAGTTCCATCGACAAGCGATAGCTTGAGCAAGGAGACAGGAAACACGTCACCACAACCCTTTGGGCCCAGATTTTCTACCTCAGTCAGGAGCCCCCAAGGCTATGCTCTCCCTGTTGCCTGAAGGTGGGATCCATTTCTTTCTCTGGCATTATGAGCCCTCTCAGGCTTGGTTTCCATGGGCTGCAGAAACCAGGATGAGGAAGAGGCCTTGTGTCTCACTGTGTTTGTAACTGAGTAGCTAGATCATTGACTTGCTATGGCTGTTTTCTTGCTGCCTTTTCTGCAGGAAATATGATTCGTTGGTCCAGGCTCAGGCCCGGGAGCTCTCCCATCTGCGCCAGGTGATGCGGGAGGGACTAGGTATGTGTCGCCTGCTGAACCAGCACTTCAAGACTACCATCAAGTCATTTGAGGAGCTCTTGAGAGGCACAGACATTGATTACTTTTTGGGACAGAGCTTCTGTGAGCAGTTGGTCCAAGGAAACCAGCTGGCAGGACGACTGGCCAGGAAACTGAACAGTAGTAAGTTCCCTATGGAGTCAAAAAGCTTTTGAGTCCCATGGTACTAGAGAGGCCTCATAAACCTTGACTAACCTCCTTCCACCAATTTTTTCAGGGAATGACCTAAGCATGGAGGAGAAATCAAGCCATGAGCTACTTGTCCTGAGGTAATCAGCTGCCCAATCTTGGAGGCAGGGCTGGGTTTTGGGGTGGGTGGTTTTGGTTTGGGCAAAACCTCAGGTAACCTTCAACCCTTGTGCTTCCACAGGCTGAGCAAAGAGCTCCAGGAGAAGGAAGAAATCATTGAGTCCCTCCAGGCCAAGCTTCAAGCACGCTCAGTGAGCCCTTCAAGCAGCCACACCGTATCGGAGTCCTCCCGTGCTGGCAGCAGCACTTCATTTCTCTCTGATGGCCTGGAGGACTGTTCAGATGTGGATGAGATCACCGAGTACAACTCCTACCAGGAGGACCCCAGTGAAGGACAGTTTCATGGCCTCTTAGATAAAGGTAAAGCCCTACTCACTGCCTACTTATAAGCTGCTCTGGAAGTTTGTATGTCTAAGGAGCAGCACAAACAGACAAATGGTGTATGTATGCTTCTCCCCACCCTCCCCTTATTTTAAGCATGGGTGCCTTCAGAAATCCCTCTTTCCCCCTTCTTTTGTTTCTGGAGTCTGGGTGTACCTTATTTCCCTCCAACCCAGAGATCCCTCTGACCTTGGCTTAGTACAACACCATCAATTGTATGGAGGTTTATTATCTCTCTTCTTGTTCCTCAGAAAGCAAACCCTCTTTTCCTGTGTTTACTGGAGCAACCTACTGTTGTATGTAGGTTTCCTTTATCAGTAAAGGACAGCCAGTCATCTGGATACAGAGCTCTTAACATCGAGGCAATTTTATAAGCAAAAGGAGGGGAATGTATACACATTGGTGGTTGTTAGAGATGGGCACGACTTAGCGGTATTTTCGTTTTCGTTTTCATTTTTTGTTTCCGTTACGTAACGAAACGAAAAACGGCTCAGAACTGGAACGAAAACGGAAACGAAACGACTAATTTCGAGCCACTTTTCGTTTTTCGTTACTGGAAGAACACATAATGGAGCTAAATGGGAAGAAACGAAAAAATTTTCGTTTTCGTTTTTTCGTTTTCGTTACGTAACGAAACGAAAACGAAAAATTTTGAAATTAGCTCACGAAAACGGAAACGAGCCGAAACGGACCCCTAGCCGAAAACGAAAACGAACAATTTTTCTGAGTCGTGCCCATCTCTAGTGGTTGTGGGCTGGAAGTTACAAACTATTAGCTTAGGTTTCAGAAGAACATAATTCCTCACTCCATCTTAGCGAGTAGAAAAAAAAACATCTACAAAGCCATCCCAGGCTGGTCTAGTATCAGAGCCTACTGTTTATTTGTAGTGGTGAGAATTGATCCAAATATACATGGTTTTCTTGCTCTGTTGTCACCTCAGTATGTGTTCTTCCTACCCATCAGTAGTGGGTGGGAGTCATCTGGCTGTGCCACTTACCCAAAAATAATTTTTTTAAAAAAGAAGAAATTCAGGGCTAAAAAGATGGCACTTCGTGCATCCTTTCCAGCAGCAACTACAGGGGTCCCTGTTGTGATTTCCTTGTGAACCAAGAAAGTGATCTAATCAAACCCCACCCTTCCAAACCACAATGTGACTAGATCACTGTCACTAACGTAATCATACCCAAAGTCCTGAGAGTGATATAAGATTTATAATACTTCTGTGGGGGGTTGTCATAGCTGCAATTTTTCCCTTAGAGGGTTAGTTTCAGTGTGAGTTCAGATAACCTTATCCTTCATATCAGAGTATAATTTGTTTAAATATTCAATCTCTCTTTAGAGGATGATAATAAACGATTATCTCACTTACTGTAAATTAAGTCTTTCTAGATAACCACATCTTATTCATCTTACTTTTCCCAAGCTGAGAAAAATGAATCCAGACAGCATGAATCTGCTTAATTTTTAAGCTTTATTTATCTAATTGCTTCTATGCCTAAGAATTAAAAAATCAGTAATTAAAAATTATTGATAATGTGTAACTTTTGAGAAATTGCAGACATATTTACTTGATTTTACAAAATTCAGTCTTTTTTTATTATTATTTAAAAACATATACAAATTACATTTTTAAAAAAGCATCAACAACAGTGCACCCCTACACCGACAGGATCACTCTTCATATTTACATTCATTATCCTCCCCTCCAGAACAAAATTGATTGTTGCGCGGAAAGCTTACCCTTATCTCATACAAGCACATATTCAATAAATCTACCCCATATATCATAGAAAATATCTCTTTTTAACTCTCCTTTTTTAACCTTTAGAGAACATGTCAATTTATCATTTAAAGCAATATTCCATACTTCATTATACCATTCTTCTAAGCATAATTCATATTTAGATTTCCAATTTCTAGCAATTATTAATTTAGCCTCCGTCAACAAATTTGTAATCAACTTTTTAGTTTTAACATCATAACTATGATCCACAAATATTGATAACAAAGCAATTTCAGATTTGGGCTCTATAGTCATTTCTAGTATGTCACTTAGTTCTTTAAAAATACATTTCCAAAATTTCTGAATCGTTTTACATTCCCACCACAAATGATAAAAGGTACCGATCTCATTATCACATTTCCAGCAAAGCTTAGAAAAATTTGCATTCATTTTATTCAATTTCACTGGCGTCAAGTACTATCTTAAACTTATTTTAAAGAAGTTTTCCTTTATTCTAACTGACATAGATCTAAGTATTCTCATTCTCCACATTTTAGCCCAGTCTTACTCTCTTATTTCTTTTTTAAAATCTTGTTCCCACAATAGTTTCAATCCAGATCCTCCTCTATTTTCATCTAAATCTGAAATAATTTTATATAGTTTGCTAACAATACCTTTTACTACGATTTCCTTCTGAGTATCCTCATACAACAATAAGAGTTGTTCATATTTTGTGTACTCTCTGCATTTATTATTTTTCTTTATCCAAGTATCAGTCCATTTCTCTAATTGTATAAAATTAAACCAAGATATATCCCTACCTTGGAGAATTTCCTTCATTTGTACTTTCTCTCTCATCTTGCCTATCCAATCTTTCAATCTAATCACTTGTTTATCCCTAAATACTTTTTTGAAAACTTTCAAATTTATAGGGAAATTCTCCATTTCAGTTACAGATCTCAATGGTGAGTCCGAGGGGCATAATTTATTTTATGTAAGTACCATGCATTTAACATAGATCTGAGAAAGGGGTTATTAATCTCATTTAACTTTGATTTCTTAACAGTGCCAAATAAATATTTTTCAATATCCTCCTTTATTTCCGATCATTCAATTTTCCACCATATTAATCTTTCTGGACTATACACAATATCCCCAATAAACCTTATTTGATTTGCTAAATAATAATTTTTAACATTCAGTAAACCTATACCACCTTTATTTTGGGCCATATACCAATATTTTTTGTTTATTCTAGCTTTTTTGCCACTGTTACAATAGTTATTAATTAAATCTTGCCAAAATTTAAAGTCATCCTTACTTAGCTGTATTGGAAGCATCATAAAAAATTTTTTAGCTTTGGTAAAATTTTCATTTTCATCAATGCAATCTTTCCAAACCAAGAAAGTTTTAGACTTGAATATTCTAACATTTTATTCTTAATTTCTTTCTTTAGTTTACTATAATTAAATTCCTTTAATTTCCCTATGTCCTTTACTAATTCTATACCTAAATACTTAATTGAGTTACTTATCTTACATCCATAGTTATGGGTAAACACTTCTTGTTCTTCCTTGTTATGATTAAACAACATCACCTGAGATTTCTGCCAGTTAACCCTCAATCCAGATATTGACCCAAATTTCTCCAAATGATGTTTAACTCTATCCATACTCTCTAGTGGGTTTTTAATTGTCAACAAGGAATCATCTGCAAATAAATTAATCTTTACTTTATTATCAATACCTAATCCGCTAATTAACTCATTATTCCTTATTTTATCCGCAAACATTTCAATCATTAAACAAAATAGGACTGGGGAGGGGGGCAACCTTGTCTAGTACCTCGGCCTAGAGATATCCGATCTGAAATCCCATCATTAATTATTATCTCAGATGTATTTTCAGAATATAATTGATCTATCAACCCTCTAAATTTCATTCCAAACCCCCAATTTTCAATCACTATTTTTAGTGTTGGCCATTCCACACAATCAAAAGCCTTAAATATATCTAATGACAAAATACCAGCCTTCTGTTTATTTATTTCTGTATCATATATGATATTCAACACTCTTCTACTTAAATTAGGCATTTGTCCTCCCTTTAGAATCCCATTTTGATTTTCCTTGATATATTTTGTAATAAACCCATTCATTCTGTTCGCTAATATTGCAGTGAAAATCTTAGCATCTTGATTTATTAATGAGATAGGTCTATATGAACTAGGGTCCATCACATCCTTGTTAGGTTTTGGAATGAGAATTGTTAATGAATGCTTCCAAGATATTGGTATTTTGTCTCCTTGCAAGATTCTATTTAAGCGTATTTTTAATCTTGGAACTAAAAGTGATTTAAACAATTTATAAAAATCTGAATCTAGTCTGTCACAACCTGGGGTTTTACCATTTTGTAGCTTATCGATAATTGCTCCAATCTCTTCCTCTTGGATTGGTTTTTCTAATTCCCTCTTATCTGTCTCTAGTATCTTTTCCTTAACAATTTCTTGAACATGCTCTTCTATGTCTGCTTTTGAGATATTACCTCCCTTATATAATTATTCGTAAAATTCTTGAAATATTTGCAATTTTTCTTTCCTGATTTATCTCTAATCACACCTATTGCACTTTTTGCTCTTCTAGCTTGACATAATGTGCCAAAAATCTAGAGTTTTTATTACTAAATTCAAAATAATTTCTCTTCATATACATTAAATCTCTCTGAACTTTGTCTAATTCTATACTATCTAATTCTTTTCTTTTAGCTTGAAGTTCTAAAAATGTTCTATTATCTCTATTTACAAGATACTTATGGTCCAGGTTTTTAATTACATCTTCTAATTTCTTAATATTCTCCTCTTTCGATCTTTTAAATTTACACATTTCCTTTGTAATTAATCCCCTCATAACTGACTTCATAGTGTCCCATATCAGTCCCATTTCACTTCCAGCTGCTTCATTCATAGACCATGTTTCTAGCCATTCGTTTTTTACCCTTTCTATTACATCTACATTTTGAAAAATACTAGAGTTAATTCTCCATCTTCTTGCCTGTTTATAATCTTTTTTAACCTTCATTTCCATTTCCATTAGGGCATGGTCCCTTACTTTTATAGAAATAATTTCTGTTTCAGTTATTTTAGAAAGCAAATTATGGGATACAAATATAAAGTCTATTCTAGAATAACTTTTATAATCCGAAGAATAATATGTATAACTTCTCTCATCACCCTTTAATTCTCTCCAAATATCCTTTAGACCTGCAGTTTTCATTACTTTATTCAAAATAATTATTATATTAGTCATATCATCCTTTTTAATATCAGATTTATCCTTTACTTTGTCCAATACCATATTAAAGTCTCCTGCCATAATAACATACCCTTTTTTCACCTTCTCCAATTCTTCTAGAACAGACTCCTTGCTGTACATTAGGTGCATAAACATTTACTAGGGTATAGTCTTCTTCTCCCAATAAACCCTGGATTATTAAATATCTACCATTGTCATCCTTTATTACCTCTTTTACTACAAATTCACAATGTTTAGAAATTAAAATTGCAACTCCTTTAGATTTTGGTCCCATACCCTTTCTCGTAAATATTGATATTCTGTAGCTTGAGTTCATTGATTCCATCTCTTGATTGATGAGTCTCTTGAAGGAAAATAATGTCCACTTTACTCTTCTTCAATAGAGCTTCTATTCTTCTTCTCTTTATAACAGATCCTAGGCCTTTCATGTTTAAAGTAGCTACTTTTATGTTAGTCCCCATGCCCCCTTTAAATCACATATTTGTTTTGATCCTGTTGTGTTACATATAACAAAAAACACGATGAAAAACACAATTAAAAACAGTAATAACAAGTAACCCAAACCTATTCCCCAACCATACCCAACCACCCTACAGTTACCACTCTTACCTCCCCCTCCTTCTTCCATGCTGCATTATACTCCAGTGTGACTCTAAGGGGGAGGGGGCGCCATCCCCAGGAGCTTGAGTCACAGCCAGGTCTCCCACATCCGCACAATCTAAAGTAATTTACACTCTTGTTTTCCCCCTTAAACATTTATCAGTTCTACTATATTCTGCAATGTTCACTTCACTCTCCCTCTACCCATTTCCCCAGCTGTCAAAGGGAAGGAAGAAAAAAAAAGGTTGGGGATGAGGAAGATTGGGAAGGGGGAAAGGGATGAGGGAGAGAGGGAAAAGAAAGGGGGGGAGAACAATGACTAAAAATCCAAAAGAAGACAAAGGAAAAATAAAAAATAAGAATGGAAAATGGAAAATGGAAAAAAATGAAAAAATGAAAAAATGGAAAGATGGAAAAAGAAAAAAGAAAAAACCCAAAAACCCAAAAAGACAAAGGGGAAAATAGCTAAGAATTAATAAAAACTACTTTCTTCCCATGTGGGAAAAAATAGAAAAAAATGTGGGGGGGAAATAGAGAAATCAAACATTGAAAAAACATGAAAAATAAGAAAGAATAAAATGGAAAAAGGAAAAAAGCAAAGCAAAGCAAAGTGTTCTGCTTATATACTGCCCCATACCACTACAAGTGGTCTCTGGGTGGTTTACAATTTTAATTACAGTGTGCAGGCTACACATTGCCCCCCCCCAGCAAGCTGGGTACTCATTTTACTGACCTTGGAAGGATGGAAGGCTGAGTGGACCTTGAGCCTGCTACCTGGGATTGAACCCCAGGTCGTGAGCACAGTTTTACCTGCAGTACAGGCATTTAACCACTGCGCCACGAGGCTCCTAGAACCCCCCCCCCAAAAAAAACCCCAAAAAGACAAAAGGAGAAATTGGTAAAAAATTAGTACAGGAATCCACTTTCTTCCCATGTGGTTTCTTTTAACCACTCGATGTTGCGGCTCCCGGATCTTCCTGTGGGAGGCCCCATGCAGCTAATAGGTGTTTTCCTTCTTCTGGAGAATAAATTTTATGAAGGAGCCCATCCTTCCAAATCTTGATGAATATTGGATGGCCCCAGCTGTATTTCAAGTTGTTTTTTATGAGGACTGCAGTCACGGGCCGCATATTTTCTTCTCCACTGAGATGTTGCATAAGAAAGATCTTGATACACTTGAACAGAGGTGCCATTATAAGAGAGAAGTTCTGGCTTGGATCTTATCACCCTCAGAAATTCTTCTTTTTTTACATAGTTAAGAAATTTCAGTATTATGAGCCTATCTTGAATTTGAAGGCTACCCAGAAAGTGAATTCTCTCAACATCTTCCTCTCTTACAAACTGTGACTTTATAATTGTATTTATCCAGGAAATCACCTCCTTTTTAAGATTGTGCAAAGTTCATAATTTTGATATTGGACCGTCTGGAACTATCTTCAAGGTAGATTACTTTCTTGTTTATTTCCTCCAAACATTTCTTTTGTTTTTCTATTCCGTCCTCATTTTCCTTAGCCAGCTTTTCAACCTGGGTCACTCTCTGATCAAAATTCTTAAAATCTGCTTGTATCTGCTCAACTTTATTATTAAGAGTAAAATTCTTTTTTGAAAAATTTACAGTCCTCACTGATCTGTTTGATTTCCTTGGGTAATCCCCCCAAAGGCTCCAAACCTTCCGTGAGAATGGAGAGCTGTTTTTCAATTTTTTGCATGGTGCAACTTGATTCCTCTTCCCCCTCCTCCCCCTCCTTCTCCTGAAGGGCGGATGAGTCTTCAATAGGTCAAAGCCTTTCCAGGCTCCGATCAGAAGGAGCTGCCCAGTGAACCCACTTTACTTCTTGTTTAGATTTTTTCCTTCTCATTAAGCAGATTTTTTAAAAAAACACAGACCCAGGTTTTAAGACAAAAGAAATCATCTTGTTAGCTCTCAGTAGCTTGAAGCTAAAAGCCATTCGCACACAGCAAGTCAAAAACAAAAGTACTTTCTACCGGTGAATTATCAGATAATTAACATTCCACCCTGCCCCAGTTTGCAATTAATCACTTTAAAACTTCATAGAAAAGTCACTCACAAGTTTCTGAAGGGAAAACAAGTCTTTAAAGCTATTTACATTTTTGATCCTACGGAGCTCTGCTTTTTCAGCCGCTCATCCAAGCAGCCGGAAATGACGTTCCTAAAATTCAGTCTTATACCTATTAAAATAAACTTGTAGTTACAAAGGCATTAATCATATTCAGTTCAAACCACAAGAGCATGGAAGGTGTAGTAGAAATGAAGTTTAAGATTCAATAAGAGCAAGGATAATGTTTTGTTATAATCTAAAAATGCAGGAGCTTTTAGCCTGAAAAAGCATAATCAGAAAGGACAAAAAAGCACAGGGTACATCTTTATGATAAAGATTACAATTCCAAAATTGTCATAGCTTGAAACAATTGATTACAAACTTTCACATATCCAGACACATGGATAAATTAGGTTTTCTCACCCAAGGCAGCCATTTACCAGTTCAAATCTATGGAGGAAAATCCCTGGTCTTCTTGTCTGTGTGTGTGTTGTTGGCGTCTGGTAATAAAGTCTGGTGTTGTGGTGTTGCTTCCTTCTACTTGGCTTGGTGCATGTTACACATTATACAATCTGAATGTTTTGACATCTTTAGAGAAACTACGAGATACTCAAACACTCAGCTGGTGGCCACTGTGGCACATAAATGAAAAATCCAATGGGCCTTTCTCTGGGCAGAAAATGTTGATAAGGTTGTTTTGAAAACAAGAAGAATGTTTTAGCCTCTGAAGTGAACTTCACTTCTACGGGCTTCAATCTAGCAGAGAAACATGACTTCTCTATGAATTTCTTCCTCCTTCTACCATTCACATCTCAGAATAGGAACTGATGAAACACCTTTGGGGAATTTGCCTCCAGAGGGATAATGTTTTATAACTTCCTAATTATGAAGTTGCTCTCTTGTCTGTTTCTACCACAGGTTCCTATTTCACATGTGTTCAGGAGGCTTTTTCTTTTGCATGAAGCAGTTATATTTGATACCAAGGGGGTGAAATTATTCCTTGAGCCTGGTGCTCCTTCCTGCTAGCATTGATGTTCCCAGTGATACAGATAAATCCCCGTCTCAATACACATGGTTCCTTACAGATCTCGGCAGTCTTTCTGGCAAAGCCTCTGCCCAGCCATCTCACCCAACCTCTGGCGCTACATCACCTGCGGCTCCTGCCGAATCGCTCCAAAGGAGCCTTGCTGTCCTTCCTCCACAAAATGCCTTGAAGATTCCCAGAGGTATGGACCACAAACAAGTCACTAAGTTATTATGTTAAAAGGAGGGGGACGGGGAAGACTCTATGAGCTTGTGTTGACTTCCCATTCCTTTTGTACTTATGATCTATAAACTGAGAATAAAGTTACAACAATCAATGTGGGAAACAGATGTGTCAGCTGGAAGGCAAAAGTGTGGTAATGAAAGAATGGCCAGTGATCATAATTTTAATTGGCTAAAGTACCTCAGTGGCGCTGTCGGGCTGCTGATCGTTCAGGGTTCACTTGGTCATGTGTTGTGTGTGCTGTCAGGTTGTGTCCAAGCTACAGTAACCCTCACAGGGCTTTCAAGCAGTGCAAAGGATTTAAGTTAAGCAGGCTTCTCTGTGGTGACTGACAGTCTGAGAGGAGTATTTTTGCTGTGTTGTTTTGAAATATGTTTTCATATTGATTTTACTTACTGTTTTTAAAATAATACTTAATTCTTTTTACTATTTGAATACTTACTTTTTTGTAAGTAATGTTGTCCATTTAATGTTGTCATCTGCCTTGGATCCCTTTAAGGAGAAAGTGGAGAATGAATGAAGGAATGGGTGGGTGGGTGTGTATCTCACTTCCTTGCAGGAACAAAGGCATTGTGCTTAGACTGCTACTTGTCAGTTCTAGTTTCATCACACCTTCTAAAAACGTTTGCCTTTTCTCCCAAACAATACCATTTGCATTCTCATTCCAGCCCAAGACGGTGTCCATAGTACCATAACATTTCAGCCTACAACTGTATGCCATTCCTCTGCATGAGATGATCCACTGTATCCCCTGAACACTGCCATCTCTTCAGGAGACTGACCCAAATCCAGTCTCTCTTGCATGACTGCCTGCCCATTTTACAGCAACAGAAGCCTAAAAACTCATGTGCAGGCAATGGGGAATAATTTTAAGGCTGATCCTTCTCTTTTCAGCTGATGAAGAGTGGAGAAAACAGCTCTAAAGGCTTCTGAAATAGCCAGATGTACTTGTGATTTGGGCTAGAAAAGCACTAGAAAAGTATTGTTACTCCTTTTCTCTTGCAGGGAACCTGCACGACAGCCCTTGGCACTGGGGAGTCCAGCTTCTGGAAATAGCCTGCCCTATGGGCAGGAGTGATTTCTTCAGGCCACCCTGGAGTAGAGATGGTGGCAGCAACTATGTTACTGTGGGGCTTTTCTCAATTAAAGGTCAAAGGAGATATGAGACAGATTTCTAAATAGACTATTAGATGTTTTAAAGCAGTGGTTCTCAACCTGTGGGTCCCCAGATGTTGCTGGACTGCAACTCCCAGAACTCTCTTCATCACTAGCTGAGCTGGCCAGGATTTCTGGGAGTTGCAGCCCAGGAACATCTGGGGTTGTTGAGAACCACTGTTTTAGAGATTTTAACAATCCCCTCATCCTTCACTTATACAGTACTACTTTCACATTGGCAGATTTGGTAAACCTACCAGTCCTCAGTCCTTGGTTCTGTGGATAAAGCAAACAGAGTCCATGCCAACATAGAAGGAGAGCAATATTCCTAAGGGTGTCAGAGAAAATATTCATCTCCCCCCCCCCGCTCATGATTAATATGCTTCTTTTATTAAAAGAATGATTCCATATCCTCCTAAAACCAGGCTACCCCCTTGGAAAGGAACGGGCCCCCAGTTCATAGCTGTCCAGGAAAGATTGAACTCCACAGTGGCAGATCTATGTTGTGCCATAAAGAAGGGTCAACATTGGCTCCTCATAGAGGGCCTGCTTCTAATTTGAAGGGAACACCTGCTTTTTTAATGGCACTCCCACAGAACGAGAATGTGATAGCACACTGCTTCCATATTCCTTCTCTTTAAAGGCCGCTATCTCACCTGGGGGAAGATCCAGATACTGTGAAAGTACAGCTTTAATTCTTTCTTGGTCACATGATTGAAGATGTGGGATCTCCGTTCCCACCTACAAAGATTTTATTTATGTTTTTTAAAAAGCACCATTCAGCCCCACAGCCAGCAGGTGGCGCTAGGGGAAAAATGAAAAATGATTTTTAAAAAAACTGAAAGTGCTGGGGGGAGGGAAAATTTTTTTAAATTAAAAAGCATCAACCAGCCCCAGGAGCTGGTGGGGCTAGGAAAAAATGAAAAGAAAGAAACAAACAAAAACAGCACTGACAGCCCGAAGACCAGCTGATCAGCCCTGTGGGGATGGGAAATTAAAAAAAAATTAAAAAGCGCCAACCAGCCCCAGGAGCTGGTGGGACTCGGGAAAAATGAAAAGAAACAAACAAACAAAAACAGCACTGACAGCCTGAAGACCAGCTGATCAGCCCTGTGGGGATGGGAAATTTAAAAAAAATTAAAAAGCGCCAACCAGCCACAGGAGCTGGTGGGACTCGGGAAAAATGAAAAGAAAAAAAAGCGCTGACAGCCTGAAGGCCAGCTGATCAGCACTGGGGGGAGGAGAAATTTAAAAAATAAAACAAAAAAAGCACCGACCATCCCCAGGACAAGCTGGTCAGTACTGGGGGGGGGAGCAGAAAACTGGATCATAGGTGAGCTCCCACAGACTTCTGGCTCGCAGTTTTTAGTGGAGCAAAAAATTCCAAACTTCTTCGCTAGGTCGTGGAAAACTTGCTAAAGGGGCCATAAAGCCCCGGTCGCTGTGGGGAAAATATTTTTGGAAATGCTTTATTTTGAAATTTAATCAGCATTTTAAAGGATGTGTGATTTTCACAGCCAAAGGTTACGTTTCCTCCTGCCTTGATCTGTCCAGATAGGAATCTTTACATTGAATGCATCATAGCTGTGGAAGAACCCAAGGGGTTTTGTAATGAAGCAGAAAAGGGAAGGAGCCTTGTGCCCTTTTAATGTGTTGAAGGAGCAAGCAGCTAATGAGCCTGGGGTTAGAAGTGCCTGAAGTGAGAAATAGTTAAACAGCGTGACAGCTGAAGCCCTCCACGGCCCTCTCTTTTGTAAGGCTCCCAGGGAAGGATTTCAAATGGCTGATCTGACAAACCCCTCAGAGTCTCATTGAAGGATCTTGCATGGCAGAGGTGGGGAAGAGACCTCTCTCTCTCTCTCTCTCTCTTTCTCTCTCTCTCCAGTTGTGTTGGTCTGTTGTAAAGAAAGATGCTGCGATAAAATAGCTCTTTCCACTGGACAAGCTGAAGCCTCTCTGGGCAATGTCTCTCCGCTCCACCGGTAGCTGAGGAGAACCTACCTCGGCTGGATTCTACCTACTAAACTCATGTTTCTCATCTCTCTTCTGTGTCTAGGCCTCCGTCCTGATTCCTTGTCCAAGCCATCTAGTTCCCCTTTGTTGTTTCCATCTGAACTGGGGCCCTGCTCCTTCATGCCTTTGGTCCGGCTGCCTCCTCCAGTCCCTGCGCCACTCCTTGGCTGCTGCCAAACAGCAGTCTTTCCGTTGGCTGAAGCACAGCAGGAGTTGCAGATGCTGCAGAAGCAGCTGGGAGAAAGTGAGCACTTTGGCTTTGAACACACACACACACACACACACACACCAACTTCACGCCCTAGCATGTGGCTTTGCATGGCTTGAGGACAGCTATCTGAGCATGACCTGATTTCCCCTCCACTTTGCAAAGCTGCTTTCCCCCTCAGAGAGCAGGGGCCTCTGCAGATACCAACATTTTGAAAGCAGAAGAGCTTTCGGGAACAGACATTGTGCAGGATGGATTCTCTGATGGGTGCTCTTTGGAGCCCTTTGCTCCAACGTCCCCTGTTCTGCCACTCCTTGAGCAAGGAAGGGAGGCTGACCACAGCACAGCTGGAGAGTGGATTAGAAGGTCTTTCATTTCACCCTGGTTTTGGTGGCAGTGCTCTTCACAGCTGAAATACAGGTCACCACCTGCTGTCTCACAGCGACCCATGAGGGTAACTTTTAGCTTCTTAAATACATGCAAGCAGCTTTCTCTTTGAACAGAAAACAAGAAGCTGTGGAGGACGTCTGTTGATAGGAAAGCATCTGCTCACACCTCCGAGGGAGGGGCGAAACATCTCAAAGAAAATGGGGACATCTGTCCACGAATACAGGAAGAGATAATAATGTGAGGGTCAGGGTTTCCGTTGCCATCTTCAAGTCTTTCGGAAGAGCAGAACCACAAAGGCCAGGTTCTTTGCTGCTTGGCTTGAGGAGATTTCTGGGCTGTCCCTCCAGACCATCAGGCCAAGCTGGTCAGTTCTTCTTCTGACCTGCCAAGTTGCTACCCTTAGCTGTCACCAGTTGCCTACCAGACTCCCACTTCCGCCTCTGCGCCCTGCTCGGGGACGTCTTGGTTCTCAGGCTTCTCTCCATATATCTCAGGGTCTGAGCCTCAAGATAGAGCCCTGGAAATTTCACACATGTGCCTGGCAGGGACACACAATAGAGGGTCATGAACACTTGGGGAAAGATCCCTGACTAAAGACTACAAAGTGAAGTTCTCTCAAAGTGTCCTCCTTGTGCTTGGAAGCTCCTTTGCAGAGGCCTCAGGAGGAGAGGGGGGGGATGTGGCTTCAGGCCCTCAGATTCCGCCCAGCCAGCCTGCGGTGCTTGACTTGGTGCCATCCTGCACAGAGAGCAAGTAGTGCTGCCAGTTATAGCTGGTGGTGATCTCTCTATGGGCTGGAGCTGCAGCAGAGCCAGATGGCATCTGCAGATCTTTTACTTTCCTTGCTCCTTTGAGAAATTTACTGTGTTTTTCTGTGCATATGACACTATTTTTTACTAAAATCATGGCACAAAAATTAAGGGGCGTCATATACATGGAAGTAAGCCTTTCTGGGGGTTGGGGGGGAGCCAAACTGGCCTTGCTGCTGTGTTCTGCAGACTCCCCTCTGCTTTGTTTTTTCAAGGACTGGAGCTTTTGTTTCTGCCGGGAAATGCTTGGGGGGGTGGGGCAACCTGCTTTTCCACAAAGAAGGGTGCTGGTGGTATAGAGGTATATGCAGTTCTGCAAACACCCACTCACAGCATTTAATCTTCCCCACCCAAAAAAATATAGTTGTCTGGTTTGAGGTTAACAAGTGAGCTTTGTGGCTTCTTAGTTCTATTTATTACACTCCTCCAAGATACTCAAAGTAACTTGATCACGTTTCCTGTCTTTTATTTCACCAAGTCAAGTTGTAAGAAAGGTTAGGCTGGAAATTTATGGCAGGCATCACGTTGGCTTCACATCTGGAAATACCATCTCCTTGGTCTTTCTCGACAGCATACTGGTTCAGTTGTGTTTTCTTCAACCAGCCCATTGCACCTTGTGCTTTCTGCATTGCATCTACTTTCCTTTGTCTTCCAATGCTGTGATGACCTGGGGGGATTCCAGATGAAGCTTTTACTTTCCCAGTCACTGGATTTTATTGGATTTTAACATTATAAATGCTTTCCATTTATAATCCTCCTATGCTTTCCCACAACTTCCTCTGCCCTTTTCATTCTCATGAACAAAAAACATCTGGCACAGAGGAGAATAAATAATAGATGCTTACTGCTTCTGTTCGCTTGCATGGAGAGGAGTCGTGTCTGAAAGCAGGACTGGAAAAATCAGCCTAATTTAGCATCCTGGTGCAAAGTCTGTAAGACAGCAGTCTTTTGCCCGAGATGTTATGAGTTCCCATAAAGAAAATGTTACCCTAAGAAATTTGCCCAGTTTAATGGATGTGTTCTGATTTTCATAGGTTGATGCTCGTACATGTGCTGTAAACCAAACTGGATCGGGGGGGGGGGAGAGAGAAATGGCCCCAGAACAATGGTTCCCAACCTTGGGTCCCCAGATGTTCTTGGCCCACAGTTGCCAGCAGTCCTGGGGAAGTACAGCAAGTGGTGAAGGCTTCTGGGAGGTTTAGATTGGGAACCACTGCCTAAGAAGAACGCTCCACAAGAGAGGCAGACCTACAGCAATCCTCATTCTTGGCCCTGCGTGACATTTGCAGTGTTGCATCTTCTCTTTTCAAGGGGTGGGGAGCTTTCATCCCATTGGCCACAGGACCTCTCCAGGAGGGTTATGCTGGCTTCCAGTTGTTCTTCCTCTGACTTCTAGCTCTTTCTCTCTTCTCTGCCTAGGTGTAAAGATGCCTGCACTGTCACCGGTAAATCCAGGGTCACTGGCTGGGCCCTTTTGTACAGGTAGCCCTCCCATCTCCTCCAAGGCTTGTCTGAAGGCCTGCCATCAAGTTTCTCCATCATTTCCCATGCAGAGCTCTACTGAATGGGCCCCAAAATCTAGGGCTGCCATAGGAGAAAGCTTCCCCCCTTGGTGTATGCCTCCATTCAGACAGCCTCAAGAGAAGCCGGTCCCTGGGCTATTACCACCATGTTCTTCAGCAACATTTTCCAGCCAGAAGCTCTCAGGTAAGGCCTCTTTTGTGCACGAAGGGCTGTGTTGTTGGTGGTGGTGGGTTTTGCAAAACTGTGACACCCTATGTGATCCCAGGGCAACAAACTAATCCAAGTTCCTCTTCAGAGTAATTAATCTCAGGCAGAGGATCTGAATGAGCACACCAGATCTGAGCTTGGTGAACTTTGCAGTGCTTCAGACTTTTGTTCTCGGAAAGCAGGACAATTAGGTCCTGAACTTTCATCCTAGGATACAGGGTGAATTATGATCATGCTGGCTCACAAGTGCATCCCCATGCTGTTAATTTCCTGGGGCGACATCATGAGGCCATGCGTATCAAATCTTCCTGATTTCCCTCTCCCCTATCTCTGTTTCCTCCTTTGCTGGATGCTGCTTTGTTGGAGGATTCAGGTGCTGATTTGTTAGAGGAGCATCTGTCTGAGATTCGGGTACTGCGCCAGCGCTTAGAGGAGTCCATCTGTGCCAATGACCGCTTGAGGGACCAGCTGGAGACTCGCCTGTCCTCAGCAGCAAAGACCAATGGTAAGAAACAAGCTGCTACCCTTTCATCAGGGAGCAGAGGCACCATATATGGCAGCCCAAGCCAGAGTGCTCCATCACCAGCATCCAGGGCTGTTACTTCACGTCCTACCTTGTTCCGTGATTACGTTTGTGACAGCGTTGTTCACGGTCACGTGGTTTTGTCCCTGTTCAGTCCCTGTTTCCGTTTCCTCATGGGCGTGATTACTTGTCTCATGACAACTATTACCTCACATCCTTGTTCCGTGACAAATTCTGAATTCGTCTTGCTTTCTTAACCCTTTTTTAAAATATCGTAAATAAAACTTTTTTGATATTTCGATTTACTGGTCTTCCGGGATTTACACATCAATGCTACAGAATGTTCAGTACTTTAATAAACATTTGCACTGCATGGTGTTTCCCATAGGGAAACTAATGTTGAATGCCGCTTCAGCCGCTGACCACTAGGTGGACACTGGTTGTTGTGTGACTACTTCACGTCCCTTGTCTCAGAACAGGAACCGGGAACTAACTGTGACAAGAGAATTCCCCAGCCCAGGGGCAGGTACGGCTTGTCACGCTCTGTTCCTGGTTCAGGGGGCGTGGTCAAGACAAGGTTTTGCTGTCACGCTATGGACGTGAGGTAAGATTTTTTTGTACCGGTCCCATGTGGGACAGCAAGGAGGGACGAACAGGACGTGAAGTAACAGCCCAGGTCTCGCAGCCACCATCGTCCTCTCACCTGGTCAGCAGGAAGAAATAAAATGGCCCCTGAAGGTTGACAGTTTTAGAAAAGTATTTTAATGAATGGAGCCACAACAGCAGACGTTCAAGAAGTATCTCGGCAGTAGGGGAAGGTAACCCTGGATAAGTAGCAGCATTTATTATGTACTGCACTGCATTTGGATTCCACTTCTCTCTAACTCTGGAAATGCAATGCTTTGACTGCATGAAAGGGTACCTGTAGCCTTTAGCATAGAAACATTTATTTTTCAATCCCATACTCATTTTAAACACCATTTTTAGATACCCAATTCTTTGAGCATTTCCTAAGCCAACCTGTGGGCAGTGGAAGGGGTCAGGGTTTTGAGGCAAGGAGGAATGTAGCTCAGCACCCAACCTGTCACTGTGTGTCACAGTAAGGATTGTAGGGAGAGTTGCTCGAGTGTTAACACTCACGTTCCTTTCTGGGAGTCTTGAAAGCACGAGCCACCACTTCTGGCGAGCCTCGCTGTGACTTTGGAGGCTCTTTGTGTACACAGGCTTTCAAATGTGAAAAAGATAGCAGCAAAAAAAAGAAAGAAAAGAAAAAAAAAAGAAAAGAAAAAAAGAGGCCCACACAAGAGAACACTTACCCCTGAAAATCTCGTTCAACCCCCAGAGCTCGAGCATTTACAAAATGTGCTGCTGGCATCACACTCAAAGCTGCATGATGGCCAGGCTGTGCTGGATCAGCAGCGAGTTGAGCAACAGCGGTTGCAGGAGGAGATCCGCGGCAAGCAGCGTGACCTTGTGCAACTCCAGGAGGAGTTCTTGGCTTCACAGATCAACAACGCTAGGTGAGCCACACAGATTTAGCAGCAGGAACCTGTGGAGAGCAAGAGCAAATGGGAGGGAGGGAGGGAGAGCGTCCATCTGCCCTAAATTCCTGTGGGCTCCTAGACTGGCTTTTGGTCTCGAGGCAAGACATGTTGGCCGTGGTGGTGGGAGAAAGGCTGACTTTAGGGCCAGCCATCAAGTCAACATCAAGACATCCTTCAAGTGCAGTATGTACTTTGGGCTGCAGGGCAAGGGATATCTCTGTTCTTCTGTCAACAGCCAAGTCTTTTGGCACCTCAAAAGGGTAACAAGCTTCATGTGGCATAACATTTGATGGGCTGCAACCTGCTGATGAAGTGTGTTGCAAATGGGGGGGGGGGACCTTTGGCCCAATGAAATGTATTCCTTTATTGTGGCACAAGACTCTTGCTTTGCTGCCTGGCGACACATTCAGGTAACCCTCTGATTTTGAAACCGTATGTTTCTCCTGCTTCCAGCGCAGAATCGGAATTGTAAAAGCACTGGACTGCTCAGCCAGAGTTGGGAAGCCTCCATCCTGCCTCATTTCTTTTGGGTTCTTCTTGTAGGCTTAAAGACAGAGTGATCTTCCTTCAGCACCAGTGTGAAGAAAACCAGTTGCTCCTCCAGGCCTTGCAGGCTGAATTACGCGTCTATGAGGTGCTGCGCACTGGGCCAGCCCAGAAGGCAACCCCAGGTGTGTGCTGGCTCCTTCCCCCTTCCCATTCAGCTTGCAGTTACACTGCCTATTTTTCCTCTTGTCCCAAAAAGTGAGGCTGGCAGCTGATACTTCCTGTGCAGGTAGGTCCCTGATTTTTACACAACTGTACGAGAAAGCAGTGCAGCAAAACTGTATTGTTGCTTCTGCCGTACGGAGCTGCTTATGCCTTTCTAGATGGGCACAAACCCATCTTGCCCACATGACTGATAATTATTTTCAAGGGTTTCAGGCAGGGATATTTGTAACTGATCCTATTCACACACAGGCAGATTGCATTTTCTAAGGTCTGGATTTGTAATTAGTTTTCTCTGCCATCCGCAGCACTTGCAAAGCAGACTAGCAAGATTGTAACAGTTTTCTCTATTCCCTTCTGATTAAGTTATTTTGCTGCCAATCTGAAATTTTGGCAGACATGCTGTTACTCCTACCCCTCTCTGAAACTGCAGGAATAGGAGAAACCCCTTTTATACCATACTATATAAGATACAGTGGGTTTGTTGTGGCGGAAAGACTTTGGGAGATATCATCTCAGTTGTTGAGTTGTTGATGAAATTATTGGTGTAATTTCTGAGGGTATGACAAGAACCAATGGTTAGAAACTCATTTCGAGGGAGAGCCAACCTGGAAATCAGGAGAAATTTCCTGACAGTGAGAACCAGTAAACTGTGGAACAGTTTGCCTCTTGATGTTGTGGGTGCCCCATTGATGGAGGTCTTCAAGAAAAGATTGGACAGCCATCTGTCTGGGGTGGTATGAGGTCTCCTGCCTAGGGGAAGGGGGTTGGAGTAGAAGACCTCCAAGGTCCCTTCCAAACCTATGATGTTTCTATGATTCTATTCTGTGATGAAATCAGTTCTCTCTGGCTGGGTCATGTAAGAAGTGTTTTTTGTGCTGGGTGCCTAGCTTCCCAAATGTTTGTTTATAGCTAAAAACAGTACTCATAGCTACATGGCACTTTTGAAAACCTTACCCATCTCTGGATGAATAACTTTAGAAGAGACAGCATTTAGAATTAATTACAGATCTTATAATGGTTTTTGCCCAATTGCTGGTTGGTAGCTGCCTAGATGCCCTGAGCACATCCAATCTCACCTGATCTCAGAAGCTAAGCAGGATCAGGCCTGGCTAGTATTTGGATGGGTGACCACCAGTGAATACCTGGTGCTGTAGACTCCTGGAGTAGGAACTACCGTAGCAAGCCACTCCAGTATCCCTGCCAAGAAAACTCCATGGACATGGGGTCACAAAGAGTTGGTTATGTCTGTAATGACACAACAACAACAACAACAACAACAACAACAACAACAACAACAACAACAACAACAACAACAACAACAACAACAACAACAACAACAACAACAACAAC
>JAHTLZ010000171.1:1837060-1857550 GCA_023846285.1 Phrynocephalus versicolor | reverse complement strand
ACAACAACAACAACAACAACAACAACAACAACAACAACAACAACAACTGACACCATGATGGGTGCGGTTTTCAAAACCTTTTTTAAACTTTTTTTTAGCTATCAATAAATACATATTTCATTTCACTAATGGACTCACCAGCATGGACTCTGTTTTCTTTTACATGGTCAGACAGTATATCAGAGATTCAATTAAAGATATATCATGGCTGCTACAAACTTAAATGTCTTATGTTCTGTATACTGACAATCACAATTACATAATGACATGTTCACAACATCATGTTAGTAATGACAGTGCCATTACTCTTTGCATTCAATTCCCATCTGGATTCACTGTCGAAGATCACACACCACACACACATCCGGTAGAATAGCCCATGCTCTGATATACTTAGTATTTAAGATGGCACAGGATTCTTTGTTATTTTTGCTACAATAAACACAAATGCAACTTCCAAAATTATTTTGGATACATGGCATGTTTTATGACTTTTACTAAACAAGTAAATAGGGGAAGGTTCAATAACAGATCATTAAACATGTGATCTGTAGCCACTTAGGAAAAACTGCCAGACTAATCTTATCTCTTTTTTTGACAGAGTTACAAGTTTAATAGATTAGGGAATGCTATGGGGTAGTGCATGTTGTTTTCAGCAAAGTTTTTGATAGGGTCCCTTATTTGACCCAGGCAATGCTGACATTAGGTTGTTTAGTAATTAGGAAACCAACTATGGCCAAAGAATATTCACGAATGGTTTTCCATTGTCCTTAAAAGAAGTGACAGGTATGAGGCCACTGGGGCTGGTATCATTAAAGATTTATATAAGTGATTTGCATTGCCTGAATGGAGGAGCTGAGGATAGGCCAGTCAAATCTGGGGACCACATCAAATTCAGTAACAAAGGCTGCAGAAGACAACTGGGATTCAGGATGACATGAACAGGTTGGAGAACCAGGCCAAAACAAACAAAATGTATAGTTTTGCATTTAGGTGGAAGAAATCAAATGTAGAAATATGGGGGAGGGGAGTTCTTGGTAGTACAATCTGTGTAAAGGATTTAGGCATCTCAGTGGACCACAAGGCTAAACAGCATAATGTGGCAGGGCGTGGGGGTAGGGACAAGACAAGAATGTGCCTTGCTAAAATGCAGCAACAAAACAATCCTCTCCAGAGCAAGAGAAGTAATTGTGCCACGGTTCTGTTTTGATCCGACCCCGTCCGGAATCCTGTGTCCAGTTCTGTGTTTAAGAATGGTATCAAGAAGCTGGAAGATGTTGGGGTGGGGGCAACCGAGATGGCAAAGATCTGGAGACCCAAGGAGGAACAGTTCAGGGAGTTGTGTTTGCTTAGCCAAGAAAAGGAGGGGCTGTCATGTCAGATGACAGGACAGCTATTGGACTCAAATTGCCAAAAGGGATATTTGGACTAAGCCTGAGGAAGAACATCCTGGCAGTACGAACCCATCAGCAATGGAACAGATTGCCTCAGAAAGTGGCAGAATTTCCTTCAGTAGAGGGAAAAAATGCATTAGCTGCCCAGCTGTCAGTGATGTTTAGTCGCAGATTCCTTGCTTCAGCAGTGCTGCATTCTAACATTATTTCTCTCTACCTCTGTTCCTTTCATCTTCTGACATCCCCTTATGGCATGCGTGGGGATCTTTTTTGGTTTTCCTCCAGAGAATAACTGGTGCCCCACATGCATTGGGAATGTTTAGACAGCAGGAAATAAGAATTATGAACAAGATGACCTTTTGATTTATGTAGCCACAAAAAGAAGAGAACCAAGTTATGAAAAAATGAGCAGGGCTCCTCTAATCAATCAATCAATGTCCTTTAATGGCCAGCCCTTTCTTCCTCAGGTTCCCAGCAGTTGGAAACCAGATCTCATTCCAGGTGACAAAGGGTCTGTCTGATCACTTCTCATTGGAGATGGAGAGGAATAAAGCCTTGTGATTGCTAAGACAAGACTGACCATTTGATACCTTTGCTTGCAGAAGCACAAAAGCAGGACCCCCTCATCCTGGGAGAAGATGGTCACAAAGAGGGCACCCATGCTATCGGACATCTCAAGGACTATATCTCCCTTAAGAAAGAGATTCAGGAGGGAAAGGCCCTGGTCCACAATATGTCATCAACTCTGCATCTTGGCCTGGAACAAAAGAGCAACAGCAAGGTAACCTAGAATATGGATGGCTCAAATGTTTACTTACAAAAATTTTAACCGCCCCACTACCAAGAGGTCTCTTGACGGCAATGTTGGCATATTTAATAATAAAGACTCCAAATGAGGGGCCTTCCCACCACGTGGATGAAGAAGCCCAGCCCCATAAAATCTATATTATTCTATTTGCTGCCTCAACCTCTGATTCTTCTTTAGTCTCAAATGGGAGTAAATGGGCAGCTGCACCTAGTGACTGTTCTTGTTATGCAATGGAAGCCTCTTCCTTGAACATTTCTTTGGCACTGAGGAGACAAATGCACTCCTAGAGGCGGGCTCTACTCCTTGAGGAGATTTGTTTTTCTCAGTGGCCATGTGGTCATTCTGGGCCATTCCAGCAGGGAACCCTTAGAACCCGGCCACAGGAGGCTGTAGGACCTTCACGTGTTTATAAAGGGCAAATCATCAACACGACTGGGCCATGGTGAGAAGGTAGCCTTTTCAAGTAGTGGGGCTCATTTTAGGTGGAAAGCAGGTCTAAGACTTGGGATCCCTTGAGGAGCCACTGAGTGCTAACACAAAGCGCTAAGTTGCAAAGACTTTCTCTTGACAAAACACTCTTTGGTTTCTGCAGGTTTTCTGTAAAGAAGTAACCAGGCAACTGCTTGCGAGTGTGAGCTCTTTGCGCCAGACCCTGGAGAAGTCAGCTTACCTTCTTTCTTCGTTCTCCAGAGCATCCCTTCCCACAGCACAGAGCTCTGCACAAGTACGGCGGTCCACAAGCAGACACATCTTGCCCCACCAGAAGGCATTTAATACACCTCCCATCACCCTCCTTGCACTTTTGGAACCACTGGGTGTGTGCGTGATGGGGGGAGGTCTTTAAAGACAGCAGATATTCTTTCCTGGATAGTTATTTCTAATTCTGTCACAATCTATCTTATTAGAGTGAATAAGTCTCTGCCATGTAGCTGAGGCTTCCCTGTGCCCTTTGCCTGCCTTCTGCCGCATTGGTGTTTCTCCACATATTTGGGTGCATTGCAACATTTCCTTCAGGGCCCACCCACATGGAGCATTTTGCTCAGTTTATCTTGCTCAATATACTGGTAGTAAGACACTCATTATAATGGTAGTAAGGCACACACAGTACTTTGTTTTGCTTTGCTTTGCTTTTTAATACCACTGCTAGGTGCCACTGTATTTTTGTTTTGCTCCACGGAAGGATATGGAGTCTCCTGTGGATCCCAGTACTTCAGGGATGTGTGCTGATCTGTGCACTTTAGTGGGTGGATGTCATTTGATGACTGTTTCTTAGGGCCATGTTTCTACTTAGGGTCATCTTTCACTGCCATTCCTCTTTCATATTCTTGGGATATCAGCTGTTTCCGCATTCTCCTTTTTAAAAAAAAAAAATCTTATCACTTTTTCCAGTATAGCATAAACATGAAAACTGAAAATCTAAAAAATTAGAAAGTATTAAGGTAAAAAAGCTGAACGTTTGAGAATGGTTGTTGAGTAAAACAAGGATGTAAGAGCAGAGAGTGGAGTAAGAGGGGAAAGGGCAGAGAAGTCAGCGAAAAAGAGACACCGTCTGTGTTGGGAGTGAAACCTCTGGAAGCAAGTCCAGATGTGTGTGTGTGTGTGCGTGGACAGACACTACTGGGATTACCTAACACTACCCCATTACATTCAGCAAGAAATATCAACCCCACCCTTCATGTGTGGATGCCAGTGCTGGATATCTATTCAAATTTGCAACAACACCACAACACAACAAAATAATCTGGAGCCAACTACACCATGGGGGTGAATCCTGACGTTTTAAAGCCACATTTCCATCCCGAGTCCTGTGTGGGTGATCTTGAGGTAGTGAGTGAGGGGTGTCCTGGAAACGGATGGTGCCTTTTTACCCTTGCAGTCCTAAAGGTGATTCTGCCTCCCTCCCTTCCTTCTTGTGTCTGGTGAAGGCATGACATAAAAACCTGTGGGCCAGAGTGAGCCCCCTCCCATCCATTTCCAGCCCAGTTGTGGAAGCAAAGCTTTCCAAAAGCCCCAGACTGAAGCCCTAGACGTTTTCTGTGTGAAAATGTCTAGGGCCCTTCAAGCTCGCTCATCACATGGGAGTGTGAAGTCATTAACTGTGCCTTGCTCCAACCTCCAGGTCCAAAGTGCATTGGAAAAGATGGCTTCTGTTTATCCACCCAATGGTCACCAGCCAGCCATTCTGCCTGACTTGCCTTCCTCTAGGACTCATACACAGCTTGGAACTGCCGAGGGAATGAACCCCTTCGATGTTTGTCTGTCAGATCCAGCCAAGGAGGTGACTGGATGGGTGGGGAAAAGAGTAAAAATAGAGACAGAAAAAAATCAATAATAGAGAATGCTGTGTGATGGGAAGCCTGCAGAAATTTGTAGCAACTACAGGTATGTTAGCATAGTTTCAGCAGGTTATAAAGTGAAATTATGGGCATGAGTTTGAAGTAATCACTACAGAAGCTCTTGGTAAGTTAAAGGGGGAAATGCATTTATTGTGCCAAGAAATCCATCTGAGAGTTTAAAAGGGCTAAGACCTAGAGAGGAGAGGAAGCCCCTAAAGTTGGCCTTTATGGTCCTGCAACTATGCTAAAAACCCTCATGAAAGCCATTTCATGGCTCATGCTGAAATCATTCTGCTAGTATTTTAAGGCATGTACATGTCAAAATGGACAGACACAACAGCCCAGCACAGATGGTCCACAGATGCCCATCTATTCTGATAGACAGCCCTTTTTGTTTTTGTTTTTCATGCATCATTACAGCAGCCCATCTATGGTTTTCAGGAACAATCAATGAAGGAGGAGATCCAGGTGCTGAAAGCCAAGCTGGAACAGCAAGCAAGTCATCTGCAAAATGCTAGGCATGTCAAGGAAAGCATGGAGAGCTTCCTCCTGACTCACCGTAAGTTCCTTTCCTATTGGGAGGTGGTCATATTAGTGCTGACTTGCTGTGATTGGCATCAAGGCATCAAGCCTGAACGGGTTAGGTTCTTTGTCCAGGCTGTGAGTTTGAACTGGTGGGGATCCAAATGCAGCAGCCAGAAACACAAAATGCATCTGAATCCACAGCATTTGAAATTCCAGAATGAAGCTTTGGGTCAAGAAATGCATCCAGAAGAGGAATAGAAGCCATACATACACTACATGCTTGCGTCAAACTTGTCTTTATTTGACCTTAGGTGCTCCCAAGGAGTCACAGATCTAGCTGGAAAGTGCTGGGCCATTTTCAGGTGTTCCAGTCATGTCCTCCAAAAGTCTGGTGGTGATTTCTTACATACCTCTAGAAGCCCTTACCATCACTACTTCTGTCTTAGTGCAGGAAGTGGCTTGCAGGCTGGCTGCACCCACTTTGCTTCTGCTCCTAAAAGATTGAGCCATGGTGAACACCTTCACTGCAGGCTGTCCTTGTAGGTTCAGGTGAAGGCACATGAGAGTCTCCCACTTGTTTTCATCAATTGTGGTCATAAGTTTTCCTGAGAAGAAGTGACTCTGAAACTAGGTTTTTAAGACTGTAGTTTAATCATAGTTTTTAAGACTGTAGATTAATCATAGCAAGAAACTGGAAATCCAAACTTGATCTCAGGATGGAAGATTGGTATAATGAACTTTGGGATATAGCTATAAATGATAAATTGACTTGTAGCTTAAAAATTAAGCGAGGAGAAATGAAGAAGGACATTTTTTATGATATTTGGGGAAAATTTATAGACTATGTATTAGTAGAAGGGAAAGGGAAAGAACCGACAAACATCTTAACACAGTTCTGGAAAAGAGGACTTTAAGAAGAACATCAGAATAACAGGAGATCGAGAAGTAAAGGAAGAACTTAAGGAAGAACTGGATGGTCCCGGGGGGTGGGGGTGCACTAATATTGTTGTATATTGTTTGTATTTTACAAATTTAAAAATAAATATATAAAAAAGACTGTAGTTTATACTATCAGGAGATAAAACATCATGGTGGAATTTTCAACCAGAGAACTAAAAGGAAGGAATCAACCAGGTGGGGTGGGATGGGGTGTATAGGACAGGAAAAAACTGCTAAGGCCAAGACTAATGGCTTCTCTGTTGCAGTGACAAGGACATATGATGTGCTGAGGAAAGCGAGGACTAACCTACAGGTATGTTCAGTCTCACGTGCCCCTCTGATTATGTGCGTGACCCAGACAACCAAGGCATGGAGGACGAGCCACGATAGAGATGCCACTGTGACCTTC
The DNA here is from genome assembly GCA_023846285.1 of Phrynocephalus versicolor. NCBI lineage: Eukaryota > Metazoa > Chordata > Lepidosauria > Squamata > Agamidae > Phrynocephalus > Phrynocephalus versicolor. The sequence goes on along the minus strand of JAHTLZ010000171.1, from coordinate 1,851,139 downwards.
CATTGAAGCATGAATCCTCTTCTCCATTGGGGAGAACTTCCTTAGGCAAGGCCTTTGACTCCTCAAAGGATCAAATCTGGGCTGGCATCTAGGTTACAGGGCATGAGGATAATTACGTCTCACATTATGGAAAACAGCATTGTTCATAGAAGTAGGAAGAAAACACTTGGCCTCCTTCTGCATCTCTCTAGAGTAGCATTATCTCATGAGTAAGACCATGTTGGCTATTAACCTCTCCGTTGGATAGTCACAGAAGCTGGGAAGGAACTATTCACCCGAAGGAAGAGCAAAAACGTTGCGCTTCCTAGCCTTCTGCTATTCCTTTCCTCTTCTGCTATCAGAAATGAGTAGTTCCTTGTCTGCATTCTAGGGGATTAAGTTGCAGTGTTAAAACCAAAGAGTGTTGTGCAGCAACAGGCTCCTCCCTTCACTGGCCGTGCTGTAGATATGCTTCATAGCCGACTGAAGTAGGACCACCCAATCTAGTAGTTGGCTTGGGAGAGGCTGCTGGTGTCTCATCCGTAGAGCCACATTTTGTTCTTCAAGTCTGTTGAGATATGCCAACGCCCCTTGGCAGGGACTGGCTTTGAATGCAACAGCCTTATATTTCAAGGGTGATCCATCCATTAGAAGGATTGGGGGGGAGGCAGACCTGTGCCAGTGTTGTGCTTCATCACCTCCAACCCAACCCTAATCAAATGCATACATTGCTTCTTCACCTACCCTGTAGGCATGCCATGCACACACAGTATCCCACCTAGTAGGTAGTGCTGTGGTCCCTAATGTCATGAGAATGAAGTTCAACATGCCCAAACAAAGCAGAATTTTTCTCCTTTGCATTCTTTAAGGTCAGATAACGTACCAGGAACTAGCAGCTGATGCATTTGTGACTCAAAGCCTTACATGGGAACAACTGCCCTGGGAGAAAGGCATAAACATGCCACCAACCAACCAATCAGAAACAGAAGGAAATGATTGCTTATAGTGGAATTGTTGTGAATCATAGATACACAATAATGAGGACTGAACTTTAGTCAGAAACCTTCTGTTCTTTATGGCATGTTGTTGAGATCAAAGTGTACAATGGTGTATCTCTCTGAGTGAAAGAGCTTTGATGATGACACCGTAATTCCAGATAAACTATCCCCAGCTCCTAATCACACTTCATCAGACCACTTGGTCACAACTAAATCATGAAGGCATGCTAACAACAGTTTCATCCTGTGAGGGGAAAATATGGGGTTGGTGTTTTCCCCTCAGCTTCAGGTGCAACAATATCTCTGTTTCCCTTCTTTTCTCATCCTGGATTTCGAAAGTGCTCACCTGCACTGTTCCTGTTCTTTCTGGCTTCCAATATGCCTAACCCAGCATGTTGTTAGTCTGTGGAACCCCCTGCCACAGGATGTGGTGATGGCATCTGGCCTGGATGCCTTCAAAAGGGGATTGGACAGATTCCTGGAAGAAAAGTCCATTATAGGTTACAAACCACAATGGAGATGTGTAATCGCCAGGCTTAAAACCAGGATATTTCAAGAGCCAGATACAGGGGAGTGGTATCGGGAGACAGATATTTAATCTCGTGTGCTCCCAGACGCATCTGGTGGGGCTACTGTGAGATACAGGAAGCTGGACTAGATGGGCCCTTGGCCTGATCCAGCATGGCTCTTCTTATGTTATGTTCTAACGTCTATGTAAGCAGCATATTGCTTAGCTGTCCTGATCAGGGGGATAACGTTTGAGTCAACATTATAGTATTGAACTTGGAGAACTAGTTTTGCAATTGGTTGAAGGCAATGAGGTCGAAAGAGTGCTTGAGTGCTGCTAATGGGTCAAAAATAAACCTTTACTTTGCAGCCCTGAAGTGAACAAATCTGCTTCCAATCTGACTATTGTTAACACCCTAGATCCACCTGATATCTCCAACCAATGCTCCTGCATATATAAAGGCCCTCATAACTAGGTATTAGGTCATGGCCGAGTTCTGCCTATTCCTCACTGTAAAGTGTCACATCATGGTTTGTGATGACCTTCATTCCTCTACAAGTGGCTAGAGTATAACGCTCCTGTTTTTTGTGCCCCTTTGCTCTAGGGAATGGGTCAGCTGCCTTCACCTCTCTCTTCCATCAGCCTTGCATGAACCAAGAAGGAAATGGAGCCATCCACACAGCCAGAAGCAGGAGAAAGCGGAAGTAGGCCAGCTCTAGCTGGTTCCCTACCCCTACCAGATCCAGACCCTGCTTTAAAGAGGCCTGCTTTAAGACCGCTGAGTCTTCCTGACCCACCAAGTCCTGCCTTTCAGAATTTGTCCCAGAAGATACTAACTCCTGCTGCTGTTGTGTGAACCCTCATATGGAATCAAAGGGAAGATACAGAGCTGGTTTCTCACCAACCTCCACCTGTGCTGCTAGAGACCAGCTTGGAATCTGTTTGGAAACCCTCGGGGGAGGGGGGGATATCAGTGCAATATTAGAATTAGGCCAGACTACTACAATATCTACTGGTGTCAGATACGGGTGTGTTAAAAATCGTATCCTCTGAGGATATTGCTGCCATAGTCTGGCAACTGGATGCTTCAGCGGGGCGTAGTCAGTTCTGGCCCACTCCTGCAGAAGTTGGTTTATGCTGTTACAATTATAGATCAGGGTGTATCCTGTGCAATTATTAAGTCTATGCTTACCGTGTGCCACAGAAAGTATGACCTTCACATATATTCTTTGAAAGTGTTACTGTGCTCAATTACTGGGGAGGACTTCTTTTGCCCTGCTTCTGAAAGCTCTCCAGTTCCTCACGTTCACCTCTGGAAGCTGCCTCAGAATGAGGTTGCCGTGCCAGCCTTTTCCATTCGGCACTTCAGCTGTCTTCAGCACCAAACGATTTTTTTGTCATTGCTTTGGAGTTGGGCAGACACTGAAAGGCAGCCCAGTTTATATGTAATGAAAGTATCATTTATGAAAAGGTCTGAAAGTCTCCTTATAGCCGTTCCCAATCCTGTAAGATGTAAAGAAATGTGTAAAGAGCTCAGGGGAGGGGCAGGAATATCATGGAGAAAAAGCTTCTACTTAAATTTGTAGAAAGAAACTAAGCCCCCTCCCCCGGTCGTATTCTTATGACCTCAATTCCAATAAACCTTTTTTTTCTTTTCTAACATGGCTTGCCTTTTATGTCTCAACTTTGCATGTTAGGAATTGATACACCAATTATGCTTGTTTTTCTCTGTGAAGGACCAGCCTGCACAGATTCCTGAAGAATCACTTTGGCTTAGGCAGGAGTTTGGGCATTGTAGAGCAGGGTGAAGACAAAACAAACCCATCAATTCTCTTGCACCTCTCTGTAGCCCATTAGCTCCAATCTCCATTTGCAAGTTCAGGAAGGAGCAGGAGTGTACGTGCTACTGAATTGAAGTCCTGCACATTAGTTTAGAGTAGCACATGTGATCTAGCAGAGTACACATAGGCACCATATGCCTTGCCTCTAATACTACTACATACAAACTAGACTAATTCTGGGGAAATCCCTTGAAGTTACCTCTTGTTAAGGCTGTGCCAGGACTGTGAACAGAATCTAGAAGTTGAGTCATGGCATCTGGACTTCTTTTCCTTGAGAGATAGAAACGTTTCGCTGCTCATCCAAACAGCTTCATCAGTCTAAAGTTGTTTGGATGACCACTGAAACATTTCTATCTCTCAAGAAAAAGAAGTCCAGATGCCCCGACTCAACTTCCAGATAAACTCACCTGGATGGCTGAGCCTCTTCACAGACATACTGTCACAGAAACCAAGAAGGCAGCTTCTTCCTCCTCCGAAAGGAAACCCAGAAAAGCCACTGCCAGCAATAGTCAAAGGGCAGCAAGGATTGAATCCCCAATGCAAATATCCATCATGCATTTGATGGAAGGTGATCTGTGTCTAGGTCCTGCCTGCACCTCCCTCTGTGTAGTTAATACAAGGCCTGCTTCTGCCAGCTATGTGAAGAGGGAAACAGCTGAGCTGAAGCTCCCATCTCCTCAGCTTCTCAAGCCCCTCTTGACACAAAATCTATTAGCTAAGCTCCTTGCGGCTACAACTACAAGGAATTCTTCACTTCCCTTGGTCTACTATGCCAGAAGAAATCACAAAGATCTTTATCCTTTTCTGCATGAAATCCTAGAAGAATGGAGTTGGAAGGAATTCAAGTTAAAGTATTTATGGCAGAGGGCTGCCTTAAAGCTCACCATATTCTGAGGTCACTGATTCCATTATTGTGCTGCTACAATGGTTTGGAGGTTTTCCCTGATATTCAACCAAAATCTGGCTTCCTGAAACTCGAGCCCGTTATTACATGGCTCAGCTTACTGTACTCTTGGAGCCCAGGGTAACTGTGGAATGACTGAGAACAGATCCTGCCTGTAGGACAGGCTTTCAAGTCTTTGAAAAGTGCTATTCTATCTCTCCCCAATCTTTTCTCAAGCCTAAACATGCTTTCATACAGTTTATTCACAGGGCTCTTGGTTTCCAGTCCCCTGATCATCCTTTGAATTTGTTCCAGTTTGTCTGCATCCTGCTTAAAGTATGATACCCAGAACTGTGGAGAGTACTCAAAATGAGGTCTACCCAGTATTGAATAGAAGAGAACCAGTATTTTTCCCCCCAGTGCTCGTCCTTACCAAATCCGTTTGAATTTTTTTCTGTCTTCCAGTGTATTAGCTATTCCACCCAATTTTGTGTCATCTGTAAATTTGATGGAGGTTAGCTATTGCCACCCATTTCTTTCAGGCAAATAATGGGTCAGCCCTGGTTAGTACTTGGATGGGAGACCACCAGGGAATACAAGGTGCTGGAGGCGCCTGGAGTAGGAACTGGCAAACCACTCCAGTATTCCTGCCAAGAAAACTCCATGGACATGGAGTCACGAAGAGTCGGTCACACGACTGTAATGACACAACACAACACACACACACAATTTTAAATTAGGTAAATCTAATCCTCCCACCATGAACTCTTATGTACAACCGGTACATGATTTGACACAGCAGTCAACACCTATCAGTCTGGGCAGAATGGCAGGTATATAGACCAGAATCATACCTTTGCTCTATATCTTCCTTTTAGCAACTTTGCGATGCCAGATGGTTTCAGCATTAAACCTAAGATTAGATGGAAAGAACTTGTGCAAGTTTGCCATGGAAAGCAAGGTTCACAGGTAGCAAAAAAAAACAAAACAAAAAAAAAAAACTCCACACCTAGTTCTCTTGTCCACTTTTTTATTGTGGAAACCATACAAGAGTTACCCACCCAGCATAGCCCTTCTGTGGCTGCTACCAGCATCAGCCAACTTCTTAGGCCAACTCAACTCACAGGAGCTATTCCACTTTTTACAACATATTAGCAAGTGTCAGTTTGGCTACCTGTCCCTCTCACAATCAAAGGAAACCAATTCAACAGTTGTAGCAAGTGCTCATTCCCTCCAGCGAGAACTGTCTATATCAATAATAAGAGTGTTGAAACTGTCATTCTCAATATGAAAGTTAGTCTTTAAGGTGCCACATGTTTCATGCCTTTTGTTTTGTTTTGGTTTTTCTTTGATTTTTGCCTAATATACTGGCACAACATGTTTGCACACCCACATAAACTTCCTTCCAAAACTCTGGGCTTTTAAATGCCACAGAAGCCAATACTGCTAGAACAGGGTATTCAACAAACCCTAACAAATTGGCGATGTGGTCCTGGCAATAACTAATAGTTAGTTCCAGCTACACAGCCATGCCAGTAGAGGGTGTATAGCCCTCCCGGCCCCCAGCAGCTGGAAATAAGCAGGGGAAGCCTGCCATTCTGTCAGAAGCCCTACATGCCACAAAGACCACTGGGCATCTTTGTGGGCAACAGCCAGTTCACGTGTGAGACAGAATGCTGGACTGGATGTGCTGTGGCCTGTTCCAGTAGGGCTGTTCCCATGTTCTTATTTATTTCGGGTTTTTGCCCATTAATGGAAACCAAAGACCTCTGTTCTTGCAGTACTGCTGCCTGACTGAAGTAGCAATTAATTTAGCTGGGGCAACAACAGCAATAAAAGCTGTGTTCAACATGACAACACCAGTCAGCACAAGACAAGGTAGTCACGTCATTGCAAAACTGAAGTGATTTGAAGTGATTGCTTGCCAGGTGAAGGGCAAGAGAATAAGCACCTCAAACCCTGTTCTAGTGGAAGGATGTCCCTGTTCTAGGTTGGGAGTTTACTGCCCACCCATAGACGATCTTACCTAATTTCCAAGGCTAAAGCCGACAGAGGACAGGCTTTGCAACTTAATGTCATAGGAGTCATGTGAATACAGATTAGATTTCCTGTAGTGCTACAGACCTAATACCTCTTATGTGGTTTGAAACTGTTCAGTCAGATGTTCCTCCTGATGCAAGTGGGCTATCCTAAATCACGTGGGGGTCAGAGTGGGATAGGCGACTAATGGGCAGGAATCCAGGCCAATACCAGAAGGAAACTTTTGAGGATTCAGTGGTTGTATGAATTGTGGTAGCCATCAATCTTTCATGAGGTCAGCTGTCAGAAAAGTAGTACCCATGTCAGAATCTCCATTCACTATCCCACTCTCCTCATCCGCTTCCCAGAGGAACTTAGCTAAAACACATGAGGTTTTTCTATGGTTCTGCAAGGGGCCATCACCTTCCCAAAGTCAGTATGTTCAGCACCCACCACTCCTGTTGCTTCCCTCTTCCTTCTGCACAGGGGTGTGCTGGCTTGTATGCCTGCAGGCCATAATTTGAAAGGATGAAAACATTCTTAAGAGGGCCCTTTGCATTTGACTGCAACCATGCTAAACTTGTTTTAAAAAAAGACTGCAATTCCACACTGCAGAAGTACACACAAACGCAGTGACATAGGCAAAAACACATACTGCACACTTGTGTGAGAGTATAAATCTTTCTGAAGCTCCTCCCAGCATACTGGGTGTGTCTGCAAAGGGCTGGTTGCAGCACATAATAAAGACATTAGAACAACCCCACAGTGTCAGATTAAAGAGGTCCTTGCAGTCCTTCATTCCAAAAAGCCATCAAGGTGCTTTCAGGAAGCACTTGACGACAAAAGCTTGGTGTTGATCCAAAGCAGCAGGTCGATTGTGTCATGTTGCCTCTGAACTGGGAAGGTCCCTATGCTTTCACTATGATCAATAGCACATGCAAGACTTGTCCTATTAAATTTTCAGGGCATGTCCCTTTGCCCATGGCCCATTATGGCAGAGTGCCTAAACATAAGATTATACTGTATAGTCACAATGGAAAATCATTAAGAACTACAGAATAAACAGTTTCTATGAATAAAACATTCTCTAAGCAGACAATGGAAATCAGGTTCTGTCCTTTCTTCTTAGACACTGTGCTTCTGCTAGAAAGCTCTTGATGGCTGGAGGGGTAAGGAGTAGGGATTGCAAGAAGGGGCCGGGGAGAGAAAGAACTCAAGACTCCTTCTTCATTAACACTCCCTCGTAAGAAGCCTCCCCCCTGACACGCACACACACAGTCTGTAGTTGACAAGAGACAATGCACCCAGGACTGTGATACTACGAGTCGCGTACTACTGACAGATGCAAGCTGTGTGGCAGGAACAGCTGCCAAGGAAGGAAGTCTGTGATCATCCTGTAAGACCAAGATAGGGGCTGACCTCACTCAGAGCTCCTGCTTCGGACCAAACAGCCTGCAAGCAGGTAACCCCTCCGAAGGACCTGCACGGACAAAGCAGCCGTCATCTCAGTGAGGAGGAAGAACCTGGCTCAGATGGGCTTGTAGAGGAGAGTAGTCACATACTTCTTCTTATAGCGATGTGTGGCACTGAGCACCATGACACCATCCTGGGAGAGAAGAGAGCAGCGTTAACCAAGTCACTGTGGGAGAGAACACGTGAGTTTGCAGAGAACAGGGGAGGGAGAAAACTGTTTCAGGCAGGGGTGATTAGAAACTGAAGATATTTATGTCCATATTTTCCCCTCTTGTCTTTTCACTCTTTCATGCTTTCTCCCTCCAAAATGATTTCCAACATAGTAGTAGAAATAAGCATAAGCTTAGAGAAAGAGTGGGAAAGGGCGGGGAGATCAAAGGCAAGGCCTACTACGGCCGTGGCGCTCATGATGCAAAGATGCAGAACAGCCTACTAGAGTAACAGGCTGGAGTTGGACACAATCACTAGGAGTGTCTTCTGATTTCAGCTTCTGCCTAAGATACGAGATTACCCGTGTGCTTTTTGCTGATCACATTACTCGTACCTGCAATGCTGAACTAGTACAAGCTTCAAGAGAAAGAAGGCAAAGCATGGGATGAACAAGACAACACCCAGCAGGACAAGAAGGGGAGAGAAGGAGAGGCTATCATGGGTGCTCCAGTTCCAAACAGGGAGAGGAGAGAGAGAGAGAGGCCCTCTTTGTCCTCCCAAGCTGGACTTTACCTTAATTGACAGAGCATAGAGGTGGTTCAGCATCACGTGGTTTGGCTCAGGCAAAAGAGCTGGATCACACTGAAGAAACAGAAACAAAAAAAAGGAAATCTCAGTCTCCATCTATTTCTAGTTCTCTGGCTGAATGCAGACCCACATGCTATGAATCCAAAAACATACATGGCAGGTCATCCTGGGTGTTCCTGACGAAAAGAAGGCACAGACTGCTTTGCTTCTCACCCTCAGAGCAGTGGAGGATCCAAAGCCCAATGTAATAACCTCTGAATAAAGAGTGCATCTCTCAACTGAGAAGCCCTTTGGGATCCAATATAAAGCTTCTGCAGGATGATACTGTACTCACCGAAATGTTGGTATCTTTGTTAAGGATAACTTGGAGGAGATGTGGAGGTAGAATTGGTGGGGATTTGAAGCGCTCCTCAGCCCGATACACATACATTTCCTGGCCATAGATTCCAGGAGGAGAGCCAGTGAGATCTATTAAGAATTAAGAAAGGGTGTAAGCCCCCCCCCCCAAAAAAAACCTACAGGGCATCATCCTTCTGGATGTTCATATTTACAACAGAAATTGAACTCTACCTCGACAAGATGTCTCTGAACTTTCAAGGGAGTCCAACTTTAAAGCATCAAACACTTCAAAATCAGACTTCTTGACATGAATGAGATTGTTGATCGTCCCCATCTGACTGGTTACCACTGGCTGAAAACCAAGAGAGCAGACTGTATGCCTTGGCCAACTGCCAAAGACCCCCCCTACCCCACCCAACACAAACACATACACAAAGTGTCAAGTCACAATCCTCATGAAGTGAGAACAGCCACGTGAAACTCATGTATTATTACCTCAGCAGGATCATGAACCCACTGGCCATCCACAAAGAACTTGTACTGGTGTTCACCTTCTGGAAGGTCCAGAATAGCAACAAAGTCATTGTGGCTAAAAGAGGAGGCAATAATCCAGATTGAGTGCCAGTCGTCTACCACCTCACATGATTACCACATACATCTCACAAAGAAAAGAGGCACCTTTGTAGTTTGGACTGGACACACATGGCCAAAGGAGCCAAAGAAAGAATGAAGACCAGCTTAAGCACCCTTGGTGGTGAACCAGAAGCTGTTGCCTCCGTTGTCCTTTCACTCAGGAACTAACACAGAAGTTACTGTTGGCTCATTAAAATACACACACAGTTAAAGTCACTCCCCCCACCTAAAGGACTGCTAAACAAAAGAGAATGGTCAGAGAAAACACAATCTGATACCCATCTTGGAAAGATGCAAGCTGATAAAAGCATATGACTATTCAACATTTAAATGAGTAGAAAGCAGAAGTGCAGCTTGCTTCCTAATTGTAGATTACCAGGTAGTCTGGGACAAACAGCCAAGTACAAAATGGCTAGTAGAAGCTGCCAGCTGCTCCACACTGGAGAGAGGAGGGAACCAGGTACAGAAGAAGCCCACCTCTGCCATTTTAGATCTGTGGACTCCAAGCTAGTGGTCACAGTCCAGATGCATCCACCAAAGTCCACCCTGGTACCCAAATGGTAGCCATTTTATATTCATACCCACAATACTTTAAAAAAAAAAACCCACCACAAGTGTCCAGGGGCCGAAAATATAAGAGCAGCTTTGTTCCACATGTTCTGGTGAATGAAGAAGGAAGGACTGGCTTTGTCTAGGGAAGGAAGTCTATGGAAGGAGGTGTACAGGCATGACAGAATAAGGTGATAATTAGGTTTTCAAGCACTGGCCCAAAAGATGGGAACCAAGCACTTCCTTCACTAGATGAGGTCTGAGGAAACCCTGAAGACTCCTTTCCATCTATATGGCTTCCTGGATCCCTGTTCAGCCCATGCCACTACGAGTGGGAGTCAAATAAGATCAATGTCCAAAGAATTTTAAAACGCCTCATTAAACATCATGTGATTAAGAGAAAGGGCACTTTCAAACATATCTCTAGAAGAATTAAAAGGATTTCAGCAGCAGCAAAAACAATTCTGCCCCGTTTGGTGAAAACTATGTTGGCCCACAAGTCGATTTGGGTTTGGCACAGATAAAATCAAAGTAAAAACAAATAAAAACAAAAAACCACCAGCGACTACATGATGTAAAGCTAAGCAGAGGGAAGACCTGTGGCTTTCACTGGAGAACAGTCTCTTTTTTGCTCAGCCAGCACTGGGTAACTGGTTTTGTTCAGAGGAAGCTGACATCCCTTCTCTCTGGTTTCCAGTATGTGTGATTGCCTCCTCTGATGGAAAGGGATGGTTGCCACGGTATCAGTGAGGCACCATTACATGGGTTCTCCTTGGGTGAGTAGCAGTTATCTCCCCTCTTCCAAATAATTTTGCCATTAAATGTTTTTTTAAAAATAATGCTTTCCAAAGGTAGCGTACCAGACAAGTGCTATGTCAGTCTGGAAAAACAGATGGAGGGAAGGAGCAGTCCTGGTGGAAATGGCCAATCTCAGCAAACACGGAACTTTTCTTCATCATTACAGATTCCTGTCTTTGCCCCCTATAGGCTCCTGCAATGTGGCAACACAGCATGTGTGTGTGTGTTGTGTTGTTACAGTCATGACTGACTCTTCGTGACCCCATGTCCATGGAGTTTTCTTGGCAGGAAGATTGGAATGGTTTGCCAGTTCCTACTCCAGGCGCCTAAAGCACCTGGTATTCCTTGGTGGTCTCCCATCCAAGTAGTAACTAGGGCTGACTCTGCTTAGCTTCCGAAATCAGGCCAGATCGGATGTGCTTATTAGGGCACCTAGGCATGCAACAGAGCATATTGGTGTGGAAAAGCTACTGCAATTTTGCCTGTGGAAAACAGAAAGGTTCTGGCTTGAAAAACATTGAAACAAGTCTGTTCCTGTGTCCCTATAATTGAACCCTTTATTAGACCAAACAAAACAAAAACAAAAACAAAAAAGACAGAGAACCACTTCAGCTACAGCTATTTTCACAGTGCTACTGTGCCACAGAAACAGTGGCGTCAAGGAGCAAAAGAATTCATATTTACAGCATTATTACTGGAAAACCTTGTATTCAACTTATGCCTGTTAATATAAACAAAGAAGGCCTAACTATATGCTTGTGTGAATTACAGGTAGATTAGCTTTGAGCAGGAGTGGTGAAAGAGAGGAACTCTGTGGTTTTACTAGGAATGGAAATTCAGATTTCATTCCAATGTGCAATTATATTTATCAAAAAGTACTAGCCCTCCCAAACCTATGGCAATCTTATTACACATTAAACTTGTTACACAAAATCCCAGCAATGTGTATTTATAAACATGCCACCTGCTACTGCCTTCTCTCTTCAGCTTTATCAAGTTAAAAAAAACAGCCTTCATGCTTATATCTCAAGACAGACCATCTTTTGGGTGCCCTAGGTAGTCACAGAAGGATGGAGAGTGGGAGAAGGGTACCCTAACGGCACTAGTGTGGTGGCTACATGTGGTCCGAGGCCATCATCTATCATGCACTTCCACTAGGCTTGCCTTGAATACCACTCGATTCTCCCTGTTCTTGAACTAAATTAGTGTACCATTTCATATTGTAAATCATTCTGACAAATCTTCATTAAGTGCATAAATGCCCCCTCTCAAGCTATTTTTATAAAAAAGTACAAATTTCAGTTTTAACTGAGGTATCAATAAAGAGCAGCTTGCTTATCGCAGTAGAGCCAACTTCCAAATGGCCAAAACAGATTTCAACCTGAATTTGGGTTGCACATTTTTGTGACTGTTGGTTGTTCTCTACTCTGAAACCCACAGACAGCAAGCTCTGGCCAGGTAAAGTTACTGATCATCCTTTTTCACCTTTTAATAAGAGGTATCTTGGCACTCCAGTTGTTGAAGGAGCCTGAGATGAAGACTTCTTTGCCTCCATTAGTCCAGCGGATGACAGTGGGACGAGCCTGCTGGGCTGGCTTGATTGACTCATCCAGATCATGCTGCCATGACACAAAATCTTTTTCTCCAGGAAGCTACAGTAGGAAGGCAAGGGTTACAGTCTTTTCCATGCCTCCCGTCTACAAGAGTGAAACGCACATGGCAAAACTTACTTCCCACGTACAAATGACCCCCCCCCCAAAAAAAGGTTCACATATAAGTGAAGTCTTCATCACAGTTTATTTTTCTGGCTTTAATTGTCCCCAAGCTCGTTTCCACAAGCCATGGTTTACTAGCCAACTGCAAATCACAATTAGAATCCGCAATTTATTCTTTAGCTAATCAGTTCTGGTTCTTTAAAACAATGTCCTGCTGTTACATCCACACCAAGAACTGTGGCTGATCTCTCATATTTCCTCAGTTGTCCACCTCAAATGAGGAGGTAAAAGAAGCGAAAGAAGAGAAACATACAGAAATGGTAAAAAGAAGTGCCGGTTTGTTTTGTTGTCTAGAGGATTATGCATGGCTAAAGCAACATATTATGACTACCATAAACCATATAGCATTATACAATAAGCAAATGCAGCTGCCATGTTAAAAGCAGGTTTGGTATCTTTGTTCTCTACCAAAGACAATTTAAAGGATGACAGTACAGGGCCATAATCCATTTCAGGCTTCTTGTCAGTACTTGCCCTTTTAGCCGAAATCCACAGTCCTATTATGTACTGTTATTAGGGTCTACAATGGGTTAATGGGACTGGGTGGATTAAACAAGAAACACCTCATTACAAAGTAGCATGCTGGAACTGATCATTACACACTGTGTTTCAATTGACAGACCACAACACCCATGCAGATCAGAAACAGAGTGCTATTTGCACTGAGGCCTGGGATGATACAAAAGGTATCAACGAGCAGAACAGACTTCACGCTGGCACCCCAGCCTGAAAGTACATTGGGAAGAAGGTCCCTGTACCTTGGAGTCATGGGTGCTGAAGACATTGGGATCATCAGTACTTCCAACCATGATCTTGTGTGAATGATCCTTGGCGTGGTGGGTGCTGCTGGCCCCATCAGCACGGTGAGACTTAGAGCCATGGCGTTCCCCAGACACCCTCTCACTGGTAGTGTTTCCCATGGCAGCACTGCAGAAAAGATTGGAAAAGAGAAGAATTCATTAGAATTCTCTAACTGTCCCCCCCCACCCCCAGACATCTGCTTGGCGCCCTCGTGAATATTCAAATGCCTTTTAAAAACATGGCTTTTTCAAACAAGCTTTCCTAGTTAGGTTGATTATTGGGACACCTATAACACCATATGCACTTGCCTTTGCTTCTAATTTCCTTTTTGTTGGTTTAATTTATGTAATTATTAATTTACTTTGGAACTCCCTCCTGCTGGAGGCCAGGACTGCCCCATCGCTGCTGTCATTCCGTAAGCAGGCAAAGACCTTCCTCTTCAGACAAGCTTTCTCTCAATGAGGGACTACCTGTTATGTGGCTTTTTAGATGGATTACCATGCATGATTGCATTGACTGACTCCATAAGTACATCTGTGTTTTCCATGTTCGTTTCCATCCTTAATTGTTCATATGCTCTTTTTAGTTTAAATGTTGCCTTTTAATGTTTTAAGATGCCTTTTCTAATTCCCTGTTCTTAAGCTTGAACATGTCTTATGTTCTTGTCCCTCATTATTGTAAGCTGCCTTGGGGCCTTAAATAAATAAATAAATAAATAAATAAATAAATAAATAAATAAATAAAT
>JAHTLZ010000171.1:1809174-1822443 GCA_023846285.1 Phrynocephalus versicolor | reverse complement strand
AGGGATCGCTGCCAAATAGCCATACTGGCTGACCCAGTATACCCCCCACCTCATATCTGCCCAGTAAATGAAACACCACCCAAAAGGTTAATTAACTCGTTTTATTCTATTTGGAACTGAGATTCTTGGCTGCAAAATAAAAACTTGTAAACACTATTTCTGGAGTCCAAGGCTCTAACTATGTACTTGTTTGGTAAAGCTGAGCAGTTTATATGCGGGCATTTAGAAACCGGTGTATCGAAAAGCAGACATGGCTATGCTTTCCTTTCAGCAGATCAGGACTGTTCCATTGTACTTATTATAAAAGCAGCTATTGAAAAAACTTTTCAAATAAAAAGTCAGAGTCTTGCTCTATTACCAAAAGTTGTAACTTTATTGTGATAACCATTAACTGCCATAATACAAATAATAACAGTAACACCCAACTGTGAAAACATATAAACACCCCCAATTATGACCAACAGTTGCAGTGGTACATTCCAAGATAGTTCGCAATGGTCAGTCCTGAGTCCTGAACTTTTCACCTTTTGCTGGCCATCAGCCTCCAAACAATAGAGCCTCTCTATCTGCAGGCAGGTGCTGGCCGACTTGGAGCCATCCAATTACAAACTCCACCCATTTTCCTCCAGGAACAATGGCCAACTCATTGCACTAGCTAGAAAATGTTTCCATTCCTGTCCTTCACCCATTTTTGCTGGGTAGAACTGATAAATCTGGAGGTAATTTGCATGAGCTCTGCAAATTGCACAGGTATCTGTTCATGCTAAATAACAGTATTCATAAACAAATGCATTTTAAAGTTTATTAGTATTTCTTGCATTAGGACAAATGCATCTTTTTTAAAAACAACCCCAGGTACAGTTTTGCAGTACTTTAAATTACAAATGTTAAAGGATAGATAAACATACTCCTAGGCACCTGGAAAGTGAACTCTACGTTGACCCTTAATCCTATTGGTTAAAATTAGTTTCATTTTCCAGAGAAATGTGCAGGGTCCCTTGGCCCAACCTTATAAAAACCCCTCAAGTTTTCCAAGCCACCCGAGGAGAGTTAGGAGTTACCTAGAGAGCAGTTGTGCATTTCAAAAATTATTGTACAGCTCAGAAGAGATAAAGGTCTGTGCTTTTGATATGGAGGGAGGAAGAGGCCGCTACTGGTCGGAGGCTGAGGTGTCCAGTCTTCTGGATTTTTTTATTCAGAATGAAATGGGCCCAGTTCTGTTTCATCTCCAGCCCAGAAGGAACCAGGATGCTTTCAGGCAGGCAGCCAGAGAGTTAGCTAGACTTAACTATGCCCGGAATCCAACGCAAATAAGATCTAAATTTAAAACGATAAGACAGAACTTCAACAGGGCACTATTTTATTTTGGAGAGGATGCTGAAGAGGGCCAACAATCTGCCTTTTGGAATCAACTCTTGCAACTTTGGATTCAAGCTGGAAGGCCCCATCCTCGGCATCTTTTTCCTTTGGGTAAGCCATATAAATTACTTCACAAATCTTTACTATTTTAGGCTTAACTATGATGTGTTAAAATACCTAAAACTGTAATTTGAAAACTGTTAGTGGCACATAATTTATGATTTCAAGGCACATTCTGATGTTATGGTGCTGCAATTAATGGTTAAGAATACATTGAAACATTTAAAATAGTCTATAAGATTATTTGCTTAAAATTAAGTAGCTGTAATGACATTTAAAACCATTCCATTAAAAATTTGTGCCCTCTAGTAGATGTTCTGTAGTACAATAAAAGGAAGGGGAATGATTTACAAATCATTCCCTGGAATAAAAGTTTTGGCAATGATATCTTATACTTAAATTAAGCATGCATGCACTGATATAGATTACTTCAAAAGTGTTACAGCAGGGCGGTTTCCACTATACAAATATTTCCAACCTATGTCTCTATAGGAGCTGGACCAGGAAGGAGGCTTGGAAACAGGGGAGGTGACCTAAGGCCTCAGAGGCAGCCAAACAGAAGGGAAGCGTTGGAGCAGCAGGCCAATGACTCCGAGGAAGACCAGGAACAGGCCATGCCCATGGATGACGAACCACCAGTGGAGCAAGAGGGTCCACGCCATGCAAATCAAGCTGCAGGTCAAGGCAACGTGCAGGAACACCAGGTCGAGCATGAAGGTGTGTGAAAGTCATTTCTGGGCTTCACTGAGGTGTGTTTACTTATAGAAGAATGTTCTTTAGCAATTAATACCTATAATTTTCTTCTTTCCAGAGTTACAAGAGGATCAACCAGTGGACATTATGCTGCAACCAGTTACCCGCGCTGAACATCAGAACTGGGTGGCAGCTCTTCAGCAGGCGGTTGAGAGAATAGCCGCCCTAGAAGAAATTGTGCTCCCTGGAAACAGGAGGCAAGCACCAGCCAGGAGAAGGCGCCGTAGGCGATAAATAATTTTTTTTTTGATGGACAATTTAGATGATGAACACTGTCTTTTTTTATAACCAATTTTTCCTTGAAGCAATTGCTACAGGACTTATGTTGTGCCAAGCACCATACCGGGGTTCATTCTTTTTTGCATAACTGTGAATGTACAACCAATATTTAACAGTTTTATTTATAAATAAGCTCCTAAGAAAATATTAGGGCTGCTTACTTTGAGTTTTCTTTACTTCTTGCTTGTGCACTTTGAACAATTCTCCTACTAGATATGGTACTTATTGATGCACTTTTAATGTTGTTCTTGTTATATTGTTTAAAAATTGTTTCTGTAGGTTCCAGGCAGAATTCCTTAAGCCTGGACACAGAAAACCACTGAAAATCCTAGTCTCTTGGAGTAAAGATGGATGAATCTGACTTCTAACTAGCAAAGTATAGAAATTTTTTTTTATTAACCTTTGATTGTAGGGGTCCAAAAAGTACAGGTTAATAAAGTATCCAACTTAAGGAATGTGGATAAAGGAATGTATATTTGATTATGTTGTGGAATCTGATAGCTAATCTGTGCTTTTAAAGTATTAGTTCTGTTGTCTTGTATAAGAACACAGACCAGTGTTACCTACCCTGGAGAACAGCATTCATCAGTAGAACTGATGAATGTTTGTTCCTCCTCTTGAATAGTTTACTTTTAAGTACTCCAAATAACAGTAAAGTGCACATACCTATACTGTACCTGTTGAGTGGTTATAAATAAAAAGTTTCTTAGGAAAACATCTCTGTTTCTGTTACTTATTTTGTCTGGGTTAGTTGATTATGGGTGAGTGAAGGGGGAGAATACCCAGTGAGTTAAAATAATCTAGAAATGCATTCATTACAGAGCATACAACTGTAATGTAAATATCAGAGAAAGGCTTAATAAATCAAGTTAAAAACACACACTACAGTTTATATTAGGTTTATTAGTGGTGTACTTCTGATTTTGGTTTCTACTGTTACTGAACTTGCTTTAAATGTGAAGCACTTCAGCATTTCTACATTAAAAGCCTTGTACTGGGTATTCTGTCCCTACTCCCAACAATGGTCTGTTATTTTATTCACTCAAATTAGAAGCAGTAATCAACTAGGGTGAAAATATCTTCTTCTTGATACGTTTTCTTTTTGGAGGGGTTATCTTTCTGGACTCAAAGTTCTCAGTAGCACTTTCCTACTTTACAATCAGGTACGGTGACAGTGGGAACTCTGGTTCTACTGCTCCCTGTTTCTGAGTGGTAGTCATTGGGGTTTTTTTGTGGCCCTGCAGCATTTTTTCCCCAGGTTTACCTCCCTGAACTGTTGCTCCATTTTTTGTTTTTCCAATGGAAACATGGGAAGCTGCAGACCTAGAAGGCAGGAGTGATACTGAGCATTCAGTGTCACTCTCCAGTTCGGAGGCAGTACCTGACCCTGTGGTCCCAGATGAATCTCCATCAGAATCACTGTTCGCTACATTATCATTGCTTTGGGAACCATTGGAAAGCATGATTTTAGATTGGTTTTTAGTGTGTTGACCTTTATGGGAGGCTTCTCCATCCATGTAAACCTTGTCTGTTGTCCCTGAAGTTGTTAAGAATTGGGTTAGTTTAGCAAGAGAATCCGAAGCCACCCTTAAATTATCAATAACCTGTTTCTGGAACATCATATCCTGGTGGTTCCAATTATTCAGTGTAGACTCTTTCCTATCATCCGAAGCCTTAACCTAGTCCACAAAACCTGTTAGTGTGTTGTCTAGGCGTGCTGCTGCTGTAGATCTCTGCTTCCTTTTCCTTAGTAATGCTAGCCTTGTTGCAGGATCAAGCGTGGCCTCATAGTTCGTTGTTTCCACTGTGTCTGAATTTAATAAGGAGAAATGAAAAAAAATTTAAAAGCAGTGTCTAAATGAATGGGTATGTCAAAATAACTGTTTTCTGCATTCAGGGTAATGCAGTAACAGAATAATCAAGCAACATTAAAACAAAAGTAAATTACTATTCAAAAATATAGATATTAACAATCCCATCATAAAAGTGCATGGAATGTAATAGTCGTGTTTACAGAGTAAGCACAGAAGCTGTGTGGGCCAGAAATTAAAGTAAGGTAGTGTTAATAGCACGGTGTTTCATTTGTCACCACAACAGTTTTTTTTTGCAAAATTACTCACATAAACTAGAGTGGTTAATAAAGGTTATTTTTTTTGGTTAGGTTCAAATTATCATACTCAGAAGTAAAGATACCTTTTTTACCACGCCGTTCTGTTAGTATTGGTTGTGGACTCTGGGAAGAAGAACAGCCAGATGTTGATGGTTCACAACCGTCTGTAGTTTGATATTCTGAAAATAAAATAATTTATTTAACCCGGAGTACTTTACATGATTGATGTTTAAGTTAAACTACTATGGTCTGTAAGGTAATCATTTACATGATATTCCTAATAATCCGACCACCGACCGTTTGCCAAACATGGCCTTCCCTCATAACTTTTAAAGTCTGCCTTACCAATTGCTGAAGCTTCCGAAGCCACGTAGCTTTGGTTCATGCCTTCACTGTCGTCGAAGAGGGACTGTGATCCGGCATTACCGCTAACACCATGCATTGTCTCCGTGGAAGCTGCATGTGAGAAGAGGAATTTAAGTTTTTATGTTTCCCTCGCGTTGCAAAACAGGAAAAGGCAAAGAACAGGAAGCTGTATTTAGTATCCGGAGCACATAAAGGTTAAGCATCCATGGTTGGTTACTGCTGATGCATGTCCCGCCCCTCCATTTCCTTTGGCCAGAATTAATTAAATTTTAAGTTTCCGGTAAAATAAATTCATCGCCCTCCGGTCAAAACCGCAACACTTACAAACGGATGCATGTCGTCTCAACTAAGCAAACTGCATTTTGACCAAAGAAAATAAACTAATCTAGTATCATTGCACGTATTCAGAGCCAATATAATTAGTTTTAAATTTATTTTTCAAATCAGAAGTAAAAATATCCACTGTTTTTTATCCTGCTCATTTATCAAGTGTTAATCGATGCATCGAATATCTCTTTCAAACGGAGATACAATATATCCTAAGGACAATACATTACGGATACTTTTAATAACATATATAATCTCTCTAATAACAAAGAGATACCGATACATTGATGCAGTGCTGCAACGTTCCTTAATTAAAACACTAATTCAATCTATGGAGGGAAATTAAACGCATCCGCCCGTTAATCAGAGTGATTTAAAACTCATCCCATTCCTTCGTTGTTTCGGTTTATCGAAGGACACAACGTGTTCTAAGAACAAATGACTGTACTTCTGAATAGCAGTGGAGTTACTATTAATTCCATTATATATCTCAATAAAATACAGTAAACGTGACGTATTGTATGTAATATATTTAAAGATTAATAGTAAATGCTTACCAGCGCTCCCGCCGGACTCGCTCTCGGTTGTCCGCAAGGGGTGAATTGAGGTGTCTGTTCGGAAAATATTTGCCATTTCCTCGTACCAAATAAATTTTGAACGCCCCGCACCTGAAGTACTGTTTTGAATTACAGCCTGTTTGTAAAGTTTGCGAAGCGATTTGCATTTAGTTCTACATTCCGTGCCTGATCTAAAAAATCCAATTTTTCGTAGTTCTTTAGAAATAACCTCATAGATTTCAATGTTCCTTTTGAGGGAAGACAAGGCATATTTAATCTCTGCCTCACCCCAAACCTTAATTAAGGCTGAAGTCTCCTCGTTTCCCCAAATAACCCCTCTCTTAATTTTGGATTGAACAGAACTGGCTGTGCAATTCTCTGAATTGTCCTCTGAATCCATCCCTATACCTCCCTCTGGGATTTTTGATCCTAGGAAAAGCCTTCTGTTTGAATGGACACCAGCAACTAATCTCACCTTCCTTGAATGCTAACTTCCTTCCCTTGCACCTTTTGGCTCCCTTTATTAGCATTTCAACAGAAAGGTGCTCTCAATTTGGGAAGGGGGATGGGTGATTGATTACAAAGGGGCCCCCTGTCCTGTGGCTCAGCTGGCTAGGATGTGGTGCAAAAATGTTTCATTAGAGGTTTCATTTTGCCTTTACAAAGTACTGCTGACTTATTTGAAGGAAGTATGTTAATTGCTGGTATATATGCCATAGCACATCAAGAAAATTTTCCCATCTTCTCCCTTTTGGTATCATTGAGGCCTGGGAATGAGAACTGACCTAATGTATTAAGGCAAATGATTGACACTGTGTTCTGCTGTTAGTTAAGACTCTGTACTGCAGACCACAGCAGTAGTTACGGTTTTTTTCTGCAGGTATAATGGAGCAATGTGGGGATGGTGAAAATGTGATCAATTATTCCCCCATTATGCACGGCAGTTGTTACTAAACAAACTCTGATGCTACAATTTGCACTCGTGAGCAGAATACTTTTACTAAAAGTATGAAAATGGTACTGTATACTCAGAAACAATCATTTTTAATGTACTGTACCTAAGTTCTAGCTTGGAAGGGGCCTTTTTCTTGTTTCAAAGCTTCCTGAATTTTTTTTTGTAAACCTTTTACCACGAGACTGAAATACAGGCAGCATCGCCTACAGAGTTTTATTATATCAGGTATATATTGCATAGCATGATTATTTATTTTAAAAGTATGATCCTTATATTCTCATAATGCTACCATGATAACAGGTTTCTGAATTTGTAAAGTGCAATGATTGATGTTCACACTGTTAACCCAAAGGAATTAATAGTATTTTGCATTAACTGTAAAGAATAACGCACTTTAAAACCAAGAAATTCATAGTAGTGCATTAGTAACAGATTTCTCCCTCAAAAGCTAAAAGCAAAGGAAAAAAAAATATGCGATTAGGTTACTTATGTGGCTAAAGGCAACACATACAGTTTATTTATGCCTTTCCTTCAGGGCCATTAGGCCATAAAATGCTTGTAGAGGGAACTGTAATTTGAAACTTCCTTCTTAAGTATGCTCTGGAAGCAGTACTGTGCATATCAAGAGGGAGGTGTTATAAGAAAACAACGTCGGAATGTTGTTTTCTTAAAAGGGGGGCCTCTCTGAAAGTAATGTGTTCAAAAGTACTTCATCTGACAGACAACAGCCAAGATGAACTCAAAGGCAAGGCATTTTTTTTTTTTGGAAGGTATGCGTTCAGAAACTGCTATGAATGTAGTACAGTGCCTTGGTTTTTTGCAAGGTATACAACAGATCATTGTATGATCTTGAAGCAAATACCTCTGTCAGGCATTCTTTTGAATAGCCGGTGTAGCAGTTTGCAAAACCTACTGGTGTTTTGTAGTTAAGTTAAAGGAAAGTAATGCAAGTTAAACAGAAACATTTATTAACGGAAGGAAGTAAACAGGAAGAAACCGAACTGTAAACCCACTCAATTCTACTGCAAATGAAAGTATACAATAAAATAGTAAAGTTGAGTAGATGAACTAGTTATTTTGTGCCCCTGTCACTTCACATGGGTAAACAGGTACTCCGCAATAGCATTCCGCACGGCCTCAGCCTCTGCACGTGCAGTCCCAGACCTCGGGTAGTCATTTATTTCACAATCATCATGTGTTTCAGGTGGGGGTATGGAAGTTTGTTCTTCATCAAGTATGTCATGGTTTTCACGCTCACATATATTGTGTAGAATCACAGCAGAGGCAATAATTGAATTCACGTTCTCTATGTGTGCCTCAATCCTAACAGACAAACGTCTAAATCTGGCCTTCAACCGCCCAAATGCTCTCTCCACGACGCATCTTGAGCGATTAAAAACCTTATTGAAGTGGCGCTCCCTGTCATTTCTAGTAACAGCAAAGGGCTTCATTAGCCACTTACACAATGGATAGGCACCATCCCCTAATATAATGGGAGGTATTGACACCCCTGCATAGTGGAACATAGGACTGCCAGGTATTAGGGTTCCTTCCTCCATCCGACTAAATAGCATAGATGATCTGAACACATGGGCATCATGATTAACACCTGAATGACCAGTCAACATAGAGAAAAAAATTCCCTCTCCGTCGCAAGCAGCCTGAAGCAATACAGAATGAAATGATTTCCTGTTAAAGTAAGCCGGCCCCTGCAATTTGGGGGGGCTTATCGGAATGTGCGTTCCGTCGATACAGCCTATAGCATGTGGGAACCCGAACATTTTCATAGATGATGTCATCTGTAGAAACAGAGAAAATAAACATAAAGAATCATTAGTTTCCTAAACCGTAAAGGCGCTGGTACAGAGTACAAGTAAAGACTGGGATGGCCGAAAGCAGCTTACCTTATTGAACTCAGGCAGGCGGACCTCTTCCTTAAGAAGAACGTGTTCCATTGCAAGGCAAACCTCGATTGCAATGCTTGCAACAGTTGAACTTCCTTTCTGGAATACTAGAGCGATGGTTCTGTAGCAAGAACGGCTTGCCAAAAAGTACACGCCGATTGCCACTCTCTCTTCCACTGGTACAGCTGAGCGCATAACTGTGTCCCTGCGCATCAGAAACGGACGCAGCTTATCGGCCACCCAAAAAAGTGTTCTTCTAGTCATACGGAAGTTTTCTAACCACTGGCGATCGTCCCAAAGCTGAAGAACCGTGTCGTGAAACCACTGAGAACGTCCTGGGTAACACCAGAAAAGCTTCTCTCGAGGCGAGCTTCTTATCCAAGCCGAATTAACCCATATCAAAGCGTTGCATGCCCTCAACGCCTCGCCAAAAAGCACTCGGCGTCGGAAAACTCGTCTTCCCTTTCTCAGAAATAACAAAGCTACAGTGCTCAACAAAGTATTGACATTGTGCAACACAGCAATAATGTATGGACTATACCTATGGAGTTTCTGCAGGCGGGCTGAAGAACGCGATGGAGGCATGATACCGGGAGAATGGCAGGAAGAAGGCGGAAGAGGCTTGGTGTATACTCTAGGGAGTAAGGAGGGGGTTACTCCAGTGTCCTGGAGGACCTTTGAAATAAGAAGTACAATCGTTGTGCGATGGCCCACCTAGTGACCATGATGGGGAACAGCAGTTTTAGGAGGCCGCCAATGGAAATTATAATGTAAATAATAATTATGAAGCAAAGAGTCACACATTTAGAGGGCTTCGCCGTAACTGACAGCCAAGCATCGATGCATCGATACACCGTTTCCTTTTTTTTTTTAAAAAGCGGAGACCGCGGGAAACTGGCAAAAAAAATGAGTGTTTGGATGCGAATGGAGCTCGTGAGGTCATTCTCGATTCGAACGGAAAAGCTGCCCGCGTGAGTACATAGAAAAAGGGGTGGGGGCGAAGGGAGACCACGTGATCGCCTTCGAATTCAAAGCGAAGGCAATGACGCTCCGAAGCGAGGAGCCTCGTGAAGTGACGGCCATTGTTGGACTCTGCAGGGTGGGCAGTTTGGCAGAATGGTGAACCTCACAACTGACTATTGCTTACAATGTAATGCATTTTGTGCTGGATATCAGCAAATTAAGTTGACTTAATTTCTCTTTGCTTTCATTTGTAATGCATGTCAAGCTGTGTCTAACCAGATGTTTATGAATGGAATAACATTTCAGCAGCTTTATGCTGCCTCTGCAGACAAGAATAATTTAGTCTGTGTTTTACCTGCTAATCAAGTGAAGTTACTTTTCTTTGCCTTTACAAAAGTAATGGTTTAATTAACTCATATTTGCTTCTAGGCTGAGTAACCTGTATTGAGAGATTTTTAAATATGCTTTATGCTGTTATACATGCTAATATAAATTCTCCAGAATCTGTTTGTGGCCTTTTAACTGGATTTTTCAGTTTTTCTGCTAACTGAGCAACCTGTTCCTATAAAAGATGGTTTTTGTAGTTGATTCATAACTGCTATTTCTTCAACATAAGTGAATTTTGAAATAATGATGAGTCACTATGGAAATATAAAAAAATATATAGAATTCACTAACCTTTAACCCCCCCCCCCTTAAAAGCCAGCCAGGGATGCAACTCAGGGAGCCCAGTTCCCCCCCCTCTCTCTCACCCCAATTCTGTCACCTAGCCCTTCTGCCTCCTTTGCCCATGTCCAACCTCACTATCTAACCCTTCCATTGCCTTGCTCATTCCCAAACCCCAAAACTTGCAGCTAGAAGACAGGGCTTAGGCTGGGCAAACTCTAAGTGGGAGATTGCTTGCTCCCTACCCCAACCAGCCAGGGGAATGATTCTCAGCCATCAATCCCAAATATTCAATGGTCCAGCCACATTACCTCCACAGAAGCAACACCCCCCCCTTCTCTATCCTGCCAATCTCTCTCTCTCTCTTTTCCTTTCCTGATGCCTCATTCCTTCTTGGCCTTTCCTATTCCTCTACATCCTATCTCATTAAAACTAGACTTGGGACATTTCTCTGCTTTCCGGACCTGAACCACCTTTTTGGGCAGCAAGAGGGGTCACCAACTTAGCTGAAGGAAAAGATCATCCAGACTCCATTTCCTCAACACGGGGAAGGCACGTATGCCCAACAGATGTGCAAGATGTTATCATCGCCTGAAGCATACCATTGTCTCATTTCTACATCCAACTAAGACACCATCTGGCAGCAAAGGACTTTTCCGGATTAACTTTGCCACCTCCATTGTGACTCCACCCCCCCCACTGTGACTGTTCCTCTCTGCCTACCTGTTGATTGTTCCCTGACTACCCAAACAGATTGAATCACCGCCTGGAGGAATCTTTCATTACCACCTTTTCTGGACTCATGAGGAACTGGCAAATCCCCTTTGAATAATCCTACCGGTTTTCCTGTCCCATATTAACTCTGCTCCTCGACCCCCTATTGACTTTCTGATTCCTACAATGTACCAAGGCTCAGCAAACAAAGCCTTGTTTCCCCTTTCATTGTGTCTCCCCCCCCCCGATGGCCTAATCAGGGAACACCTGAGCTCATCAGCATTTGCATGAACCCCGACTCCAGCTTACCAAGGACCGCCCAGAGCCGCCCCTGGCCAACCCCTGGACTATCCCAATTGGACAATTTGAACTTCCTTCAACCAATCTCTGAACAGGCGCCGTTCTGGATGGGAGGGGGGAGAATCAATAAAGTTTGGGGTCTCCATGTGCTCGTGGTCGAACACCTTTCCTCTGTCTCTGGCTGGGTGTTCACCTGCTGCTTTTATTAGGCCTAATAAACAGAGTATCTGTCTCAGGATCTCTCTCTCATTGGACTTTTATTGGCATCTGAGGGTCCAGCGGAACTCAGCAGGACTAGCCTGGCTGAAATAGAATTTTAATCTTATTTTAAACCCAACAATACAGTCTTCTTTTCCTTTGATTCTTATCATTAATCTGACATCTTACTTCCTCAAAATTATTCTAGGCTTCATTTCTAGTGTTGTTTCCTTTTTGTGCATCTGATGCTGAAAAATATTTTTTCACTGGACAACTGTCTCTGTTTTTTCATTCAGTCAGTCGTGTGCTTTTTCAGAGTGAAGTCAGCATTCAGTTTCCAGAAGCTTACCCTATACTAATCTTTGTGGAGCAACAAGTACGCTCCTGTGATTGCTTTTTTACTACAGGTGTGGAAAAATAAGTTGTCATCAAGACTTGCCAGGCCAAGTCCCAGAGTCCAGTGTAACCTCTCATATTGCACCAACCACATGTTGTCATGAAGTATAAGCTGGACCCGCTTGCTATAAAACAGCCACTCAGAGACTCATGGAGAATGCTACAGACTTTTTGCAATGCCACCTGTCAGCCTGAGAAAGAATGCTAGAAAATTTTCTAACAGTCATTATTGCTAAAGCCTAGCTCAGTCTGTGTAGTGACATTTTAAGGTGTAGTGACATTTTAAGTCATTGAATTACTACACTGTACATTGTGGAACTCAATAACAATCAACAAATGCCTAATCTAGAAATAAGAAGAAAAAGACAGAAAACAAGAAAAAGAAAACAAGAAGAAAAAGACAGAAAAAAGGATTTGCTTTCTTCTTATTGTAGAATCTATACATGTTAAATGTTACACATAAGTAATACAGAAATGTTTTCATGGTTCAATTGCTATTAGAGAACATAGCAACATTGTCTTATGTACTCATCTGCTTGCCTCATAATTGTTTTTGTAGTTAAACAAAAGCAAAAAGAAAAAGAAAAAGCAAACTTATACAGTGGACACTCGTATAACGGAGGGTCCGTATAACGAAAAACTCATGCAACGAAAAAAAAATCTTCTCCGGGTTGTCAGTCCAAAGTTTGCTTTCCAATGGTCACTTAGCCAAAGTTGTTTTTAAATACAGGGTACAAGATCTTAGTGCCCAACAGGACATGGAGCTCCTCTCTAACAATAAAGCGCTATGCTGGCTAGCAAAAAATAAACAGGTCTTCCAGTGCGAAAAGTACTTAACAATCAGTCTACCACACTCCCTTAGAAGAACCTAGACCAGAGTGAGATTTGATCTATTGGAGTCCATGAAGAGATATGGGCGCTTTCACAACTTAACCTATCAAGACAGATCCTGCATATGCGGTGCTACCCACATAGAGGATACGGCTCACATTTTATTTGATTGTGAGCTTTATACAGCATTAAGACAATCATATTTATCAAAAATGATGGTCAAAATTGCCCACTGGAACACAAATTTTCAGCTTGATTTCCTGCTCAACAGTTCCAAGGTGCAGGTTGTCCGTGGTGTTGCTAATTTTGTACGTAATGCTGCCAGGGTAAGATCCACCTTCATAGATCAAATTGGTGTTCCCTGTAGGGGAGATGCTGACATATGAATGAGAAATTTTTAATCTTGCTATTTTAACTGTGTTTTTAACTGTTTCTTTTTTCTTCTTCTGTATTTGATATGGCCTGTTGAGCTAATCAATAATGATGTTGTTGTTGTTGTTGTTGTTGTTGTTGTTGTTGTTGTTGTTGTTG
>JAHTLZ010000171.1:1794170-1809164 GCA_023846285.1 Phrynocephalus versicolor | reverse complement strand
TGTTGTTGTTGTTGTTGTTGTTGTTGTTGTTGTTGTTGTTGTTGTTGTTGTTGTTGTTGTTGTTGTTGTTGTTGTTGTTGTTGTTGTTGTTGTTGTTGTCATCGTTGTTGTTGTTGTTGTTGTTGTTGTTATGTATGTAGATAATCATGTCTCATGCTGCTGCATTAAGAATGCCAGCATTGATTGCTCTAGCCAGCCACATGAATGAAGCTAGTGATTTTAATGTGTGAATGTGTGTAGCTCAAATCATAAACATGTCTCATTTTTACTTGCCAACTTATTATACTGTAAGATTCATTATGTGTCAATTCAGAGTGTCATCATCCTAGCAATATCATGGTGACACTGGTTTGGCAAATTTTATAAACTTAACAGTTCATTATGCAATCTTAGTTGTGTGGACTTCAGCAACAAAACAGTTACACCAGATACAATTTCCTTGCACAACTCCAAGAAAACTAGTTTGAACAACGCCTATGCTCAGATAGTCAGCTGCACATTGGGCAGAAAATGTGTCTCTTTGTACATAATATTTCTTTTAATCATGCTTATGTATTGCTTCCTCTTGAGTAATTTTACATATGTTCACAGGAAGCTTTTAGACATATATATTTGCTGTTTATCCCGGCTTATACTGTTTCTTCCAGATGACACTCATGATTTCAGCTGAGTTAAAATATAGCTTTCTGATAATTGCTAATTTGATTAATTTTTTTCTTATTGAAGCTCAAAGCTTGGCTTTCAGTATATTTTTTCCAAAAAGCCTCGCCTTGCATAATCACAATGAACTTGCTCACCTTATTTGTTTGTGCCTTAGTGTGCCTTAGCTAAAGCTATCAATCATACCTCCATAGCTCTATCTTTATTAAATCAAGAGCAAGTGGAACTGCATCATGAAGTTTTGGACAGCAGAGCTATTGTTAGTTACACCTAAGTTGTGAAACAGTGATTTAAAAATTTTCACAATCGGATTTATTCAATACTGCCAGCTTTATGGCAAAGCTTGTGTTCTTGGCTACCAAAAATGGGATGATTTCGTACATCAATTCAACCGATCATTGTTATCATTGCAATTTTAAAATTAAATCAAAATGGGGACATGTGGGAATAGGAAGACATTGGAGTGAGGGCTCATGAGCTTGACATGAGCAGAGCCATTTTGACTATGGTTCCAAAGAGGCAACAACCTCTGTGTCAGCAGAAAAATGTCAGTCCATGCCCCCACGACTCCCGTTCCCATGGATGTCTTAGCAGAGTTGGCCAAAAGAGGAGCTCATTGTTATCACTCTCCCAGCAAGTCTTCTAATTAGCGAAGCTGTTTCCAGCATTCCTTATCACATCACCTGTGTTTCTCCCAATTATGCTAGGGCTCACCAATTAGAGTTATTCCTGCAGACGTAGACATGAATATTGATGTAGCCTTCTGATGTTACGCCTATCATGACCATATTTAGCTAATTTCTAGCTACGCCACAAGGTTGTTGTAATGCTTTATGTTAATTAGTTGTGTTAGAGCAATAATAAAGTGGTGCCTCTGGATGGAGGGGGCATGAAAAATTTGGCTGGACCAAAAAGTCTGCTTTCATGCGTCAGAGTGCGTGAGTGAGTGTGTGATTGAGACCAGAGGCCTTTCCCTATACCAGCATCAGAGCTGTTTAAGTTTCTGATCCCGATACCTAGCTCTCAGCTATCCCTAACTAGCTCCCTAAGATTAACCCAACAGCTTGCAGCTACCCAGGGATTTTTACAAACCTGTGAGCCTCCTGGAAAGCCATTTCAAAAATTTTGTTTTAGTATAGGAATGGATTTTAAAAAAACACCCAACAAGCATCTTTAATATGAAAGGTCTCTAGTAACAGGAGTTTTTACACTAGGAAGGCTGAGGGGTCCACTACTCCAAGCACACACCCCCAAATAAAAGCCAGAAAAGTTTTTCTTTGGGAATGTTGTCTTGTATTTTTGTTGTTGTTGTTCCCCATCATTTCTGGACTTAGTATGGCCTCTGGCAGAGGCTGGGGAAGTTGTCCATCCCTCTTTTAAACACTAAATATCTCACAATGTTATAAAAAAATCCAAACCTCGTGGTTTCTACTTTTTTGCTGTCCATTCAACTACAGCGTGCATTATATGCCATCCAGTTACATCTAGTTATCTCACACTAATCAAGTTTTCAAAGTATGTGAGACATGTAATAACAGAGTCACCATTCCCATTCCCACTGAGTGTCCATGGCTGAGCAAGGATTTGAACCCGTCTCCTCCTGAGTCCTAGTCCTTCACGGTACTTGGCTACATCACACTGGCTCTGATTCAACCACTAGGGGCGCACTTTGGTTCTTTAGTTTAGAATGTCTCTCGCTATATTAAAGCTTTCTAATTTGTTTGGCATTGCACCATTTACTGATTGAAAAACCATCACTGCTCAACTCTCCTTTATTATTAAGGAAAAAATCAATAAGCATACAATTGACACTACAGTAGTACCTTGTATAAAGGAATTAATTCGTTCCAAATGAAATTATGTTAAGCAAATTTTCCTTTATACAAATTCCCATAGGAATGCATTGAAAACAGAGTGATCCCATTTTTATGTTGTATGGATTTTTCCCATAGACGATTATGTTAAGCAAATTTCCCCTATCTCCGGAATTTTTTATGTTGTACAAATTTTATGTTATACAAGCTGTTTGTTATACAAGGGTCCACTGTATTTTAAATTATAAATGAGCACAAATAGTTTTTCTTGAGAAATCTTTTTAACTTGATTTTTTTTCTTTGTGAGAATCTTAATTTGCTCCTTGGAATTTTTTCAATCCACCTAGGCTGTCAAAGCCCAAAGCCTCAAAGTAAATGCTCAGCCAGCCAAATCATCCCGCTAAATATAATCACTTAAAAAAAACAGTTTTCAGAGAAGTTCTGGGTCAGATATTTCCTGTATCCACAATTTAATGGAGGGGAGTGGTATCAAGAGACAATTGGCAGAGCCACTGTGAGATACAGGAAGATGGACAAGATGGGCCTTTGGCCTGATCCAGCATGGCTCTTCTTATGTTCCTGTGTTCTTAATGGGTGCATTTTGCCTGAGGTCCTGAAATGCATTTTCAAAGGAAATAAGAGGGTACCAGTGAAACAAAATAGCCCTGCTGTTTTATTGGTTTACCTTTATTTAATTTGTTTCACAGATTTCTCCCAAAAGTGGGTCTCAGAGTATCAGACAAACTTAAAAGAATATCCAGACAAGAGCAGTACAGGGCAGTCGTTGGTCAGATATACTTTGACTTGTATTTATTCCTTTATTGAGCAAGGGTTGGGGCTTGATGGCTTGAGAGCCCCTATCCAACTCCATTATTCTGTGATTCCTAGTTCTCTGCAAGAGTCCCATTCTGACAAAAGTAAATGTACAGACAAGAGCAGTACAAGCCAAAAAAACAATAATGGTAAAACACAGTTTTAAAAACCGGTGGTATTAAAACCCTAATTATAGTATTAAAAATAGTTTTAAAATACATTTTCAAAAGCACAGTACTGTAGCTCTCTTTTGAGCAGACAGGTGGTTGCTGAAAGCCTTCTTGGCTTGTCAATGAATGGAAAGGTAACTGAGAGGAGATCAATGGAGAGCCTTTTGGAATGGATTTCTGCAGCGCGAGTCAGGTCAATTAGAACCACCCATGAGAGTGGCAGGACCAAAAGAAAGAGCTATGATTAGTGAGATGTTCAGATCTCCTGGGTCCGAGATGTAAAAAGGCTTTATGCATCATAACCAGCACTTTGCATTGTGCCAGAAACAGACAAGTATTCAGGACGCTAAGCAAAAAAGTCAGGTGCACTATGTACCCAATCTTTGGTCAACATCTCTTTCAAAACCTTTTGGAAAAACATCTGAAGTATTGAAGACTTTTTAAAGCAAATCCCGATTCTGTGTGCCTTACAGTAAACTCAATTGCATGTTCTGAAGGCACAATAGTTGTAGAAAAGTACAAAAACTAGCCCTGCAAAATTTATAGCATAGAGTAGAAAATCTTGAATTGTTTAATTCCAAAATTAACAAATAACACAAATTATGCTGCTCCTTCACAAAATAAGTCAGTTTTAGAGAAACAGAAAACAATATCGGATATCTAAGCAGCTAAACACTTCAACAGACTATTGAATGTGAAGATTTCAATTATCCCAAACTGCTGGCAGCAGTAACATAATAAGCCTTATGGTGGCATATATTACATCAACAGGATTTCATCTAGTATCATCTTTAGTGTTTGTCCCGTGTAGTAGTGGTCCCCTGTCCTGCATCAGAGATGCCATTTCTCTCAGTTGCTGACTTGGTCCAGGTGTAGGTGTGTAACTCTCATGTCACTGTCTATCAAGCCAACATTGCTTTGCTCGGCCCTTTGGCTGTTTGCCATTGACTTCCAACTTGGGCAGTTACTTCACGTCAGTTTTGTCTCTGTAAGTGTTGCGCTTCGGACCGGTAAAAAAAAAATCTTACTTCATGTCCGTCGCTGAACACATGAAATTTGTCTCAACCACACCCCCAGAGCGGGATCAGAGCATGACAATGCTGTACCTGGCGTTGGGTTGGGGTATTCTCTTGTCATGGTTTGGTCCCGGTTCCTGTTCCGAGACAAGGGACTGTGTGGTAACAACTGTCACGCAACAACCAGTGACCACCTAGTGGTCAGCAGCTGAAGCAGCATTCAACACCATGCAGCACAAATGTTTATTAAAGAAAGCACTGAAAATTCTGTAGCATTGACGTGTAAATCCCGGAAGAGCAGTAAATTGAAATATTTATTTACAATATTAAAAAGGGGGTGGGGGGTTAAGAAAGCAAGACAAATTCAGAATTTGTCACGGAACAAGACTGTGAAGTAACAGTTGTCACGAGACAAGTTATCACGACCGTGAGAAAATGGAAACGGACTAAACAGGGGCAAACCCACGTGATCGCGACCAATGTCAAGGTACAAAACTAGTCAAGGAACAAGGACATGAAGTAACCATCTTAAGGCCCTTCCGGGCTAGTGTGTTGGTGTCACCATGCAAGACGTGGCCATACCATCATAGCTAGACTTCTCTCATCTTGCCGGCAATTGGAGCTACATCATATCATTGCTTGATTTCATCTAATATATATTATACAAATCAAATTTACTCTAGTAGTTTACTATCCAAGCTTCAATTTTCTCTTTGCAATATATTTTTCCATTTTGAGAAAATAGGTGGTTAATAATATGATTGACTTTAAAAATTAGTGGTGTTTGACAGGTAGATTTGGCAGGTAGAATGCCAGTATGTATTGTGAGAGTTCCCCATTTTTACCACCACCATGACTTGCAGGATCCCAAAATACAGGCCAATAGATTGATCCCCATCAGCAAATTAGGGGCATGTCTTTTGTAAAAGCAGTGGTCCATTCAAGACTAAGTCACCCTCAAATCATATGCATGACACTTGGGATGGGTGACAACAATATTTCTCTCTCTGGTACAGTTGAAGATGCATTCGCTTAAAATATAGAAATAAGAAGGGCTAATCTATACCTGTTAACAATTCATTGTGTACAGTTATTAATTGTCAAATCTTTCATACTCTAAAAAAATCCCTTGTATTTACGTCTTTGCTGCCAAGATGGAAAATCTCCTGCATTTTGACTAACATTAAAATAGGCACATATTAATAGAAAGGATTGAGAGGAAATTTAAATTGCAAAGTTTAAAACAAGGATTTGGAACTAAATTAGGCATGGAGGCACTGCTCCCTGGGACACCTTCTAGGCACAGGGCTCTGCCCCGTTACTAACCTGACTTATTTTTCTGCATGGAGAAAAGGAACTGTGCCTTTCCATATGCAAAGAGAGGCACAGGACAATCCATGCTTTGCCCTACAAGAAGAGCTGCTTCACTACTTCTCACTATCCTAGGGTCTTAAAATGGCAAGCGAAGAGAACTCAGCTAGTACCTAGGGGGAGTAACCGCTTGATAACTGGTTGAATTAAAAAAAAAACTGTTTTGCTCCTCCTGTGCCTTCTCAGCATAGCCAGCACACAAGAGGAGTGAAGTCGACTCAGCAGTTCCTCAAGTCACAGGAAGAATGTGAGATAAGCTTAATTCTTCCCTTGCCCTCCTTCAGTGAGGAAGGCAAGGAAGGGGGAAATGGCCTGAGCTGTAGATTTGAGGCACGCTTCTCAAAGCCACGGCACGGGTGCTGTACTCCCACCGGCCTTGTTGGAGGCAGGAGGAGTTCCGGCTGCGAGGGACAGATGGTGAGGTCTAGTGGGCCAGATTCATCTTGTGGGCTAGAGGTTACTCTTCCCCTTGAGATAATTAAAAAAAAATATCAGTATAATTCCACTTGGCATTGAATGGTGGATTTTTAGCACCTAGAAATAAACCAGAATTGCAGCAAAGAGAGCAACAAGGCCCATCAGCTTTAACCAAAGAGGCACCCTGGCATTGCGCTCTGTGTTGTCGGTCTGCCTGGTTCTCAGAGGTTTCAAAATCCGGTCATTCTGTGTCAGAATAGCTTTCCTGGCCCCATCCCATTTCCCTGGCCCTTGCAGGCGGTACTGATATGGGGAGCATGGCCCAAATACAACCTCTAAGGCCAGCTTGGGGTCTTTGAGGAACAGAGTGCCTACATTGGGCTTCACATCAATCAGAGAGGCCAGTTCATCCATGTACTCAACATAGTCCACTTGAATGGTATGGCGTTGGCTTTTCACATATCTGGAAGAAAACAAAATTCATTTTAATTGCTATTTGGCAAAATAAGGCATTATTAGAATTGATATAGAACAATGCCACCCTCCTAGTTAGAAGATGGAAATGCTACACAGTCTCTTTGGGATGTTCAAGAACAGTGACCTAACTGGCCCAAGTCAGTCTCTCTCTCTCTCTCTCTCTCTCTCTCTCTCTCTCTCTCTCTCTCCATCTTTCTGGATTAAGTTGCAGTGAGTTGCATAGTTTTGCCCCTAAATTTTCTGAGATAATACTTCTGTTATATTAGCTTTGCTGTTGCAGCAAGAAGAGAATACTGTGACCCTTCTAAAGACTAAGACACTTATTAAAGAATATATTTGTTTAATCTTGCTATTGTCAACAGCTTGGGGTCCAATCTCTCTCTCTCTCTCTCTCTCTCTCTCTCTCTCTCTCTGTGTGTGTGTGTGTGTGTGTGTGTGTGTGTGTGTGTGTGTGTGAGAGAGAGAGAGAGAGAGAGAGAGAGAGAGAGAGAAATTCTTATGGGAAGGTTGTCCCAACCCCCCAGTCAACCTGCAATCTCCTCACAGCAGACAGACAGCTGTCAAAATCAGCTACCTGTGGAGGGCTGTGTGGAGCAGCCTTCTGCTGCCAGTTGATTAAGAGGATTTACCCGCAACCCAACAAATGGGGGCAGCTTTCCCCCTTCTTTGCTGAGTTGGGGCAGTGGAAAAGTCCCCCCCTTTTTTCTGGCTGCCCGAACCCGGGGGGGGGGGGTGCGGAGAGCACGAGAGGAGTGACTTGCCTGTTTGTCCCCTTCCTGCATTGGGTCAGCCACCCCTCCTTCACCCAAGCCATTTCGGCACAGAGACCCTGGCGAAGGGGGGGAGCAGCAGCGGCTTCTGGGCTCGTTTGAAGCCCCCGTTTAACTCTGCAGCCATGGCAGCAGAATAAACTAGGGTTATGAACGAGCCCACAAGCTGCTGCCTCCCCTTCACCTGGCTTTGTGCACAGAGCTCTTTCGGCAGTCTCTGCCCCAAAAGGGCTCCATGCACAGAGCTGGGCAAAGGGGAGGCAGTGGCTTGTGGGCTTGTTCGTAGCCCCCGTTTACTCTCCAGCCACGCTGCTTTTGGGACTCCCAGAGCGGTGTGGCTGGAGAGTAAATGGGGGCTACGAAGGAGCCCACAAGCCGTTGCCAACCCCCCTTTGCCCAGTTCTGTGCATGGAGCCCTTTAAATGGGCACAGAGCCGGGCAAAGGGGGTGGTGGCAGTGGCTTGTGTTTGTGGCCCCAGATTATCCTGCAGCCATGGTTGCAGAGTAAACTGGGGCTATGAACGCATCCACAACCTGCTGCCGCCACCCCCTTCACTCGGCTCTCGGCACCAAAACGGCTCGGTGCAGAAACCCAGGTGAGGGGGCGGAGGTGGAGGCTTTGATCCTGGTTTCCCAACTGTGTAGCACCCACAGGTCAGGTGCTACACAGTAAGAAAAGCCAGGATGGAAGACCAGGCTTTTGAATTTTGCATGCCCATAACCGCCTCAGGTTGTGGGCGCACAAAATTCAAATGCCTGCCCCGTAAGACAAATTTGTTGCAAGATATCCAGTAGGCAAACCCTCATCTTGCAAAAGATGCCCATTCCTGGAAACTTCATTCATCTTACAGGGCATTTGTCTCGCAAGCTACCACTGTATTTTGATTAAAAGCTAACACACTAATTTTTTTTCAGTTTTCTATCCTGCAAAGACACTTACTGTACATTTTTGTGTCCATGTTATCATATAATATAATTGTTAGATAACAGTATAGCTATAGCTCACCATATGTTTTGAAAGACCAGCTACGTCACATTTACTATTTGGGGGGGGGGGGAATGAGTGGTTAAGATGGAGCTGTACGCCATCTTGATGTATTTACATGCAGAGATTAACTAGGCCGATGCAAGCCTGGAATCCATGGAAACCGTGCGGCCAGGTAAACTGGTCCTGAGCTTGTTGGGCTGCCAAAATACTACATCCTTTGACTTCTCAGTTCTTTTCCATTGGGCACCCTTGGTTCTTTTTATTTCAATTTTTGTAGCCCCTTGTTTGCCAACGTTATACCCAACACTTCAGTTTTATAGTAGTTGCCCAGTGTGTTTAATGGTCAGATTGACAGACTAGGATTCAGGGAATCTGGGTGTGAATACCCACTTGACCAAGGAAACTTACTGGGGGGCAGGTGGAGTAGAAATGGCAAAACTATTCTTCAAATATCTCAATTATTTTGGTGGTTTAAAAGGTGATTACACAAACTGACAAACCGTAAAAAGCGGGAAGGTAAAACAGTGTTTCCTTGCAGCCATGCCAGCCACATGGCCACGGACTTGCACAACGCTGGCTCTTCGGCTTGAATACGGAGATGGGCACTGCCCTAGAGTCGGACACGACTAGCACGCATGTGCGGGGGGAAACCTTTACCTTTACCTTTACACAAACTGAAACTCCTACTGTAAGTCAGTTTTCACTTGACCTCACATAACCTGTATAACATTATAGTAATAATAAAGTAATAATGACAATGGAAGAAAGTAGTTAACAATGAAGGGCAGGCATCCTGTTAACTGTTCTAGTTAAACCTGTTACATACCGCTTAGCCATGCATTCTTGCTTCATGGTAATATCTGCCATCATCTCACTCGCTGATGGTAACTTAGCAAGTCCTGTAAAAAAAAAAGCCAAAGTTGAAAAGGCAGTGGTGTGAGTAGATCCAATGGAGGTAGATAGAAATCAAGCCAATGAAGACAAGAAATGCTCTAGAGAGGTCTTTATTAAAGATGAGGACGAACTGGAAAATGAACTACATTTCTGACAAATCTGGCCAATTTGTCAAAAGGCATCAATTTGTATTAATCATAAATTGAGTCCCCCAATGAATATGAATTGACAATTTTTTCACAATTTTTGATTTGCTAATTCATCAGGCTATAAAATGGCCCCTGCGGCACCTTGAGACGCCAAACTTGAAGAAGAGCGCCCCCTAATTCTCCTCTACTATCCCTCCAAGTTTGGTGATTGGATTTTTAATGTCTGTGTTATGCACCCCCAAATATACCCCCCCCCCCGGGAAAGTCTCCCCAGGGACTTAGACACTACAAACGTCCAGAGAGGCTCCCTCTGAATCTCCTCTACAACCCTTCCACATTTGAAAATTGTTTTTCACCAACCCAGTTTTGTGGATATATAAATCAGATGTCCGAAACCCAATCTTCAGCAAACTTAGCCAGACTGCAGAGGAGCATTTGGGAGATGCCTCTCTGCAGGTTTGGTGTCTCTAGGTGACTTAGGACACTTTCCAGGGGTGGGGGCTCTTGGGGGGTACATAGCTTGGACAAGAGGCAAAGGAAGCATCCATGAAAATGTGGGGCCTCTTGATTTGGGGGGGGTGTTATAGCATTTTAAAGGGGAGACAAATCAATTCATTGATTCATCACTGGAAATGTGTCCATTTGGCAATTTGTCAGCCCTGACAAATTACAAATCATGACAAATCACCATTTTTTAAATTTGTCCCCACCTCTAGTCTTTATGTTATTGTAAAAGCTCAATCAGCTGGATTGAATTCTTGTTTCCACTGAGCTATTATCTGTGTTTGGCTAAGTTTTGATTACCTCTTGATAGCAAGCAATATTTCTGATGGAACAAATAAAGAGGACAATTCACTGGCAGATTACATGAATTAAAAATTTCTAGTGGCAGCAGATAAATGCCCACCAAAAAGTATATACTTGTAATTAAAGATGTTTGTTCTATCAATATAAAATTAATATGATCATCAGCAATGTACAGATGTATCATGATGGCACTTACCCTTAAATACACGGGTAGCCCAGCGGGCCTGCATTTCTGAAAGTGGCATGATAGTACCCAGGGGTTGGACAAGACCAATGATAGCCAGTGTGGGTTTTTCCAGATGAGGAGGGAAGACAAATTTATATAAGGGGATTTGGTTGTCAACAACTTTCACGCAGTCCCCAAGGAAGGGAAATGAGAAACTGTATCCTGTTGCAAAGACAACAACATCTATATCATCTTCTTTAGAGCCATCTTCAAAGATGGCAGCAGTTTCTGTAAATTCACAGATGTTTGGCTTTACTAGCACTTTCCCTGAAATAATGCAGTTTGGGAGGTCATCATTTATGGTTGGGTGCTGGCTGAAAAACCTGAAAGATACAGAAACATAAAATTGTATGCCTGGGCCTTAGGTTTTTCACTTGAGATTTTCAGAGACTTTGCTAATTGTACGACTATAGAGGTTGGCCAGAAAATGATAACATCCAGCACAGCACATTATGAGAACATCAGAACACACTAAAATGTCCATATGAATTGCATTTAAAGACCTAGTTCAAAGAGTAGTGGCTTAATGTTTTGCAAATAAGCTTGGACATGATTAGGCAGCAAATGGTTATGAGGTTAGAGCCTCATTTTCAGTTTTTCAGCATTTGTGCTGACTGCAAGTTCTTCAATTTTGTGAATTTTTGGCA
Source organism: Phrynocephalus versicolor (assembly GCA_023846285.1). Classification (NCBI taxonomy): domain Eukaryota; kingdom Metazoa; phylum Chordata; class Lepidosauria; order Squamata; family Agamidae; genus Phrynocephalus; species Phrynocephalus versicolor. The sequence goes on along the minus strand of JAHTLZ010000171.1, from coordinate 1,797,945 downwards.
AGAAGTAGATAATGGAGCAGCCAATATATTATTATCTAACAGCTGTTCCCCCCCCCCGCTCTTTCTGCTTTTCACAAATACTTCCCCAACTATTGTTTGATTTGGATGATTAGCAGCTAAGTAATGATTCTAATTGAGTTAAGAGTACAGTACAGTGGTACATCTACTTATGATTTTAATCCATTCCAAATGCATGCTTAAAAGATGAACAACTTGTAAGTAGAGCACCCGTATCTAAAAAATTAAAAAATTAAATTAAATTAAAAATTTAAAAAATGTAGAGCAGACCTAATTTAAAATTTGTAAGGCAGCAGTTAAAAACCCAATGGTTTTCTGCTCTTAAGTCGAATTGCTCATAAGCAGAGGTACCACTATACTGTAAAAACCTGACCTAACTTCCTTGCTATGGGCCTAAATCTGTTATACACATAAACAAGTAAATTATTCCTTATTAGGAATATGGGCCATTTAGAGGGGAGAAGCAATAGGTAGAGATAGATTCTTATAAGGCAGGATAGAATACAAACTACAGCAAGCAAATCACACACACACACACAAAGAGAGACAGTATTTGTTTATTTATTTATTTATTTTTACAACTTATATGCCGCCCACTACCCAAAGGTCTCTGGGCAGCTTACAATCAAAGAATTAAAACCGTTAAAACATCAGATATCAATAAATAATTAAAACAATAATAAAAACCTTACACTAAAATCATTACACTAAAATTGTCATCAGAGGACCCACAGTTTATATTGTATCAATTAAAAAACTTCTGGAACAGGAAGGTTTTTACCTGGCGCCGGAATGTAATCAGTGTTGGCACCAGGCGGATCTCGATCGGGAGGGCATTCCATAGCTTGGGGGCAGCTGCCGAGAAGGCCCTGTGTCTGCAAGCCATCCCTCTCATCTCCTTGAGGGATGGCTCTTTCAAGAGGGCCCCCTGGCTCGATCTTAATTGCCGGGTAGGTTACCATGGAAGGAGGCGGTCCTTCAGGTATCTAGGTCCTAAGCCATTTTTAGGGCTTTATATGTCAAAACAAACACTTTGAATTAGGCTCGGGCAGCAACTGGTAACCAATGTAGGTTACGCAGAATCAGCGTGATGTGATCCCTGGCGGCCACGCCGCATGATTCTGAACCAGTTGCAATCACCGAACCGTCTTCAAAGGCAGCCCCACGTATAGCGCATTGCAGTAATCAATACGGGATGTTACCAGTGCATTCGTAACTGTCATGAGGCTCTGCTTGTCAAGGTAGGGGCTGAGCTGGTATATTTCCCGCAGCTGAAGAAAGGCACCCCTGGCCACGAAGTCCACCTGGGCTTCCAGAGTTAGACCAGGGTCCAGGAGCACCCCCAAGCTGCGGACCCTGTCCCTTAGGGGGAGTGCAACCCCATCCAAGATAGGGAAGTGGCCCTCTAACCTGTCCGGCGAAGCACCCATTAACAGCACTTCCATCTTGTCTGGATTGAGTTTCAATTTATTAACCCTCATCCAGTCCATTATCTGGCCCAGACACGAGTTCAGCATAGAAACCGCCTCACCTGGATTGGTGGAGAATGAGAGGTAGAGCTGAGTATCATCAGCACATTGCTGACTCCTCAGCCCAAACCTCCTGATGACCTCTCCCAGCGGTTCCATGCAAATGTTGAACAGCATGGGAGACAGTATAGAGCCCTGAGGAATCCCATGACATAAACACCATGGGGCAGAGCAACTGTCCCCCAGCACCACCTTCTGGACACGGTCAGCCAGGAAGGAATGGAACCACCGCAAAGCGGTGCCTCCGACTCCCAACCTGGCCAGCCTATCCAGAAGGACACCATGGTTGATGGTGTCGAAAGTCGCTGAGAGGTCCAGGAGTATCAACAGGGTTGCACTCCCCCTGTCTCTCTCCCGGCAGAGGTCATCATACAGGGCGACCAAGGCAGTCTCAGTACCAAAACCTGGCCTGAAACCAGATTGAAATGGATCTAGAAAATCCGTTTCATCCAGCAGCGCCTGGAGTTGCCCGGCCACCACCTGCTGCAACACCTTGCCCAAGTAAGTATATCACAGTATATCATAAATATATCACAAGTATATCATAAGTATATCACAGAAGTGAGTACAGCCCCTCACATTTCATGAATATTTTAGTATATCTTTTCATGTGACAACACTGATGAAATCACACTTGGCTACAATGTAAAGGAGTGAGTACACAGCTTGTGTAACAGTGTAAGTGCACTGTCCCCTCAAAATAACGCAACCCACACAGCTATTAATGTCTAAACCTCTGGCAACAAAAGTGAGTACACCCCTAAGTGACAATGTCCAAATTGGGCACAAAGTGTCAACATTTTGTGTGGCCACCATTATTTTCCAACACTGCCTTAACTCTCTTGGGCTTAGAGTTCACCAGAGCTTCACAGGTTGCCACTGGAGTCCTCTTCCACTCCTCCATGACAACATCAATGATCTGGTGGATCTTAAAGACCTTGCCCACCTCCACCTTCCATTTCAGGATGCCCCACAGATGCTCAATGGGGTTTAGGTCTGAAGACATGCTTGGCCTGTTCATGAGCTTTACCCTCAGAATCTTTAGCAAGGCAGTGGTCATTTTGGAGGTGTGTTTAGGGTTGTTATAATGTTGGAATACTGACCTGCATCCCAGTCTCCAAAGGGAGGAGATCATGCTCTGCTTCAGTATGTCACAGTACGTGTTGGCATCCATGGTTCCCTCAATGAACTGTAGCTCCCCAGTGCCGGAAACACTCATGCAGCCCCAGACCATAACACTCCCACTACCATGGTTGCCTGTAGGCATAACACACTTATCTTTGTACTCCTCACTTGGTTGCCACCGCACACACACTTGACACCATCTGAACCAAATAAGCTTATCATGGTTTCATCAGACCACAGGACATGGTTCCAGTAATCCATGTCCTTAGTCTGCTTGGCTGCAGCAAACCATATGCAGGCTTTCTTGTTCATCATCTTCAGAAGAGGCTTCCTTCTGGGATGACAGCCTTGCAGACCAATTTGATGATCGGAGCACTGACAGGTTGACCCACCTCTCCTTCAACTTCTGCAGCAATGCTGGCAGCACTCATACATATATTTCCCAAGGCCAACCTCTGGATATGACGCTGAGCATGGGCACTCAACTTCTTTGGTCGACCATGGTAAGGCCTGTTCTGAGTGGAACCTGTCCTGTTAAACTACTGTATCGTCCTGGCCACTGCGCTGCAGCTCAGTTTCAGGGTCTTGGCAATCTGCTTATCGCCCCTAGGCCATCTTTATGTACAGCAACATTTCGTTTTTTCAGATCCTCTGACAGTTCATTACCATGAGGTGCTATGTGGAACTTCAAGTGACCAGCATGAGAGAGTGAGAGCGATAACACCAAATGTGAGAATGAGAGTGATAACACCTGCTCCCCCTTCACACCCGAGACCTTGTGACACTAACGGGTCTTGTGACACCAGGGAGCGAAAATGGCTACTAGGTCCCAATTTGGACATTGTCACTTAGGGGTGTACTCACTTTTGTTGCCTGTGGTTTAGACATTAATGGCTGTGTGTTGCATTACTTTGAGGGTTCAGCACATTTACACTGTTATACAAGTTGTATACTCACTGCTTTACATTGTAGCCAAGTGTCATTTCTTCAGTGTTGTCACATGAAAAGATATACTAAAATATTTACAAAATGTGAGGAGGTGTACTCACTTCTGTGACATACATACATACATACATACATACATACATACATACATACATACA
>JAHTLZ010000171.1:1782453-1794160 GCA_023846285.1 Phrynocephalus versicolor | reverse complement strand
TACATACATACATACATACATACATACATACATACATACATACATACCTGTGTTTAGGTTTCAAGCCATAATGAGAATGGTCAAATCTAGAATCCAGTTGTTTCTCTATCCACTTATTTAACATAGAAGTGGTCATCATTTCCTTCAGGTAGAGATAAAAACGACAGGAAAGTATCACATCTGCTGGGTATCCTTTGTCCCCAACACGATTGATAATCCATGCTCCTCGGCGGGTGCTGAGGAAGACCTAGGCAAAACAGAGAAAGATTTATTTAAAGTAACAGTCTTATAGAGGGAGCTTTACCAATACCCATGGAGCTTTATTGATACAGAGACAAATAAGTGGATTCCAGATCAAATCACACATGAACTCTCACTAGATGCTAGAATAACTAACCTCTAAGGCTCTCATGTTTGGACCTATAAGGGGAAAAGACTCGCTATTGGAGGACAATAATGGTAGAATGACGTGCAAAAGATAGCACTAAAGCAAAAGATTGAATGGAAGAAAGACTGATTCAATGAAGTAAAAATTCTGATTCAATGAAGGAAGTCATGATCTTGATTTTTCCCAGATCTGAGCACAGTTGTTAAAATGGAACTCATTAGTACATAAGGCCACTCACACCTTGATAGCACATAAGAACAACACTACCCTATGTCCCTGTTCCATTCTACAGTAATTAAAAAAAACCTTTGACATGTATCAAATAATGTTATGTGATTGTATTGATACTATGTTTTCAATGTTAGTTTCCATCACTCATAACTTTACATAGAATTTTACTCTCCTTTTAACTGCTCGCATTCTCTTGTAGCTTTAATGTAATGTTGTCTTTTAATGCTGTAAAATGTCCCTCAATTCCTTGTTCTCAGTACTTGAACGTGTCTTAATTGTATTGGACTGTATATTATCCCTCATTACTGTAAGCCGCCTTCGGTCCTTTTCCAAGGAGAAAGGTGGGGCAAAAATACTCTAAAATACATAAATAAATAAATGACCCTCTAAAATGTTGCACACATTTGTGCTTCCTGCCTCACTTTTCTGTACTCTTCTGCAATTTCAGGCTTTTTCCTTGCTGATCCAGAATGCAATAAAAAGGAAAAACAGTAGTACACAGATTCAGTCTTAAACAAACATTCCAAGTATGTTGCACTTAACAGAACTAGGGGACATCCACTCAAAGTGAGGGTTAGGAGAGTGAGAACAGACAAAAGAAAATATTTTTTTACCCAGGTGTTGTTAGTCTGTGGAACTCCCTGCCAAAGGATGTGGTGATGGCATTTGGCCTGGATGCCTTCAAAAGGGGATTGGACAGATTCCTGGAGGAAAAGTCCATCACAGGTTACAAACCATGATGGAGATGTGTAATCTCCAGGCTTAAAACCAGGGTACTTCAAGCACCAGATGCAGGGGAGTGGTAGCAGAAGACAGATATTTAGTCTCGTGCACTACCAGACGCATTTGGCGGGGCCATTGTCAGATACAGGAAGCTGGACTAGATGGGCCTTTGGCCTGATCCAGCATGTCCCTTCTTATGTTCTTATGTTCTTTTAAAAATACCCAAATCAACTCTGTTAAATTCTCTCTTTGTGAGATCAGCATTGCATGACAGCTGTCAGCTCGGGCAACATAAGTACTGTATAGATAGCATGGCCAGGACAAGACAGTGGGTTCTGACCACAGTTCACTCAGCATGTTTAAAATTTTTAAATTGGTTTTCCAGCATCGCTCTCTAGACCTGCATCTGGGGACAGAACTCCAGCATGGGACCTTTTGACAGAACTATTCCCCCCCCCCCAAAGCCCCAGAAGGATGGCAAGGGGATGTCAACATTTAAAATCTTGTATCTATCAAGTGCTAAATATGATTAAATGTAGAAAAGCCCTGAAAATGAAAGTACATCTATGGCTTGGGAAGAAGTTTACATTTGTTATGACACTTTCAAAACAATCTTCTGCTTTCCAGCAAGCATAGGAATGAGGTCACAAATTCGCAGAATATTGAAGTCGGATGGGATCTCCAAAGCCCATCAAGTCCAACCCCTTGCTCAATGCAGGAATCCAAATCAATTTTCTCTTAAATGCCTCCAGTTTTGGAGTGTTCGCCACCTCCCGAGTTAGTTTGTTCCATTGCCATTCCATATCATAATAGGTTTTGAAGAATTTCATTCATGCCTGCTAGATTATTGTGGAAGTGAACAAACAACTGAATTGAAAAAAATAATATAATTGTACACAATACTCCAGGTGCGCCTTACTATTACCCTCAGAACACTGATTCACTATGAACAAGGAGAGAGAAGTATACAGTACCTCTTTTTTGATACCTTCTACATAGAAAGGCTAATCTTGAACAGAAATCCCTGTATTTACTTATTTGAAATTTGGCAGCTTATGATTCCTGTATGCTTCTTCCAATTTTCTGATTGCCAGTTATTATCAGTGAGAATCATATAATCATAGAGAGGTGCAAATCTTTCAATTTCTAAATATTAACTCAGTTTTAAGAACCAAACAAGAGTAAACCAAACTGGCCCAAGTAGCCATAGGCCATTTCTTGATAATAATCAATGCACTTCCCCAGTATCTTCCCATATCAGCAAAGCGTAATCTACAACACTGAAATGTCACCAGGTATTGACATCTTAAAGACAGCCTTTGCAGTTTGCGTAGAAAATGTATGTTCAAGCAAAGCACCCCCTGCCTCTGTCGAGCCAAGCAACGGGTTCCCAATACGGAGCCAAACCTGTTTTGCAACACGGCTTATCTCCACGGCAAGGTCACCACCTGAGTTCCCAATCCCAATCACGATCACTCTTTTGTCCGTAAACTCATATGGATTCTTGTAATCACGACTGTGAAAGTAGCGACCTTTGAATTTTGTTATCCCTGAAAGTAAACATTGAAATAGTTTGAGGTTATATCAACTGTACCAACCAGACCTAGTCCTGTAGCTTTCTACCTACAAATCCGCTTCCTTCTACAACCAGCCAGGGAAAAGCTCTTTTTCTCCTGCCCTCACTGCTTACTGTTCTTTGTGTTACTGATGTGTTCCTTTCCAATATACAACCATGTTGTTTTAATATGACATACACTTCATCCTCTGATTGCTCTCTAATGTATTTTCTCCGCAGTTTAGCTTCTTCTCTACAAGGGATCTGGTATCATTATTGTTCATGTCTGTGCAATTAAAATCCAGGAGTACATGATTTTCGATAGTGCTCGAAGGGCTTTCTTAGCTCAGTGGGTTGAGTGTGTGGCTCCCAAGCTAGATGCTGAGTGTTTGATTCCCCCGCTGTGCCTCCTTGACAAGGAGCAGGACTTGATGATCCATGGGATCCCTTCCAGCTCTGCAGTAAGATGATGTTGATGATGATGTTTTGATCTAATCTCCAGAGGTCTTTTGATGCATACACAAACTCACACGGTATGTGTCTTGGCAGTTTTATCACTACCAACATTCAACTTGTTTAGTTCTTCTGCAGTCATGGAACTTCACTTTCATTAAGAGTCATTTTAAGTTCTTGCTGCTTTTTGCCAGTAAAATGATGTAATCTGAATATCTTAAATTACTGATATTTCTTCCACCAGTTTTCACCCCTCCTTCATCTGAATCTAGTCTGACTTTCTATAAGACATGCTCTGCCTACACATTGTGCAGATAAGGGAATATAGTGCACCCTTGTCTGACACCTTTTCCTATAGAAACCATTCTGTCTCTCCATATTCAATACAAGTTACAGATCAGGACAATCAAGCGCTGAGGCATAGCCATTTCTTTCTGAACAACCCATTATCTACACAAAAGTTTTGCTTTTGTCTATCAAGCAGTGGCCAGGAGTACATTTGCACATTTAAAGCTAGTGCACCAGCTATATCTGTTTCTTGAGAGATCTCCTCTGGCCACCTTGACACTGACCCTAGTCATTTTGTGGCTGGATTACCGTAATGAGCTCTATGTGGGACTACTGGTGGAAAGTATCAGGGAACTTCATTGGGTCTAAAGAGCAGCAGCCAGATTGCTGACTGTGGCCAATTACAGGGATTACATAAAACCCTTGTTATAGCAGCTCCAGTGGCTGCCAATCAGTTACAGTGATGCCTCTGTTGCAAAACCTTTACTATTGTTTTGTTTACATGTTTAATTAAAATAATAATCTGATAGTTTCTGCACTTCTTGGCATCTCCTTTCTTGGCAATTGGAATGCATACTGAGTGTTTTCAGTCTGTGGACCATTGTTCTGTTTTCCACATTTGCTGGCATAGTCTTGTAAGGATTTTTAGATTCAACCTCTGTGACATGAAAGTATTCTTCCTTGGTAATTTATTTCATCCTAGTGCTTTCAGAGCAGCTTTCACTTCCACTTTCTAAAACTGCACATTCTTTGTTGTAAGTAAGATTTCTAATCAAAGAAGTCTGTCATCCATTTATCTCTTATTTAGAGATCTTCAGTATGACATTTTCACCTACTCTTCATTTACCATCGTCAGATAGTGTTCTTCCCAGTTGGCTTTCCAACTAGGAAGAACACTAATAATCTAGACTTAAAGTTCTCTTTGATTTCTTGGATCTTTTAGAAGAGATCTCTTGCCGTTTTCCCTTTGTTGTTCTCTATTTCTTTGCACTGTCTGGGCTCTTTTACACAACCTATAAAATCCGCTGACAACTTAAATTCGGACCAGAGATCATGGGGTTTGTTCCTCTTCCTGTGTTCCCACTCTTCCGCACTTCATTGCTCCTGTCTGCGGTGAGGGGAGGGAGGAAAAAATAGGGATTCCTGTCTCTTAAAGGGGCGGCGGGAACATAAAAACAAACAGAAGGCGAGGGGAGCCCGGCATCCACAGCCTTACAATCTGCATCAGAAATTTTTTTTACCTGCGGAGACCAGGTACTTCTAAAGTGTGCTGGGGCACGCTTAGGTGGGCATGGTCATACTTTATTTTATTTAAAGTCCATAGCTGGTGGGAAAACAATTTTAAGCTCCGCATCTGGGAGCCCTTTGCCTCAGATTTTAGGGGTCGTGTAAAAGCAGCCTCTGTTGTAGTGGATCCCTTTCCCTCTAAATAACAATTGCTGAAAAACTCCATTCAGGGCTCTGATCTAATTCTGTCACATCATCATCATCATCTGTAGAGAAATCCCCTTGGGGAGAAGGACCTGACCCCAGCTGCCTACATGGGAACCATTAACCTCTCTATCTGAGCGGGAGGCCCCGGATGGAGGGTAATGGATTCCATAGCTAAGTCCATATACTCAGGAAGCCAGCTCAGTCTGTATCTCCCCAAAGATCAGCCAGGAAGCCTGTGAGCGGGGGTTGCAGGACAAGCAGCTGCCTGCAACCCTCAGATAAGCTCTCCCCCCACCAATGGAATTCATGGCTCTACATGACCACCAGCAGGTAGCCTCTTCTATGTCAATGCTTCTCACTCCACCCCTTAGGATGCTTGTTGACTGTAACAATAAAAGCCTTGAGCCCAGGCGAGAGACAAGACCAGAACACACCTGGGACTCAGAGATGCTTGCACCCAATCCATGTGTTGTGCAGTCAATGCTACAATCATCATCATCATCATCATCATCATCATCATCATCATCATCATCATCATCATCATCATCATCATCATCATCATCATCATCGTGTTCCATCTAGTTTATTCTGACTTTTCAGAGTTTTCTATGTAAAGAGAACTTAGAGCCTTTTCACATGACCCCTAAGATCCGCTGGCCACTTAAATTCAGACCAGAGATCTTGGGGGCTTGTCGCTGTTCCTGTGTTCCCACCTCCTCCGCATTCCTGGCTGCTGGCTGCGTGAGGGGAGGGAGGAAAAAAAGGAAGAAAAGAACGTGGCTCACCTCCGTTCTGCCATCTCGCTCTTGCCCCCGCAGCATTCCATTCTCTTAAGTAGCTCTTAAAGGGGCGGGGGGCCAAAAAACAACAAACAGAAGCGAGGAGAGCCTGGCACTCTTAAGTTACATCCGCATCAGGAATTCTTCAGCCCTGGAGAGCAGGTACTTGAAAAGTGCGCTGGGACACCCTTAGGTGGGCGTGGTTGCACTTAATTTTCTGTAGACTCTGGAGCTGGTGGGGAAACAATTTTAAGCTCCGGACCTGGGAGCCATTTGCCACGGAGTTTAGGGGTCGTGTGAAAAGGCTCTTAGAAGTGGTTTACTATTCCCTTCTTCAAGGGCATTCTTGGGACTGTGTAGTTTGGTCAAAGTTGGAAACTTGACATCCAAACTCTGGTTGCTGAGCAGATGCCTTACTCACTAAGCTATCCAGAGGGCTATTATAGAAATGAATAGCAAGAATGAAGAATTTATCTCTGAAAGAAATAGATGCTTCCAGTTAAAGGTAAGAGATATGTGCTGCTGCTGCCACAAAAGTGTCCCTGTGTAAGGGCAGGTCAGAAAGCAGACCCTCTGCCTGGAACTGCAGGAGCCAGAAGTGTGAGAGAGCCTACCTTCAGACTATGCTATTCATCCCCATCACATCTAGCATAACTTTTGCTCCATGAGGCAGAGCATCCAATTTCCAAGTCAAGGTACTGGGTACCTAAAGGCAACTAGATTAGGGAGAGAAAAGGCAGATGATGGTTTAAATGCCCCTCTAACAAGGAGGGGCCATACCTGGGAAGGAGTCCAGTGGCATGTGTGGATAGGTGTGGTGCCCAGTGCAAACCAGAATGGCATCAAAGACCGAGGAGTCCTGTTTTCCGTCAGTCTCTGTGACAACATCCCACTTGCCATTGTGAGAGAAGTCTGCATGTTTTGTTATGCTGCACACTTTAGTCTAGAAGCAAGAAAGCAGCAAGTGAGTGGAGCAACTACCAAAAAACAAAAAACAAAAAACCAAAGCTGTATTTTATTGGTTACATTTGAACATAGTACAAATCCAGGAATGAATTCTAGCCAAAATCCTGCTGCTCTAGAGAACATGTCGGAATTTACTAAATAAACTTGACTCGACCTAGACTCAAGTGTCAGTAATCTTTCTTCAGCTTTCAACTTTGTTTTAACCCCAAAGATAAACTCTGATTAATTTGTTTTCAAGATAAAGATGGGATTTTTCTTTCGAGGTGGTAGGGGAGATCATGTTTACCTGAGTTGTCCAACCCCCTCAACTTGAAAGGAGCTTACAGCCACTGCTTTTCGCGATCCCAGCTCCCTCCGGGGATGGAGGCCAACCCAGGAATTCAGTCCCCATCCCTGTCTCCATCTTGAAAGCAGTTCCTTTCTTCATCACCATCACTTGATTTTTCTGTGCTTTTTAAATTCCTTATTCTCTCCTCTTCCGTGGCTGTCCTCTTTCCTCTTGCCTCTGGAACACACCTCTTCCATGTGGCTGGAAATACTATATGATGCATCAAGAGGACAGAATAGGGCCCTCGGTACTGTATATCTGATGACCCACCCATGGCAATCTACAGCTAAACCTTAGGGCAATGCCTTGGTCTGCCACAACACGAGAAGGAGCCCTATTGGTTGATCCCTGTGTGCAAGGGAGGAAGCCTGCAGAGCTTCAGGTTAGAATCATAGAATCATGGAGTTGGAAGAGACTGCCAGGGCCATCCAGTCCAACCCCCTGCCAATGCAGGAACCCCCATCACAGTATTTCCGACAGATGGCCATCCAGCCTCTTCCATGTCCATACTGTTATCTTTTTGTCACTAAACTAAGAACTCTTTGTTGCCTCGTGTTTAATTTTTATTTTAAAGTTCAGTCCCTGTGACTCTTACAGCTGATCATTTTACTTTTGATATGACTATATTTTATAAGCATCGCACTTATAAAAGGCCTCTCTAGTCCAGCATTATGTTCATACTGGATAGCCTCCGGGACGTTCACCAGCAGGGCATGAGCACGGCAACAACCCCTAGCAGCTGATACCTCTAGGCAGGCTGCTCTCTTGTTATAATGAAGGGATATTTTTCCATTACGACTAACAGCCACTAGTCCTGATCTCTGTAAACATAGCCAGTCCCGCTGAAAAGGGTTCCATGCTGGAAGCCTTACTTCTTCCGTTAAGTGAATTCCACAGCTCAGGCATATATATATAGTGCCTCTTTTTTTAAAAAAAAAAAACTCTCCTGAATCTCCCACAGCAGGGATGACCTAAGGTTCAAGGATTCTGAGAAGAGAAATTGAGTACCAGCCACAGGACAGGGCTGCTGTTTCAGCAGCAAGGTGAGGGTGGGCATTCCTCATTATGCACTGAGTCACATGACCTCAACAGGAAATGCTTATGCTGACTTCCTAACTTGTGGTGAGCTGCAACCCAGATTTATACCAACCGCTTCAGCCCAGCAGAGAATGTACTAGGATTTTAGCCATCTGTTCTAGTCCAAGTGCCAACAGGGTACTCTTCTTACCCTGAAGCGGATGTACTTCAGAAGATCAAAGTGCTTGGCATACATCCGAAAATAGTCCAAGATCTTGCTATTATGCATGTAGTTGGGAAAGTCATCTGGTATGGGATAATCACTGAAGCACATCATCTCCTTGGAGGTGTTGATGATCACAGATTTGTAAATGCTAGCCCGGTCTTTCTCTGGATCCTCCTGCAAAGAAGACAATTTTAGGTTTTCTACACTTTTTGTTTGTCATTCTGCATGCCTTCTTTCCCATTCTTTGCTTTATAGGATCCATTGCTGGTGTATGGGAAAAACAATGGAAACCTGAAATACACAAATCTAGATGCTGAAAAAAACCCAATGGGGCACAGAAGCAGGCAAATACTACATGTCTACTCACAGGATACTCTCTGGAACCCTATTAAGCCAGACTATCCTTGAACTTTTGCTCTGCCTATTCTGTAATCTAAATAGCAAAATATAAGCATTCAAATTCCTCATAGGCTGGCATCCTTCGTGTTACTCATCACTTATTCCACCTAATGTGTTACCTGTTGCACTTAAAATTTTTGCTAGTTTTAGTAACTACTAAAATTGCTGGCAGTTATTTTACAAGTAACATTTACTAACAGTTACATTACTGACTGTTCACGTTACTTCACATTAGTCTTGTTAAACAAGGTGGAACTAGATACAAAAAGAAGAATGTAAATAACTACTTATAGGATCTGACTGAGAAAGACAGCCAAAGATAGTATACTATAAACCAAAAATATGATATAACATTAATTGTATGGGGAAAAGGGTTTTTTATTTGTACTTATTTGTTTATTTGTTTATTTTGATTTTTTTAGATAGGGCTGCTCTACTTAAGAGTTGTTCAACTTAAGAGAATGCATTTGGAATGGATTAAAGTGGATGTCACACCATTTTTTAAAAAAGGAAGGAGGGGCGACCCGGGAAACTACAGGCCAGTTAGCCTTACATCTGTCCCAGGGAAGATGGTGGAAAGCCTCATCCAAGAGAAAATCTTAAAACACACAGAAGAACAAACCTTGCTGAGAGAAAATCAGCACAGCTTTTGTAAGGGTAAGTCTTGTCTGACAAATATTTTAGAATTTTTTGAAAAGGTCAAGAGGCATGTAGATTTGGGTGAACCGGTGGATATAGTCTATCTGGATTTTCAAAAGGCTTTTGACACAGTCCCTCACCAAAGGCTGCTGAGAAAATTGCACAGTCAGGGGATAAGAAGGCAGGTCCTCTTATGGATTGAGAACTGGTTGAGATCCAGGAAACAAAGAGTAGGTGTCAATGGGAAATTTTCACAATGGAGAGAGGTGAAAAGTGGTGTGCCCCTGCTTTTCAATCTGTTCATAAATGACCTGGAGACAGGGATAAGCAGAAAATCAAAACTTTATCAACTCAGGGGCTCTGAGTTATCCATGATGGATCAGGAAAGAGATCTTGGTGTGTTGGTGTACAGCTCCATGAAGGTGTCTCCCCAATGTGTGGCAGCGGTGAAGAAGGCCAATTCCATGCTAGGGATTATCAAAAAGGGGATTGAAAATAAAACAGCCTACATTATAATGCCATTATACAAAACAATAGTAAGGCCCCACCTGGAGTATTGTGTACAATTCTGGTCACCGCATCTCAAGAAAGACATAATGGAACTGGAAAAGGTGCAAAAGAGAGCGACTAAAATGATTACTGGGCTGGGGCACCTCCCTTATGAGGAAAGGCTAAAACATTTGGGGCTCTTTAGTCTGGAAAAAAGGCGCCTGAGGGGGGATATGATTGAGACGTACAAAATAATGCAGGGCATGAGTAAAGTGGATAGAGGGAAGCTCTTCTTCCTCTCACAAAATACCAGAACTAGGGGACATCCACTCAAATTGAGGGCTGGGCGAGTAAGAACAGACAAAAGAAAATATTTTTTCACCCAGAGCGTTGTTAGTCTGTGGAACTCCCTGCCACAGGATGTGGTGATGGCATCTGGCCTGGATGCCTTCAAAGGGGGATTGGACAGATTCCTGGAGGAAAAGTCCATCACAGTTTACAAACCATGATGGAGATGTGTAATCTCCAGGCTTAAAACCAGGGTACCAGGAGACAGATATCTGGTCTCATGCACTCCCAAACGCATCTGGTGGGGCCACTGTGAGATACAGGAAGCTGGACTAGATGGGCCTTTGGCCTGATCCAGCATGGCTCTTCTTATGTTCTTATGTTAAACTCATAAGTAAAGGTTCCACTGTAACTTTGACACCCCAATTGGAATATCCACTCCTATAACTACCTATAAGGCAGTGGTGGTGAACCATCAACACTCCAGGTGTTTTGGACCACAACTTCCACAGTTCTTTGTCACTGGCAATACAGACTTGGAATCTGATCTAAAGCCAAGACATATCGGTAAACACCTCAAAAAGAAGCTAGACATTCAGCCACTCTCTCTGTTTCCATTTTCTCCCTTAATTTTATACAGTACAGTATTGGGAAGATGGTATCCACAGGTCAAGTGGGGTAGAAATCTTCCCACCGTCACCACAGCTAACTCTGTGATCCTACCTGGGAACTTTATAACTGTTCTTTGACTTATAGGAGTCAAACTTTTCATCCCTTTGCATGCTCCTTTCCTGTTCTTAAAACTTTTAAGAGGGCCTAGATTTTTTTTTTAATTTTTGGAGGGAGGAGAAATTGGTAAATTTGCACCAACAACAATCCAGTACAAAAGAAATGTCAGTGTTCCAGAGCAATGAAGCTTACCTTGAACCTCCAGAGACCCCCAATATCATCACTGCTTTCAAAGCAGACAGGCTCCAGACCTTCATCCAAACAGCATTTGATGTTACAAAGTCCACTGGAGCCAGCTCCTATGATGGCCACTCGTTTTGCCATGGCCTGTAGTCAAATATGAAACATGTTAGAACTAGATTTTGGTGGATTAAAAGATTCTTGCTTTTCTATCAGTTCCTACCGCACCTTCATCCTGCACTAACCCGCAAGCAAACTTATGGATGGCAATACATTGGTTTACATTTATTATCATCTTACCTAACTTTCAGTTGCTCTGTTCTGAACATACGCGAATGTACAGTACCATCAGATGCTAAAATCTGTGTTTTTATCTGGTTTCCAATAAAGTTCAGAGAAACATGAATGCCAAAATGCAAACCTGAAATAGTGCATCCACCAAAATGCACACATTTGAAAGAGTGCATACAAAAATGTGCATACTTGAGAAAATGCACATAACAACTTTATTAAATGTAAGTGTCATTTGGAAAAGTGTGCAATAATGCATAGATAGATAGATAGATAGATAGATAGATAGATAGATAGATAGATA
>JAHTLZ010000171.1:1738417-1768905 GCA_023846285.1 Phrynocephalus versicolor | reverse complement strand
TTCCCATGCTTGAAATTATCTAATTGAAGTATGCCAAGATATTTATAGGCGTCAGACTGATGATACTTAATAGCTTGTCCATTTGGCATTTCATTTCCCTCATTCTCAGTGATTTTTCCTTTTCTCAGTGCCACTGTGGCACATTTGCTTAGTTCAAACTCAATACTAATATCAGTAGTGAAAATTCGGGCTGTGTTGGTCAGTAAGTGTATTTCAGTGTCTGATTTTCCATACAACTTTAAGTCATCCATATACAATAGATGAGAAATTTTCCCTGAATTTTTAGCAATTTGGTACCCTAAATTTGTCACCTTGAAAAATCACTCGTTTAATGCTAACCAATCCATAGCTTTCATCTCTGACAAACAATTCTGTTTTCCAATTCTTCATCGCATTTTCTATTGGGACACTTTTACATATTCCAATGGCATCAGGCACTTAATAATCCAACTATGTGGTACTGAGTCAAAGGCTTTTTTACAGTCAATCCAAGTCATATAGTTTTCCGGGCTTTACAGTTCTCTAGGATCATTTTATCAACGAGTAACTGAACTTTTGTGCCTCTACTTCCCTGTCTGTTCCCTTTCTGCTCTACTGGCATCATGTTATTTGCTTCCAAATAATCCTGGACTCTTATCAGCTATGATGCCTGTTAGCAGTTTATACATAGTTGGTAAACATGTTATTGGCCTGTAATTTTTAGGTATTGCTCCTTTTGTTGGATCCTTCTGAATCAAATAGGTTTTGCCAGTTGTTAATCACTCATTAATATAACCTGTCCTCAACATTTCATTAAATTGTTGGGCCATTTTTCCATGCAGACTGGTCAGGTGTTTAAGCCAAAACCCATGCAGTTGATCACTGCCAGGTGATGTCCAGTTTTTGACTCTTTGTACTCTTTTGGTGATCATATCAGCTGTTATTTCTAGTTGGTCCATTGTGCACTTGGATAATTTCTTATCAAAATCTTGGAGCCATCCAGCATTTCTATTATAGTCTTTCTCAGTCCCCCATATGTCTTTCCAAAACTTAATGGTTGCCATTTTTTCAGGCTTTTCATCTTTTATACCTATCTTCTGATTTAAACTCTGATAGAACTTTCTTTGATCTGATTGAAACAACTGGTTGTCTTTATACTCAGTAAATCTAGCATCATATCTTTCAATTTTTCTAGCTGTTGCTGTTATTTGCTGCTTCACTATTTCCAATGCTTCTCCAATTTTCCTTGTACTTAGTCAGTATTTTTAGTCAAATATTTCTTGATCATACCATTCTTTAATTTGTCCTCCTGCAGGTTTTTCAAGTTCCTTGCATCTGTTCAGAGTCTTTTGATTTTAAGCTCCAGCCTGATTTTCCACCGTGGTTTCTCAATACATTTTTTTTGTGGGGGGGTTCAATTGTGGAATCCGTAGTTCTTCCATTACTATTACTGCTGCTCTATAAGCAAGCTGATTTATCTGTTCAATTGACATTATCTGGATTGTTGCAAGTGCTGAGTTTACATTCTTCATCAATGGTGCCAATTTTTTTCTCTGCACAGTCTTTAAAATCGGAAGCCTTCCCCTCTCTTCATTTAATGCAGTGTCAGATTTTATTCTTCAATTCTTGCTGCCTAATAGTGAGCTCTGCTGGTGTTCCAATCCTAATTGAACCTTCTTTTAGTTCAAATTTTTGCACAACATCCATATTTTCTTCAACTTCTGACTGTTCAATGTCCCCAGGGGTTATTAATCTATTTTCTCCTATTTGGATAATTTGTTGACCTCCAATTTCACAACTCCTCTGTATTTCTGCCACTTTTGAGGTGGTTCAACTTTCAGTAATTCTACAGGCCCATGCCCTGATTGCTCAGTAATGGGACCTGTGACCTGTAGCCCATTTATCGATGGCTTGTTCCGGTCCTTGTTAACCCGGGTGATGATGGAGCTGGTATAGGGTTCTTTTGATTATATTTCACCATGATTCATGGGTTGTTGGGTGCACTCAGTTCTGTTCCTCACTCGAGACCTCTCTGGTAAGGTTGGACCTACTGGAGGATTTAAGCCCCCTGCCATGACAAGGAAGCACCCTTGGGGATGATGATGATGATGATGATGATGATGATGTCTGCTTGTGTACATACAAACAACTCCCCACCCCACTCCGCCACTGATTTTGTCACAAATGAAAGAAAAACAGTTTCAACAGGGCAGGAGAAAATCCCTGCCCTGAGGGGCCCAAAGTTCGTGAGTGGATGCCCAACTTAGAGGGAATAAGGACACAAGGAAATAATTAACTTCCAAGTTCTTTTAAAAGAGTCCATTAGCCTGCCAGCTGCAACTAAAATCCTTGGTTCAGATTTTACAGAGTGGCTTTTTTTGTGTGTGTGGAGTTTCTTCAGAATAGATTTATGTATTTCAAAGCAATCTGCTCAGGTTGTTGTGTGACAGTGATTCCATGGCTTATAAGTATTTCCCGCCCAAGTATAGTTTTATTCTTGATTCATGATTCATAATGGCCATTGTCACAGATTTGGCTTTAATTTATTTATTTATTTATTAGTTTTATATACTACGCCATCTAGCAACAAACCATTCTGCCAAGCAGTCCTGGTCCACTCCTCAGACAGTGTCTCTATTCCTCTGCCCTTTTCCACCTCACAGTGGGGTGATTCAGGGAAGGTGTGGGAGGAGAAAGAACCTACCACGCTCAATATTGTTCATTTCTCTTCACTCCCTTGCACACAACCCCCTTCTGTGTTTGAGCACCTTAGGAAGTATTATTGTGGATATTGCTTATCTAGATTTCAGTAAGGCCTTCAGTAAGGTTCCCCATTGTATACTTGCAAACAAGTTAGTAGAAAGTGGAATAGTGCTACTGTTAGGTGGATTTGTAATTGGTTGACTGATCGAACCCAAAGGATGATCATAAATGGCTTCTCTTCAGCTTGGAGAGACGTGCCCAGCTATTGTGACACATCAGCCAACAGAATATCCTTCAGCCATAGTCTTCTTGAACACAACCCTAAAGAAGTTTTTGAAGGGTTTAGGAAATACCTCCCTGTTAGTAGACAATCTTCCATTACTTTCTTTCATCATAATTCAACAAAATAACCTTTTGAACCTTTAGATTTAAAACAGCTGACATTTAAAATTGCATTCTTTGTTGCAATACCATCTAGCAAATGAGGAAGTCAATTATGTGGACTAAAACAAGATGTGCTTCAATTCTCTAAGGTTAATTTATGCCCAGATATATCTTTCTTTCCCAAGGTAGCTACCTCCTTCCATATGTCACAGCCAATAATTTTGCCAGATTTTTACCAGTCACCAGTTACCAACACAGATGACTTTACACCCATAACAGTAATAGGACAGATCTAATGGATATGTGTTGGAATATTTGGCAAGATTTACATTTCAGCCATTAGAGGGTTAATGTGAATGTAGAGTATTATGGGCTGGATTTAATGTGAAGACCGAAGCCAATTAGTTGTTAAGATCACAGCACTTGGAATGTTCTGGTAGAAGTCTAGTTAGTGTCTGTGCCTTGTATTCTTAGTGAGGAGAAGCATGTTCCTGGCTTAGCAAGATGGCTGTTAGAATAGTTATAGTTAGAAAACTTCCCGTGTACCCTTCCCTTCTAGTTAAATAAATACTTCTTTTCAAATAGTAACACAAGAGGTGTCTCTCATAAAAGCAACCAAAAATCATCTGCAACCACTGATCCAACAAAGACCCCCAACAATATGTTGCTTTGGTCAAATCAGACATCCTTTGGAACAGGTGCAGAGGCTTGACATAGAGAACACAATTTTTTTTCATCCTGAATATGAACATGGAAGACCACCAGCAAATACCAGGATCAGACCTCCCAGATAGGCCTGAGAATTGCTACCAGTCAAAGGTTATGATATTATGCTTGAGCAATCAGCCATCCAACTTAGTTTCTAAGCATCCCTCTCTCAGAGTGTTGTTGTTTTGTTTGCTTAATTTCCTTAGCTTTAATATTGCCTTTTTAATGATGTAAGATGCCTCTTCACAATCATTATTCTTAGCCTTGAATATTGTCTTTAACATTTCTTGAAAACTGTTGTACATTATCGTCTCCAATTTTGTATATTCTCCTTCAATGTTTTAAGCCACCTTGAGACAGACAAACAAACAAATCAGCAATACAAGAAGTACTTGCAGTTTCTAGTCCCCACACCTTTGCATATGAAAAGGACTTGAAATAATGTAAGTTAATTAGGTTATAACTCAGCAAACAATAATGAAAGTCTTCCTGATCCTAAGCTCTTGCATAAGTCTCTACAGACAAGATAGGGATTTGAAACCCAATGTGTGAGAAATATACTTTAGAATGGCAGCGAGGCTCAGCACCCTGTTAATAATTTGCCTTTTACATGTTTCTTCCATTAGCAAAGAACATACCTAGAATTCGTTTCTCTAGACCAGGGCTGTCCAACAGCCCGCGAAGGGTTCAAAAGTAGCCCGCCAGGCTTCAATAAAAAAAAAGTGAGGGGATAAGTTCTCCACCCCTCCCTTCCCCCATCCCAAGGATCACTACTTCCCCAGCAAAGTTCTGGATCTGCCAGCCCACTGTCTTACTTGAGCGGGCAGTTCAGGGGCCATGAGCATGTGCTTGGAATGGATAAAATTCATAAGTAGAGGTATTAGTGTAGTAGCCCTCAGGCACTTTGGGCCAGAAAAAGTAGACCTCTGCCTGTTCAAAGTTGGACAGCCCTGCTCTAGACCATGCTGAAGTATCCTGCATTTCTGAGCACTATAGGAACATGAAGAATCAGAAGAAAGAACTTGGCTAGCAGGCTCAGCCTCAGTTAAGTATTGTGGATAAAGCCTTAGCTTTACAAGCCCTGGTTGATTGGACTGGGCATACGTCTGAAGAATCAGTGGTTGAGAATTCAGTTCCTCAACCTGTGTAGCATTAGGCAAAATGCATACCCAGAACACACACAAACACACACACAAAGGGGGGCGGGGGAGCGGAGGGGAGAGGGAGGGAAGGAGGGGGGAGAGAGAGAGAATAAGGGGCACGGCAGACTGCTTCTGAATACCCTTATAAGCCTTGTAAGTCTGAATCAACTTCATGGTATACTACATGTCCTATTCACTTTCCGGAAAACAACAAAATTTGCATTTGGACTAACAAAATAGGAATTATAGCTCTGCACAAAATAACTCCTAAAATAACCTAGAAGTTGGATCACTGGCATCACAAAAGCAACACCATTAAGATAGTAACGAATCAAGCTTAAATGCTGCCTGCAATGACACTCACCCCCTACCCAGCGACATCACTTGCCAACTCATCCTGACTGGATAAAGGTAAAGCCTTCTTTTGAATAAAACATACATTAAACCAACCAGGCAAACATTGGAACCAATGTTCAGACCTTTAATATTAAAAGCACACATGAAATGATGAAACACTTGACACTATACGGGAAAGAGGTTGCTATATACATGGATATAAGGCCATATTGTTAGAAGTCAAGCAAAAGCTAGATAGAGTACAGTGGACCCTTGTATAACAAAGGGTTTGTATAACATAAAATTTGTACAACATAAAAAATTCCAGAGATAGGGGAAATGTGCTTAACAGAATCGCCTATGGGGCAAATCTGTACAACATAAAATGGGATCACTGTTTTCAATGCATTCCTATGGGAAATTTGTAAAGGAAAATTTGCTTAACATAATTTCATTTGGAACAAATTAATTCCTTTATACAAGGTACCACTGTAGTTCTTTATCTGCTACAGTTTTAGTGATACATATAAGGAACCTTTTTAAACAACATCATCAAGATACTGAGAGGAGACATGCAGACATCAACAGAAAAGAGCATCGAGCCAGGCAGGCACAGTATAATCCAGATGCCTATTAGTTCCTATGACAGAGCAACATACCGAACACAGGGTAGCAATCACTCTCCATCACCATGCCTCACAACAAACATATAAATCACATGAAAACGTAACACTATACATGTACAATATATTAAGCAAACCAGTGAATAGCACTTGAAAACAACACTTGAGCATGTTATATGGCCTCTTACAATACTTGTGTACTAGAACAGAGGTAGCACATTGTTTCATTCATTAATATGTCATATACAGTGAAAATCAGTGGCTTCCATGAGACAGACTAACCTTACTCATCCTTAGCTGAAGAGTACAGGACCATTTGTAAAACACTACTAAGAAACAAAATGAAGCAAATGGGAGGAGAGAGAAGGAACACATGTAAACTTTCTACTGATGCGCACCCAGGAAAACCAGCCATATGTAGCAGCCTCAATCATTTGATTCTGACAGGTCCAACTAGAGTCAAGGATTACAAATGCAGAAAGTTATAGCAGAACATACAATACAAAGAATTTCAAGCCTGGTATCCGAACAGAAGGCTCTAATCTGATGCTGCACAGAGTAAAAGCTACTACAGTATTGAAAACCTTTTAACTGGTTTGTTTAAAAAGTTGTTTCAGATTATAACTTTGATTTGTTAATTAGAAAAATAAGCTTATGCTAATGCCAAAGTCAATAATACAGGCTGGTAACTACACAAATGGGAAAAATGCAATACAAGTACAGTTGCTGCACACAAGCCCTGGTGCTCTATAAAAATGGTGTCAATGTGTACGTGTAAAAGTGCACCAGAGATCCCAGCAGCAGCCAGTCAGTGCGGGCAATGCTGTTCTTGTCAGGGAGGGCAGCTCCATTTTCACGGCATGTCAACCAGGCCAGCTGCTGCCCCAATTCCAGCCCAGCCGGCAGCTGCTGCACATCCTCCTTTAATAAAAGGGCAGCTTTGTGCCTCTTTTCAGATAACCCATAATAGAGTTTACTATCGGTTATCTTAATGTGCAATAGTGATAATGACTAACAACACTGGAGGCAAAAACAGACTTGCCTGCCAGGCTTCCTAGAGTGATTGAGAAATACTTCGGGGAGGGGAAAATATGTTGGGGGGAGAAATAGGATGACGCTCCTGGCTGAGTGTCAGAACTCCTCCCTCAGGTTCTTGCTTCTTCAAGTCTGTTTCTCTGAAGTGTACGTATAAAGAGTTCAGTCCTATAAATGCCTACACAGAAATTCTTCCCATGGGATTCTTTAGGTCGGACTTAGTTTGGAATAGAAGGGCATGAGACTGCCCTGTAAAGCAATAAGCCTTTGATATCAGTTGGGAAGGTACTTACCTCTCTCTCTCTCTCTCTCTCTCTCTCTCTCTCTCTCTCTGTGTGTGTGTGTGTGTGTGTGTGTAAGTACACATGCACACTTGCATATACAGAAATAGTGCATTTCCTAAATGCACTTTGCTGACTTTAGTTCAGCTGCACAATGACAGATTCACTAGCACAAGCTTTAATTCTACAGTTCAAGGAATGAAATTCAGATGAAATAAATCTTACCTAAGCTAGTTTTTCGCTTACGTGAACATTTTCTGCATTGCATTCAGGACAGTAAATTTACTAAGACTGTGGTTAGTAAAGGGTACCGGTACATTAAAGTTCTTTTTAATTCATCACCCCTTCATTTTTAGAGTCATGAGAAACCTTTCCTTTACAGCTGCCTTGAGTTCACACTTTCAGAAGGCAAAATAAGAGGCACAGTATTTTTATACAGACTTTCTGCTGAGAGTCCTCTCCTCATACTACTGCTTGCTCCTTCAAGCAATTCTACTAGTAAGCAGTTTTCAAAGTACTGTATCCATTTTCATTTCTTTCATGACAATAAAATGAAAGGCACTTAAGTTAGAGGCTTGGTTCTTGGTCTTGTGACATGTGACAAGTTCCTGCCACTACTGATGAACTCTTAAGAACAAAGAGGCTTTACTCATGCCAGAAATGTCATCTAATGACTTGTGCTTTATTGCAAGTTTAGCTAGTATTGAATAGGCCAAAAAGAATTGGAATTGAAAAATCTGTCTTGAGATAATGCTTTCTGGGACATGAGTGTTTGTAAATGGATTGGACAGTCCATCTGACTAACACAAACAGTGCTCCCTGTAATTTCATTTAGTAATCCATATGTCTCAGTATATCAATTATAACATTGGGTGGGACTATGATCTTATCTTGACAACACCAACTGGAATCTGCCAACTCATTGCTGGATGCAGGATATAATAAGTGCCCAATGTCAATGTTTAAATGCTGGAGAATAACAGATAACAAATGTTTTAGAAGTGGTAACCCTATTAGTCTGTGTACAGGCACTGAGTTTACCCCAGTCCTGAGGGGGAAGGGCTACTAATGTCCACCACACATTTCCCAACTTCACCACACCACAAAAGTCCAATAATCAATAAAGTATCAAGAGATGACAACTTTATAAAAGTGCTTGCTTACATCAATTCTACTGGTTTATTCATAAACTGTAAGAGCTGGCTGCCAGCCTCCAAGCCAGAAAGAGATAAGACTTTGGAAGTGGGACACAACAAGAACAACAAATGGGGTGTTAGCCGTAGAAGCAGATATAGAGTTAAAATAGTCCATCTGCTTGCAGAGCTCTGCTTTCTGGGATACTGAAATATTCATTCAGGAATTCTGCAAACCTTTGCTGAGGTGTCAGTTGATCTACCTAGCAAACTGATTAGATATATATAATTTCAAGTATGATTGTTTTTACTCTTCACATTCATGCTAGCAAGCAGCTCTATGCCAAAAACAGGATAGATTTGATTTATATCAAATTGTTTTAAATAATAACTTAAATAAAAATTATTTTAAAATTTAAATCACAATTTAAATTTATTTGTTTAAAAAATAATCTACCCTGACAAAAAATAATGAAGAAGTCAGGCAAAAGTGATGGCTGAGAAACAGCAACCAATTCGTGTTGGAGCTCTGTAGGAGAAGGGAACTATTAAATGAAAGACTATATATTCTGTAAACACAGAGAGCCACAAGTCATGCCATCATTACAATTTCAAATGTATACTATCAGCACCAGTAAGAATAAGTTCAGTTTACACACATCATCAGTTTGACACAATGCACATTAAACACAGTATAAAATTTTATCTAAGTATGAATGACCAGTTGGCTTCAGAGTCACATAAGTCTCACAGCTTTGTCATCTTTAAAAACACAGTTGTACAATGGAAAACTTGTGCAGTCTTATGGGTTGGTTCATGCTCCAGCCCAGCAACATATTGAGACATCAAGATGGCACCACTTAGCCCTCTGAAGAAGTGCCAAAGCATCCCGTACAGTCCTTCAAGAAAAAATTTGCTTGTCCTACCTATTCATTTTGCTGATCAGATGAATCTTTATGATTTCTTTTCCTTCTTCGCACAGGGATTAACCTGTTTTCAACACTGTCAAATGTACAATGAAAAGAGAAAAGGAGCACTGGCAGGTGACAACCAGAAGTACTCCACCAGGCTGTACTGCATGTAGCCTATTATTAAGCCACAGATCACATCCGTCACATTGTGTCTACCCAGCATGATTCGGGAGATGCCCACTACAAAGACCCAAAGAATCGCAAGTACTCGCAGAGGAAGAGCCAGTACAAAATGATGTAGGATAAACCGGCAGACCAGAGCAGCTCGGGTAGCGTGGCCGGAGGGAAACGAATATTTGTCAACGGAGATCGTGGCAAACATGTCCATCCTGTTGTAGGCTGGGCGCCTCCTTTTTACCAGTCCTTTTACTGCAGCCACCAACACTAGATCAAGCACCAGAGCTGTGGGGGGAAAGAAGTGAAGAGCTTTCAGATGTTTTAAAGTGAAACACTGTATACAAGCAAAATCTAGAAATCAAATTGTACCCTAAGGGGCTTTTTGTTCTACTTCTTAACTGTTCCACATTGTAGCAATAATAGTAGTCCATCAGATGCCCTGCAATTATTGGTGCAATAAGAATTAGCCATCAAGCTGCCATCCCACTTTGGGCACACCTGACTATATCTGATTTTAGAAGCTCGGAAGGGCACAATTAATACTTGGATGAACAAATCACGGGGAGATGCCAAGACCTCCAAATAGTGAACCGCCCAAAGTAGCCGTGTTGCTAGATGGTGTGGTAAATTAATAATAATAATAATAGAAACGAATCCTGACTGAAGCACCACTACCAAGGTTGGCAATAATGGGCTAGATGAACCTAAAGCCCGGCTCAGCACAAAGAAGCTTTCCATGTTCTTCTGTAAATCTTTTAATGAATATATTTCTGAAACACACCGGAGTCTTTTAATTTCCAAGAGATTCATTCAACTGTAGAAATAAGAGTCTGGGTTAAGTAATATTTGTATTGGTCCACTAAAAAGTTACAAACAAAATAAACTTTCACATTCTTTGAAACTCTTCATCAGGCAAAAGTGGTAAAAAGATTTGGGGAAGAGGAGAGATAAGTAAGCTCCAAAATGCACAAGATATGCCCATTCTTCTTGAATATAGACGGCAAACAATGTGTGTTTGAGTTTTGCACAGTCAGTGCTCTATTGGCTAAGGTGCCAATACAAAGGCAAGGGCAGGTGATATCTTGAATGGACCACTAAAAATTGAAGAAATAGCTAGCTTTTCATCTCAACCAGTCTTCCTTAGGCTGTACACCAATATACTGTGAATATCTCTCTTACCTTGAAAGCTCTATTAGAATCACTGTCAGTCGGTTCTGCCTCGAAAACACACAAAAAGAACATCCCTTCCCATTGCCTACTTTTATAAATTGAAGTTCCTATTTGGCCAGGACAAAAAAGTAATACAGAATATAGAATATCAGAAATAAAATTTGGTTTGCTCACTAGTGGAGGCCACAAATACCCAAATTAATAGTATTACTTAGTGTTTGGGAAATACAGATTATTTAGTCCTTTGTTGGAAGTGGGGGTAGATCTTGAAACCCCCAAATTTGTTCAGTTTTTGGGTGGTCCAGTAAAGGTATAACCTGCAGTTGCCTTTGTTTAGTGTAAGGACTAGAACATTTATTTATTTATTTATTTAGAATGATGAAGACATCAGCATACCAGTTTTTAATCTCTGTCCTGGCCTCAAGCTTTATATGAACTATAAATTGATACCATGAAACCTTTACAGTAGGATTTCCGTATCCACTGATTCATTATCCACTGATTCAGTTATCCACAGTTGGCAGAGGAAAAAAATTAAATAAATAATTCAACATCCATAAAGCAAGATACTGTCACAAACAGCAATTTTGGGGATTTTTGGCATTATCCATGGGAAGGCCCAGAATCAATCCCCAGCAGATACTGGTGTCCTACTGAATTTCAAAAAAACATTAGAAATAAGCTGTCTTTGTTTTGCTTTTTATTTCAAAATGGCTGCAATTCTATTGTTTAGCACAGCAAGTTATACCTAGAATAGACTTATTTTTTTACTGATACAATCAAATTCAACTCAATTTTAATTGCAGTTTTGAATGCTTTTCTAAAAGCATGTGTTGGAGGGTGACGGAGAATACTTTATACTAAAAAGTGATGCAGTAGTAGTAATGGCAAAATTGTCAAACACCTTTGTTGCAGTTTTACCAGCATTCTGATAATACAGTGGTACCTCTACGTACGAATGGCTTGACTTAAGAGCAATTTGACATAAGAGCAAAAAACTATTGGTGTTTTAACTGCTGCCTTACAAATTTCAGATGCAGTCTGCTCTACTTTCAGTTTTTTTTATTTTTTTCAATTTATTTGTTTTTATTTTATTTTTTAGATAGGGCTTCTCTACTTAAAAGTTGTTCAACTTAAGAGCATGCATTTGGAATGGATTAAACTCATAAGTAGAGGTAAAACTGTATAGGTAAAGGTAAAGAATCCCCCTGCATATGCGTGCTAGTCGTGTCTGACTCTAGGGGCAGTGCTCATCTCCGTATTCAAGCCGAAAGAGCCAAGTCCATGGCCACGTGGCCAGCATGGCTGCAAGGAAATACTGATTTACCTTCCCCCTTTTTACGGCGGTACCTATTTGTCTACTTGCATTTACATGCTTTCGAACTGCTAGGTTGCCAGGAGCTGGGGTTAACAATGGGAGCTCAATCCACTGTGTGGCACCTGGGATTCGAACTGCCGAGCTGCCGACTTTGCAGCCGACAGTTTTCGGAGTCTTAGTCCACTAAGCCACCCCTTGTATATCATTGTGTAAACAAAATTCATAGCAATGGAAGGTTCTTCTCTATTAATGGCACATTAGGGAAGATGAATGGTGGTATGATGGTTGTGGAATACTACATTATATTGGTCCAGATCCCCTGATATACTGACAGTAAGGCCAGTTGCCACAAGAGAAGATACATTTTTTCCCAAATGGAATTCCCTGTTGCAGGGAATAAGGAAGCCTGCTAGTTAAGTAAAAGAGAGCTCTTACCAAAGAGCAAGTTGAACAGCACCTCACGCCATGCCAAGCTGTCACTTCTCCAAAGCCCATACAGAGTGATAGCTAGCCAAGGAATGCCATGTCCCGAGACCTCTATGAGTATCATGAGAGGACGGACACTGCCCCAAGAGGAACTCTCTCCAGCACATACTCCTAGCTGTTTAGAAGCCCAAAGATCAATGGCTAACAAGGAACGGAGGGCAATGTCCACAAACGATGGGTTCAGCTTTATGCAGTCTTCTTCAGGTAGAGTCTGTGGAGACCCAGAGTTGCCTGTGCAGTCCTTGCGACGGGATGGACTATCTGGAGCTGGTGGAGTCCTCTGGTTTAGCAGTGATAGGAATTCCAGTCTGTTACCAAGAGCCCTTCGATCACGACTATTCTTCGGGCTATTTCTCGGACTGGGCATGATGGTGTTGATATAGCTGATCTCTTGGAAGAGGAAAAGAAGGCACAATTAAGCTGATCCATCTATCACATGGCACTATAGATAACTATTTAGAAGCATCAATGAGCTGTATGCCATAATCATCACAATTATACCAAAGTAAGGCTTGCATGTAATGAGTCTATCTCATATATTAGTTTCACCTTTTGAGTTGACTTACTGTAATAATTGAACATTTGCACAATATTCTAATTTTTTGCATTTCACCTGTATCTGCACTTGTCCATTATGAGGCTACTTTAACAATTCTCTATATAACTTATTTTGAATTACAACAAATATATCTGGTTGTTTTAAAGTTAGTGAATCAATTTTGTCTTTTACTAATCCAAAATATAGTTGCAGACTATCATCCAGATTTTGTTGTACAGTATAGCCAAATCCAAAACATTTTGGACTTTAAACAGAAGTAGATTAATTTCTATCTCTTCCTGTTTATTAAATTCCTTGGGGTTTGTATGTGATTTTCGGAGCACCTCAGTCTTCCCTAATTTGGTTTTCTCCCTGTCACCCTCTTGTATATTTTCAGTTTTACTTGTGTTCTGAGTGCAAGTTACAACACATAGGTTCTTTATGTGTTTCACTATGTCATTTCCACTCTGAATTGATGCCAGTATCTTACCTGACACTGCTAACTCTCATGGACCTGACCAATCTTTGTATGTAATCTCCACTCTTGCAATAGGGACTTCCAACACTTAAGACCCAATTGCTTTAAGTAAAACCTTCCCTGACAATATTTTCACTTTTGGCACCACTTTAGGATGACAAATACAAACTTGCAAACAAGTATCTCTCAACCTTATACTAGCTTATTTTGTATATACATTACTGTAAATGTGTTCCCCTGCTTTGGCTACAAGTTTGTGATTAACATGAATAAGTTACCAATACATCTGTTCTACTGCCTTCATGAAGCTTCAGCAGGTCAGT
Organism: Phrynocephalus versicolor; assembly: GCA_023846285.1. Classification (NCBI taxonomy): domain Eukaryota; kingdom Metazoa; phylum Chordata; class Lepidosauria; order Squamata; family Agamidae; genus Phrynocephalus; species Phrynocephalus versicolor. The sequence continues at coordinate 1,755,180 of JAHTLZ010000171.1, read as the reverse complement.
TTCTATGGTAACCTGCTTGATATGATCACCATTTTGTAATTCATTTGCTCCTGAGCTGTTTTGAGATGTAAAAAAACATGCTTTTCATTTTGAGGTAATATTGCTTTATCATCTGTCTCTAAATAATTAAAATTATGTATTTTATTTACCTCAGAAATATACTTTATTCCCTGCTCTTTATTTTAATAAAGTGCTTTTCTCTGTTCATCCCCTCATTGTCTGTATGAGACCTTCCTTGCTGTTGCACCTGCAATTTTCTTCCTTTATAAGGTTCAGTTGTGTCCACTGAACCCTTCTGGAATTTTCTTTCACTGTACAGTGGTACCATGGATAAAGGAATTAATTCGTTCCAAATGAAATTGTTAAGCAAATTTTCCTTTATACAAATTTCCCATAGGAATGCATTGAAAACAGAGTAATTCCTAATTGCAACCATTTTTATGTTGTATGGATTTGCCCCATTGGCGATTCTGTTAAGCAAATTTCCCCTATCTCCGGATTTTTTTATGTTGTACAGATTTTATGTTATACAAACCCTTTGTTATACGAGGGTCCACTGTATTTATGTCCTTTTAAGGTTACTAATGTATCCGTCATCTCCCCTGCCTGTTGTCTACACTGCCTACAGATTTTTATCCTGAATAAATCATCTAATCTCATTTGGTAGAGATAAATAAAACTGTTTCAACCTTACTAAATTTTTAACTGCTGGTTTTGTCACCTGAAACTTCAATAAAGTTGTTAAGAAAATGGTCCAGTGTAGAAGCCATCTGTGCATATACAGTGGTGTAGCAAGGGGGATGCAAGAAGGGCAGTCCACCCTCGGCACAATATGGAGGCACAATCCACCCTCTCTTCTTCTTCCCACCCACCTGCCCTGGGTAGCAAGAGGTGCCTCCTGGGAGCAACCTACCTGCCTGCTTCTCCCCTTCCTTTCCTTGCTGGCTCAGTCATGGCTAAGGAGCCCATTGTCAAAGGGCACCCTCTGGGGGAGGCCCAGGGCCCTTGACCCTGGCACCTGTCCAAAGCACTGCCTGCTCCAGGACTAGTCCTGTACTAGGAAGCTGCGCACAGTCTGGGCCGGCACATCCAGTACCCAAGTCAGGGCAGCTGCCCGGGCCACCAAGTGTACCTGCTGGCCCAGTAAGTGGCTGACTGGTGGATGAGGCAGCGATGGGTCTGGGGTCGGGGTCAGAGGCAGCCTGTGGTGGGAGGGGAGTCTGCCTCAATTTCTGCAGGGGCTCAGTTCCCAAAACTCTTTCAAGCCATTTTTCTGCAGCTCTCCCTCAAACTGACTGTGACTCCTGCACTGGGACAGTGGCACCCTGGCTCACCCATCCCTCTGCCACGGCACTGCCTTGCCAAAGTGGCAAAGCCCCTCTCATTTTTATATGCTGGGGCAAGAATATTCTGCTGCTTCGTGCTTCTCCCCACACATATGCGCACAGACTCAACCCCTTGCGCTTCTCTTCACCCACCCTCCTCCAGAACCTCCAGCAGAGGGGAGAGTCAGTCAGGGGGCTGGTCATTGGAGGCAGGGTGGCCTGTGAGAACCCTAGGATGGCAGCATGCTTGTGGGAAGCCAGGCCCCTCCACAGCTTGGCCTTGGGGTGCCTGCCTAGCAGGGCTGTGGAGTCGGTAGATAAATGTTCCGACTCCGACTCTGACGCCTAAGTTTTTTTGTACTTCCGACTCCGACTCCCCTGTCTTGAACTATTGACCCTCCATTACCTTCAGTTATACAAGTGTCTCTAGTCCTGCAAAAACATATTTAGTTAATCCCTTATCCGTGAGAGGCTAGGTTACCCATGGGCGCTGCGTAACAGCAGAACACAACACTATGGAAAGTATAAGTATTGCCGCTCCTAATTGTGCGTTGCGTGCCATATAGTGAAGCACATGAAAAGCATGCTTCTTCACGGTCACTTAACGTGTTCGTTTTGCGGTTACATGAGGCACTGCATGCATTGGTCTTTATTCTTACAGTAGAGAAGTAATTAATTATAACATTTTGTGAATTGGGACATTTAAACTTGCTTTTTTAAAAATTCCAATCTAAATTTAGTAGGAGTCGGAGTCAGAGTTGATGCATTGTTTGCCGACTCCAACTCCGACTCCAGGTACCCAAAATTTCCTCCGACTCTGACTCCTCGACTCTGACTCCAACTCCACAGCCCTGCTGCCTAGAGTGTATGTGCTTATGTGCAAACACATCCCCCGTCCGCCGCACCCTTGAGTTAGGGGGTGCAAAAGTCTTGACCCGGGGGTTGGTAACCCATGCTACACCCCTGTCCATGTTTCCTCTTTCTGTTTAAATAAATTTCTTAGCCCTCTTCTGTGGTATTCTGCTGTCAAACCAAACTTTAAATTAGTGTGAATTAAATGTTTCTGGTATCTGATCCAAGTTTTTTTTATAATATTTATATACCGCCCCATACTACTACAAGTAGTCTCTGGGCGGTTTACAATTTTAATTACAGTGTGCAGGCTACACATTGCCCCCCCCCCAGCAAGCTGGGTACTCATTTTACCGACCTCGGAAGGATGGAAGGCTGAGTGAACCTTAAGCCTGCTACCGGGGATTGAACCCAGGTCGTGAGCACAGTTTTACCTGCAGTACAGGCATTTAACCACTGCGCCACGAGGATAAACTGAGGATAAAGCTTTTCCAACAATATTTTATTTTATTGTTGAAAACCACCAGGAGTTCCTTCAGAAAGACAGGCGGTATATAAATGTATAAATAAATAAATGAATAAACATCTTGCCCATTAAATTTAGAGATTAAATGTTTATAAGTGATTTTAATTATTGTTGTTTAATTTACTGTTAACTTTTATGGTGTTTTAAATGGTGATTACTGTGTAGTTTCAACTGGTTGTGAGCCACCCTCTGGGGAGAAAGGTGGCAGATAAATAAAATGAATAATACATACTTTAAACATATCCGAGAATTAAGGAGTTTTTCTTTTCCCTCTGTCTGTGACTTTGATTTTATATTAAAAGACAGAATATACATAATCCTTTCATGCAATTTTCAGCTAAATATCCCCCACCCATTACATTAGATCAGGGGTCCTCAAACTATGGCCCGGGGACCGGATCAGGCCCGCTAGGCTACTGAACCCAGCCTGCCGGCAAATGCAGACCCCACCCCAGCCCCTGCTCAGTGGTGGAGGCCAGGCACAGGCCAGTTTGCAAACAAGCTTGCGCCGACTGGGCTGCCTCTTCCTAGCAGTGCTTGCAGATGGGAACGCTGGAGCAGAGCAGCTTCCTCCGCCGCTGATCTTACAGGTAGGCAGCCGCTCAGGGGCCAAGTGGCCTCCTCTGCTGCTGCCACTGCCACCGTTGTTGCAGGCAGGAGGGCGAGCGAGCGGGAGCTCCCAGGCCACACAGCTTCCTCTGCCACTGCTGGGAAACTTCACCAACCTGGGATCACAGATGCTCAATGGAGGAGTACCCTAGAGGAGGAGGAGTGGGGGGAGGAGAGAGCAACCTGGTGAGAGCAGCATGGGTGGCTCAGGCTTGCTGCTGCCTGGTGGCCATGGCAAAAGCAAGATGGGGTGGGGGTGGGGGGCAGGCTGGAGTGGATGGGGTAGAGGGAGGCAAGAGAGATGAGGAGAAGGAGAGGGCAGCCTGGCAAGAGCCACGTGGAGAGCTCAGTCCTGCTGCTGCCTGGCAGCAATGGCAATGCCAACATTGGGGTGTGAGATGAGCTGGAGTGGACAGGGTTGGCGGAGGCGAGAGAGAGGAGGAGGAGGAGGAGGAGGATAGGGCAGCCCGTTGAGAGCCACATGGGGGCTTAGTAATGCTGCTGCCTGGGAGCAATGGCAAAGGAGAGATGGGGGTGTGGGACAGGTGGAAGAGGAGAGAGAGAGAGAGACAACAAGGAGGAGGAGGAAGAGATGCACAAAGCCCGTTGGACTCTGCTGCCCACCGCTGACAGGCAATTCCACCACCCTGCCTGCCACCACCTTCCTCTCCCTCCCTCTCTACCCCATCTGCTCCTTCTCAGGTGGGCGAGTGGGCGCTCCAGGGCCACGCAGTCTCCACCACCACTGCCAATGTTGGAGGCAGGTGGGCAGGCAGGCATTCCCCAGGTGTGCAGCTTCCTTCTCCTTTGCCCCCAATTTTGCAGGCCTGCTGCTGGGCCTGGGCACTTGGACCACCGCTCATTATCTGCAGATGGCAAATCAGCGGAAAAGGGGGTCATACTGTATAGACCAGCCCTCAACAATGTCTGAGGGACAGTGAACTGGCCCCCTGTTTAAAAAGTTTGGGGGCCCCTGCATTAGACCACGGAAAGACACAAACACGAGAAGACTATTTCACATCTATTTGTGTATATCTACATTAGTCTGAAACTTACAATCCTAAAGAGATTATTTTTTGTCAAATTTGATAGAGACCCTGTTGATTTCCTTCTGAAACCAGGACTGGGTAAAGCACTAGTGGCCACAGAAGAAATTCCCTTCAATCTCACTGTGAGCCACAAAACTGAAACCAGAAGTGACCAGCAACTCAACTCTTGTTTTATTAAAAATACTGTATGTTCCAAGCACAATATCATGCAAGGAAAAGGGTTACAATTTGTTTTAGATGTTTCAGGAATTATGACTACACTTTAAGAGCAAAAATGTGGCAGGACAAGACTTCCAGAAACATGTTGTACATCTCTGTGTTAAGCAATCTGCAAACATTTAATTTTATAAATATGACTTATGTATTAAGGATCTTTGAAAAGTTGTAATGTGTAAATTAGGGTGGGCACAATACTGGCAGATGCAAGGGCCATTTTCTACCCCCGCCCCAATTCTTCAGAGACTGCACGGACCGCCAAAAAGGGAAAGGTGTGACTGCTTCTGAGGGTGGCTATTCATCCTTTATGGCTGGAAAATAAAGGATGGGGGAGAGCTCTAGGGCCACAGCTTCGCCCATCTTTTTTGTAAATGAACATCTGGGTCTCTTAAAAATAAAATACAGTAGTGAACCACATCTTGTTCCCTAAAAACTGACACTACATTCCAGCCGAGTGTTTCAGAGACTAGAATTCCCTTTACCAGAGCCAAAAAAATGCTATGCACAGACAGATAAATGTTTAAAAGGCACATCAGCAGGACAGAATATGCCCAGAGGAAGGTGAACAGGAAGGTTAAAGGTCTAGAAATAGCTGTGGGAGTTGGGTAAGTTTAGTCTGGAGGAGAGAGGACTCAGAGGCAATATGGCAGATGTTTGCAAATGTTTGAGGGGCTGTCACATGGCAAACAGAGCAAGCTTGTTTTCTGTAGCTCCAGAAGACAGAACCCAAACTAACTGATTCATATTACAGGGAAGACTATTTCACCTAAATATTAGGAAGGTAACATTTTCATTCTTATACTAATGTATTCTAGACTCTGCTGCAAATCCAGATGCTGACTCTGCCCTCCTATCTACTCTAGTAATATACTTTGGTACCAAATAACATTACCTATATCAGACATTCATAATACAGTAGATGCATTCATTCACTTGCATGGGGAACCTTACTGAAGGTCTTACTGAAATCAAGATAAGCAACATCCACAGCATTCCCCTCATCCACCAGGCCTATAACTCTATCAAAGAAAGAGATCAAATTAGTCTGGCATGACGTTTTTGAGAAACCAGTATAGACGTCTAGTAATGACAGCATTACTTGTTAAATAATTACAGGTTTAATAATCTGCTCTAGAATCTTTCCAAGAATAGATGTCAAGCTGACTGGGTGGTAATTATTTGGTTCCTCTTTTTCCCCCTTTTTTGAAGATGGGGACAACATACGCCCTCCTCCAATTCTATGGAGACGTCCCTTGTTCTCCAGGAATTCTCAAAGGAACTGTCAATCTGCTTTGAAAGTGACCGAGGCAGTACTGCCATCCCAGCACTGAACTTTGTTTTCCAGGCAATAAGGCAAAGCAATCGCGCCTATTCCACCCCAGGGTGAGGTCAGTACAGCTAAACCCCTTCACACACGCAGGGCCACTCACGGAGGAAGGCAGCTTTTCGGGCAGAGAGGCAGCCCTCCCAGATAAAAACTTGGATCTTTCTTCCTCAGCATGTCGATTATTTTCTTCATCTACCCGACTTATCTCCCAGCGTACCCCCCAAGCGCTTTACAGACGACCTAAGAACGTGTGTGGGGGAGATGTTTGTGTGGTGAAGGCATCTTACAGCTCCCGTTCCCTCCTTTTTGGGGGTGGGAGAGAATGCCGCCTCCCAGTCATGGCGTTTGGCTTCGCCTCCGGCGCCCTTTTGGAGAAGCAAGACCCCTCCCCACCCCAGCCCACCCTCTCCTCCTCCCCCCCCCCCCGCTTCCCCGATGGCATACCTGGCTAAAAGACCCCGCAAACTCCCACATCAGGCCCTACGGAAGGGAGTGTCCGAAGGCGTCTTCTCAGAGCGTCCGTTACTTAGCAACCGCAACCATTTTTCCCCACCCCCACCACTTACGTCTCTTAAGGGTATGGAGTTCCGCTTCCGCCTTGGTAGGGGCGGGGCGGGGGAGGAGGAGGAGGAGGAGAGAAGCCGAGGAGCTGAAAAAGGGAGCGCGGCTGCGTGGCGTCGGGATGAAACAGGAAGTGACGCAGGGAGGGGGCGGGGCTGCTCCCTTCGTTCTCTCCGCCCGCCTTCCTCGGCCGTCTGGGTGGGAGGGGCTGCAGGGAGAGAGAGGGGGGATCGCGCGGGGGCGTCCCTGAAGGCCGATTAGGGACGCTCAGAACGGGTCTCATAAGTTATGTTAAGTTGTGTCTTAATTTATGTTGTAAGTTATGTTATATAAGTTATGCTATATGTTGTAGAGCAAGATTTTAAGAATCTTCAGATAGATCAGCGCATCACAACCGGTGGACGAGGTTTCATCGTCTTTTTCTTGTAGGAGAAGAATAAAAAGAAGGAGCCCCTTGGCCGTGACAAAATGCACCGGGTGATACCTTTAGCGACCACGAATTTTTTTTAAAAAATCACTGCAAGCTTTCGTGAGCAATACCCACTTCTTCAAAGTATGTCTTTTACTAGTAGCCTACAGCCTAGTCTGTTTTAATACTTTAGAAGTGTTGACCCGTTCATTCATTTGAAAGATTTCAACGGAATATGCAAAGAGTCTTTATGTTACCATGGAGAACTGTGAAGGCTAACTTTAGAATGACCCAAAACATCTACTGTTTTCATTCTAGATAGGATTGCCTTTCCTGAACCGGATGAGAACGGTCATTGTTGGGAAGGGAGATATGCCATAAATATCAAGCCCACTTCCTGACCTGTGGAGGGATGGGGACTCTGCTGTCTGCTTTTGGGGTTACTGTATTTCCATGTATGCCACTTGTTTTTTCTTCCGCTTTCCAAGTCTTTGCACAGACTCGCCCTTTTCAAGGACTTGAAGAAATTTGGGTGACTAGTTCCTTACCTGCTGAGGGATAAGATAGAGGGCTATTTGAACATCTTGTGGATTGAAGGCAAGAGGGCATCTGAGTTCTCAAACATCAACATGACAAATCACTTTCTATAAAATCTCCTTTGCCAGAGCGTGCACTGATCATGAGTTTAAATACCTTGCTTTATTTTTTAAACAACTGATTAGATAAGATCATGATACCTCTAAAAAGTTCACTAGTTAATTATTCTATAAACCCCGATGCAGGGGAACTAGCATGCCAGATAAAACTATCAGAATCGTCTTTCCTGCTGGTAGTCCTGATTAGCTTTATTTCACCCCAAAACTACCCTATACACTCTTAATTTGGAGCAAATCCAAATGCATAGCATGCAGTTTCCTTCTGAGTGAGGTCCTCAGGGTTACTGCTTTATTGGTAGTTGGTAAAATGGTGTTCTGAACTGGCCGATTGTCTGAGGTCTTAACTTTGTGTATGCTGTATCTATGGCTTGATGATTTCTAAGGCAGTGAACACTTTTGTGAAGTTTCTCAGTCATTAATTGCTGATTTATGATGTTCATTTGTGTTCTAGGTGATTGGACTTTCCATAAGTGTTACTGGGTTGTACTAATTTTCTATTTCTTTTGAATATTTAATTTGCTTTAAACCCCATGTGAATAATTATTTCATTTAATTTGTGTTATATATTTTTCTCCTAATTCAGCATAGTAGTGAAATTCCAGTGTTAGATACCCCCCTTATGTGATCAGCAAGGACTTGCAAATCCCTTTCCTAATTCTTAGTATTGTTTGTATGCAGCCAAATTACCAATTTACTGTAATTTTATATTTGACCATTGGCCAATTGGAATTTTGGTTTAACTGTAGTTGAGGCTGATGTCATCTGCCCATGAGATGTCTCTAAAGCAAAAACAAAAAAATGCCACATCATAGGCTTGCCATATGCATAACTCCTAATGCATATGGCAACTGGCTATGATGAATCAATGCAGAGAGAAGTATACTTCGTACATGTTCACCAGTTTCATTTCCATATTAAATGTTTCAGAATGGAGGCTTATAACAATGGAGAAATTGCACAGCTACCAGTTTATGTGGAGATGTTCGGTTCAGGGATGACAAGCCTATCTAGGGCAACCTTGGCATGCATAAGTATAGTTGATTTGGGGGTTGGACTACAGTTAGGTTCTAGTTCAGAATGATAACATAATGTCCAAAGACCCTTGTAGAGTTGCACATTCAGTTAGCATCTTTCACAAGCTTCGGGGTGGGTGGCAGGGAAACAGGACCTCCTTGGGCAGTATGTGGGCTGCAACAATTTGCTATGGCCACTAGATGGTGCGAAATACTGTACCAAGTGAAGTTTCAGAGAGGGTAGCCCTGTTAGTCTTTTCAAGAATTTCAGGCAAAAATCAAAGAAAAACAGAACAAAACAAAACACACGAAACATGTGGCACCTTAAAGACTAACTTTCATATTTTAATTTAACATTTCGTGGACACGTCCACTTCTTCATACATAAGGGATGCAAAACCACTGAGTCATGCTTCTAGCACGGAAGTTTTCAGAGCTTTGTTCTTTTATAGCAGTTTCACTTTTGATCCATATTCTCGAGTCATATTTACTGATTTAGGGCTCATTGTCTTAGCAGCTGTACTGCAGGGGGCACAGCATGATCATTTCCACATGGAAAATAGTTTTACAAATTGCTTTTATTAGTTGCACATTATTTGACATGTTCTTCAGCTATTTTAAAAAATAAGCGCTTACTAAAATGTACATAATTTTCATCATAAATTTAGCATAAGCCCTACTTTATAAGTCCTACAGGGCACGGAACCCTCCCTCAGGCACCACCTGCTGAACTTGGATTTCAAGTTGGAACATACTGTAGCTGCCAAAACACCCCCCCCCCAAACTCTCAGATTTTGTTTAGGAGAATAGTATTTAGACTCTAAATACTATTTTAGAGGATTTAGCAGGCAGCGGCCACCATCCATGCCTTGGTCCAAGTGGTTCACTTGGATTATTTCTTTGTAAATCTGGGCCTCAAAGCAAACCTAAGTCTTGTCCAAAAATGGCTGGAGTTGCACAGCAGCCACTTGCAGGAGATGTCAGGTGCCTTGCCTGCAAAGGACATCTCTTGAGCCAGTTTAAAAAAAATAAATTGAGTAATCTATTCAGTTAATCAACTGAAACATGTAACCCCAATTCCAACAATTATCCTCAGGGTATTAATTTTGTTGTTGCTATTTTTATATGCACATTTTCCCTCTAATCATTATGCATGGTTATCTGAAGTGCTTAGCAGTCTGCAGCTGTTTGTAAAGCTCACTTTGAAAGCATTACTGTTTGGGAGGACAGTGAAATGAAATGCTGTACCACAGCCCCACAGAAAAAGAAACTTGGGTAAACATCTGGGTTAATCATGGTTGGGAACCACTGCAATAAAGGAACGGAAGCATTAAATGATCAATGATAGAAATGGGGATATCCTGGCTCTCCAGAAATTGTTAGAGAGCAGTGTCTCCTGGAGTTGATGGGAGCTGCCATTCAGTGGTACATGGCCATAATAATAATAATAATAATGATAATAATAATAATAATAACAACAACAACAATCATAATCATAATCATATGCAATCCAGCAAGGTGAAGTAGATCAATGGTTAACAACAAGAAGAACATAATTATGAAATATCTGAGCAGAGGGCCTATACCAGGCTACTATTGTCCAGTTACGTGCTTGCCAAAAGTGTTCAAACTTCTTACAGGAATAATTGCTGATACCATCCAGAGTCACTTGATACAAAACAATGTATACCCTTTGGAACAAAAGGGCAATTGTAAGAATAGCTGTGGCTCCAAAGATCAGGTACATATTGACAAGATGGTAATTGAAAACTGTAAGAGACGCAGAACCAACTTGCATGTTGCATGGATTGACTATAAGAAAACATTCAACTCTTTGCCAAATGATTGGATACTGAAGTTTGGAATTTCCAGGAATTATTGGAAGTATCCAAGAATTTATCAAGGCAACAATGAAAAAGTGGACTACTGAGCTAACCACTGATGGTGAACAAATTGGTTGTGTCAACATCAGGAGAGGAATATTTCAAGGTGATTCATTATCACCCTTGCTGTTTCTAATTGCTCTAATTCCACTCACAAAAATATTGAACTATGGGCTATCAAATATCAAAAACATCAAGCCAAATAAACCATTTGCTATATATGGATGATATGAAGCTTTATGGGAAATCACAAGAAATAGAGTCAATTCTCAATACAGTGCGAATTTTCAGCAAAGACATTGCAATGGAATTTGGATTAGACAAGTATGCAACCCTCAGCATCATCAGAGGAAAGACAGCAAAGACTGAAGGAACTGATATGCCTAATAATTTTATAAAAACATTGGATGAAGAAGAATCATATAAGTATCTTGGAATACTACAAGCAGATAACATCAAGCATAAATAAGTAAAGAATAAAGTTAGCCAAAAATACATCAGAAGAGTTAGAAAGATACTAACATCAAAATTAAATGGAAAGAATACCATCCAAGCTATAAACACATGGGCTATTCCAGTCTTGTGATACACAGCAGGTGTTATAAACTGGACCCAGGCAGAATTAGAAGTGCTAGAACGAAAGACAAGACAAGCAATGACATTAAACCATGGAATACATCCACAAAGTGATGTCAGTAGGCTCTACTTGCCAAGGAAAATAGGAGGCAGAGGCCTCTTGCAAGTTCATCAAACCATAGTGAAAATGCTGTGCTTAAGTCAAATGTTACCGAAGGCATAATAAAGGAATATTCAGAAACTTAGCAAAAATTTAAAACTCAATAAATGCAAAGCCGAATAGAGAACTGGCATAGTAAAGCACTGCAAGGTCAATTTATAAGAGACATCAATGATAAGATCAACCAAAAACAAACACGGCTTTGGCTAAGAAAAGCAACATTGAAGAAATAAACTGAAGAACTAATCATGGCAGCTCAAGATCAAGCTTTAAGAACAAATGCCGCAAATTGATAAATCATTGAAAGATAGTAAATGTTGATTGTGCAAAGAAAAGGATGAAACTGTAGATCACATCATCAGCTGTTGTCCAAAAATCGCTCAGACTGATTATTTAGCCCATCATAACAAAGTAGCAGCAATGCTCCACTGGAACATATGTAAAAATTTCAACCTACCATCAAGCAAGAACTGGTGGAAACATCAGCCAGAAAAGGTGACTGAAAATGAAGTAATCAAGGTGCTCTGGGATTTCGTAATCCAATGTGACAGACACCTTGTCCACGATACTCCAGACATCATGATAGTATAGAAGCAAGAAAACAAAGTTCAAAACATCAATGTGACAATACCAGGAAACACAAGAGTCAGCGGCAAAGAGTTAGAAAAGATAACCAAATACTGTATTGGGATTTAGAAATAGAAATAGAAAGCTATGGAACAAGAAAGTCAGAACAGTACCAATAATAATAGGTGCCTTGCGTGCAATCCCAAAAGACCTGGATCAACATCTGAAAACCCTTGGCATTGACAAGATCAACATCGGTCAACTACAAATGGTGACATTATTAGGAATAGCATATATTCTACAAAGATATATTCAGTCATCATAGGCTCTTGGAAAAAGCTCAATCATTGGAGAAGGCCAACTCTAGCTCAACACCTGGCAGCTGTGTTCGCCAGATAACAAGAACAACAAGAACAACAAGAACAACAACCCGATATCAGGATCCTGAAAATTGAACTTCAGAGACTCTGTCCTAAAGTGGTACAGGTGGTCTCAGTGGTAATCAGCACGCTGGGTGTGGTGCTTAAGGAGTTAAACAAGTATTTAGAAGAAATTGGAGTTGACAAAGAGCCTTTTCACAGGACCCCTAAGATCCGCTGGCCACTTCAATTCGGACCAGAGATCTTGGGGGTTTGTCGCTGTTCCTGTGTTCCCACCCCCTCTGCACTCCTGCCTGCTGTCTGTGTGAGGGGAGGGAGGAAAAAAGAAAGAAAAGAATGCTGGCTCACCTCCGTTCTACCCTCTTGCTCTGCTCCCGGCAGCATTCCAGTCTTAAAGGGGCGGGGGGCTAAAAAAACAACAAACAGAAGTGAGGAGAGCCCGGCACTCACTACGTTACATCTGCATCAGGAATGTTTCACCCCCGGAGAGCAGGTACTTGAAAAGTGCGCTGGGATGCGCTTAGGTGGGTGTGGTCTCACTTAATTTTTTGTAAACGCCGAAGCTGGTGGGGAAACAATTTTAAGCTCCGGATCTGGAAGCCATTTGCCCCGGATTTTAGGGGTCGTGTGAAAAGGCCCAAAGTCACCATCAATCAGCTGCAGAAAGCCACCTTACTGGGATCTGCTTGCATAATTTGCCGATACATCACATAGTCCTAAACGCTTGGGCAGCTTCAACTAGTGATTTGTAATACAAAATCCAGCATAGTTATCTTGTCTGCTGGATGATGATGATGATGATGATGAGGAGGAGGAGGAGGAGGAGGATAAAGAGAGAGGTGAATTAGCATAGGTTGAGTTTAAGCTACTCCCAGGCTACTTTGAGGACTGTGTTCTCCTGCAGGCAAATGCCCTGCCTCTGAGATCATTAGGGGATCCCCTTCACTCAGTCTCATCTTTCTCACAAGTATATTTAGTGAGAAGGCAAGAGAGGACCTTCTCTGGCTTCACTTGTGGAACTCCCTTCTGAGAAAGGCGAGGCTCCCCCTCTGCTGGCCATCTGCTGACAAGCAGGGATGTGTTTAATCTGGCAGGCCTTCGGTGATTAGCTAGGCTAATAGACTGATGTTAGGCTCTTTTTAAAAAAATGCATTAAAATGCTTACTTCAGTACTGTTTTTATGTTATTAATTGATCACATTCTGTATGATAAACTTTTGATGTTTTCCCTCTCTCTTTTAAATTAATTTTACTTGCACCTGTTTTCATTTTGATACAAGCTGCCCTGGGCTTTAATTTTAGGACAAATAAAACACATGAATGGACAAACAAAAATGAAATTTTTAGTGTTTGGGTATGGGAAAATGAGAGATTTGCCAATCTTCAGTTATTAAAAGTTTCATTTATGACTGAATACTATATCATATTTTCCAGCCTGGAGTCTAATTTCCTAAGAGGTATTCACCTTCTTTAAACTGTGTTGAATCCATGAAAAGGGGACCATTGGTTTGCTGAATAAACTTGTTGACTTGTTAGAATGATTACAATTGTAAATGCATGTGAAACACTACACAAAGGTTTATTATTAATGATCATGAGCATTCCAGCTCTACAATCCACAATCAAACACTGAAAGGCATTCCAGTGCCTCCTGTTCAGGTTTGCAGGCAACACACAATTTACTATTATATAGAGAGGTTGAGACATACATTGTAAGGTTTATTTAAACAGCATAGTAGGTTTTTTAGTGTCATCAAGCTTGTAGTTAAAGTTTATATTTGAATTAGTTTTTTATGGTTCAGAACAGATGTTCTCCATTGCAAAGGTTCCAATTCAAGCATTTGGTTGGAAAGAATAAACTTTACAGGAAAAATATGGTTACAATATATCTCCTCCCATTCCCACATTCAGTTAACTGTCAGGCTAAATGGAATGGAATTCCCAGGTTCCTCCTTTGTGCTCTTTTTAATCATCTGGTACCTCACCCATTTTCCAGGATAATAATGGGCAGTGGTTCTGAGAGTTCTTCAGCAAGTTTCTTCAATATACTTGAATGCAGTTCACCAGACATGGATCTGAAAGACTGTTGGACAGTTAGGCCTTTGTTAAGTGGCCCTGTTGGAGTTTCAGAAGTTGGGGGGCATGACACTGAGTTACTTGTTAATAAACCATTGTTACAACCTACCATTTCCTCTCCTCATTATGCTAACCAAACTGGGGAACATGTAGTCTGAATCCACTTACATTATCTTATTCTGAGATATTCCACAACAGGAGCCATACACTTGGTTAAAACTTTAGGTGCTGTATACAAAGACAGTCCATTCCACTGGTTCCTCTTCTTCCAATAGAACTCTTACACCTCCCTTCTCATTCTTTATTACTTCTTTCTTATATGGAGAGATGGGTAGGAAGCTGAAGGACCTGGGTGGACAGGTGGTAATCTCATCTCTCCTCCCTGTAGAAGGACGTGGCCCACGAAGGGAAAGAACAATAGTGGAGGTGAACAATTGGCTTCGGAGATGGTGCCGGCAGGAACGATTCGGATTTTTGGACCATGGTTTGCTTTTTCATTCAGATGGGATATTGGGCCAGGATGGGGTGCACCTCACCACTGCTGGTAGGAATCTTTTTGCCAAGAGGATTGCAGATTTAATAAGGACAGCTTTAAACTGAGTTTGCAGGGGGAGGGAGAAAATTATCTTAACGGTAGAGATCCAGAAGGGGTTGTGGAGACTAGCCCAAATGTTGAAATAGGAGCAGGACAAAAAGTAGTGCAGACCATCAGTGCAAGGAAAAACAGGTTAAGCAAAGGACATGTAAGAAGTGCACGCAGCCTAAAATGTCTCTACACCAATGCACAGAGCATGGGGAACAAGCAAGAGGAGCTGGAACTCCTAATACAGCAAAATAAATATGACATAATTGGCATCACTGAAACATGCTGGGATGAGACGTATGATTGGAATGTAGTCATTGGAGGGTATAACCTGTTTCAAAGAAACAGGCCGAGTAGGAAAGGAGGAGATGTAGCTTTATATATTAAGGACATATATACCACTACTGCTAAAGAAATACAAGATAAACAGCAGGGGGACCATACTGAGAGTATTTGGGTTAAAATCAGGGGTGAAGAAACTAGGAGGGATGTCACTATGGGGGGTATATTATAGACCCCCAAGCCAGCAGGAGGAGTGGGATGATACCCTCTGTGAACAGATGGCAACACAGTCAAAAGGGAGAGATGTAAAAATCGGATATTTTAATTATCCTGATATATGCTGGCAGTCCTACTCAGCTAGGAATGCAAGGTCTAACAAATTCCTTACTGCACTTGCAGACAATTTCATGGTCCAGAAGGTAGAGGAGGCAACAAGAGGCAAAACCATTTTGGATCTGGTCTTAACCAGTAAGGAGGACCTTGTAAATGGGGTCGAAGTGGTGGGATCATTAGGTAAAAGTGACCATACCCTCTTGGAATTTGTTATATAGTTGGAAGTGAAGCTAAGCATAGTCAGACAAGAATCCTGGACTTTAAGAAAGCCGATTTTTGTAAACTTAGGGAATTACTGGCTGTGATTCCATGGACTGAAATACTGAAAGAGAAGGGAGTCCAAGATGAATGGGAGTTACTTAAAAGCGAGATATTAAAGGCATAATATAAAACTGTTCTGACAAGAAGAAGAAATGGCTAACTATAAAGAAAAACAAGTACAAGGAATGGAAAAATGGGAAATGCACCAAAGAGGAATATAAGCAAACAGCTAATATATGCAGGGGGATGGTAAAAAAAGCTAAAGCGCAAAACGAACTTAGACTTGCCAGTGAGATTAAAGATAGTAAAAAGGGTTTCTTTAGTTATGTCCGCAGCAAAAGGCAAAATAAGGACATGATAGGCTCTCTGAGTGGAGAGGATAACCAGTTACTAACAGGAGACAAGGAAAAGGCAGAACTACTGAACACTGCAACATAGAATAGGTAGAGAGGAAGTACAGGAACACCTGGAAACATTAAATGAATTTAAGTCTCCTGGGCCAGATGAATTACACCCAAGGATATTAAAAGAACTGGCAGAAGTAATTTCAGAACCATTGGCAATAATCTTTGAGAAGCCCTGAAGAACAGGGGAAGTCCCCATCGACTGGAGGAGGGCTAATATTGTCCCCATCTTCAAAAAAGGGGGAAAAGAGGACCCAAATAATTACCGCCCAGTCAGCTTGACTTCAATTCCTGGAAATATCCTAGAGCAGATTATTAAACAGTCAGTCTGCAATTATTTAACAAACAATGCTGTCATTACAAGAAGTCAACACGGGTTTCTTAAAAACAAGTCATGCCAGACTAATTTGATCTCATTCTTTGATAGAATTACAGGCCTGGTGGATGAGGGGAATGCTGTGGATATTGCTTATCTGGACTTTAGTAAGGCGTTTGATATGGTTCCCTATGGTATTCTTGCTAAGAGGTTAGTAGAAAGTGGGATAGATAGTGCTACTGTTAGGTGGATTTGTAATTGGTTGACTGATCACACCCAAAGGGTGATCATAAATGGCCTCTCATCATCTTGGAGAGACGTGACCAGTGGGGTGCCCCAGGGTTCTGTTCTGCGTCCAGTGCTGTTCAATATCTTTATCAATGACTTGGAGGTAGGAATA
>JAHTLZ010000171.1:1726962-1737417 GCA_023846285.1 Phrynocephalus versicolor | reverse complement strand
CCTTTGCTGGAACATGAACTGTGCCCTCCTTCTCAGCTCCTTGATGGTTGCAGAAAGCAGACTGGCTGGCCTTCAGAGGGAGGAGGAGCTGCTGCCACCTACCTGCCTGCCTACCAACGCTCCCCCTGGCTTGAGAGAAGTCTCCCACAGAAATCTTCACTGAGTGGAAGGCTGGAAACGCTTCGCCCTCTGCATCTGCTTACAACAGAGAGGCAAAACATGGGGCCCTGGGTTTTTGCAGTTTCCACGAGGACACACAGAGAGACCCACAAAAAAAAAACATTTGGCATTATATCAATTCTTTAAAAACCCCAATAGCTTCCAATTTGATTCATTATTACAATTGTACCCAAATGCAAGATTCCTTATGCTCATTTGGAACACTTGGGCTCCTTGAATGTAGAAAACTAGAATTGCCAGTTATGTTGTCTGTAATGGAATTAATTTTAAGTGATGGATAAAGTAAAGAAAGTCAGTGTCATTAAATGATGTAGCTCTATGTATTTTGCTTGATGATGTCTAATTTCTGGTGGAATGAACTCATCCTAGCAAGACCCTTACCTTTGTCTGCATCCCTCTTACCTTGGAACAGCAGGCAGACCAGAAGGACTTAATATCAGCCTCCTCCACCCCTTGCACTTTGCTTCCCTTTGCCCCATTTTGGCTTGTTTTTAATGTTTTACCCAATGGTATGGCATTGTTTCTGATGGCTTGTGTATTTTTGTGTGCCTCTGTGCACTTTGGGAACATTTTTAGTTGGCTACCACATTTGGACTGCAGAGCTGGAAGGGAATCGATGGATCATTGCATCCAGGACGCACCAAGGGGAACTGAACTCCCAGCCTCTGGCTCTCCAGCCAGAGACCTAAGCCACTGAGTCACCCAGCAGTTATCATTTCAATATGGAATTTGCTCCCTTCTTGGATTCACAACTCAACATGGTGGAGAATTTCAAGTGCATCAGTGAAGATGAGATCAATGCCATTGGGAAGTCCATACAAACTCCATTTTGAAGCTGGACTTTTGGCAGGGTCACCCAAGGGAGAGTGTTCACAGCTGAGACACCTGCCCTCTCTGCCACATCAGCAAAAGAGAATGGTTAATAGTGATGGAGGCAACTGCTGGGCACTAGAAGTAAGGTAACCATGATGGAGGAGGCAATTGGTGACACACAACCTTGAGTTTACAAGAGCTGAGCAAGACTGTTTAAGGACAAGACATTTTGGAGGTTGCTCATTCATAGAGTCACATAAGTCAGAGGTGGTTCGGTGCCACTTAACAGCAGTGGAGCCTAGAGCTTATTTTATGCCAAGATAGTTATCCTTGCTTGGGTCTGACATATTTTTGACATGCCATACCAAAACTTGAGACATTTTCCCCAACAGATCCATGGTTTTTGTGGCACTTGTATTGCCTTAAATGACCTCGGAACAGCTCATATATAAAAAACAGACGTCCGGTAAAAAGGTTGACAAAGAGCAACATAATATACAGCCACCATGTGAAATCAACACATGGTAATTAAAGGCAATTAAAGGTAATTAAATATTACCAGAATAGATTTGCTAGCATTATTTCTAAAAACTATCAAGGATGCAGGAGAACAGGACAAGAGTCATCCAGCATATAAAAGATCACAAAGAGGGGGAATGGCAATCAACACTGCAGAGGGAGCTCCGTGATTCCAGTACCTGAGAAAAGGACTGAGAAAAGGCCCATTTTCTGGTCACCACTACTTTGCCACTGAACATGGGGCTCTTAGAGAAAAACTTACGATGTAGTGGGTGACTAGGTTCATTTGGGAGACAAATGGACAAGATGAGTGGTTGGTGCATCCTATGGAATAAACCTTATGAAGTTCAGTAGCAGTCCCTTAGCATTGTTTTCTGAGATTTGCCCAACAATAGACGCGAAACCCTGATAACACAGTATCTCCACAGTCATCCCTGCTAGATAACCCAGAATAAAACAGTAATATGAAAACCTTCTATGTGTACTACATTTAATAAAATGTACTACAAGAATAAAGGGAGAAAAATAGCCGTGCAATGAAAGAAATACAGCCATCAACCATTGTATGTAAAGCTTAAGCACATGTAAAACATTGCTATTCCAGATGTTGCTATTTTCATATGCAGTTTCTTTGAAGGATTAGTCAAATGAGCTTGTGGATTTCCAAATTTTCATTGTTATCAACATGGCTGCCAACAGCATAAATATGGCTGAAGCCCTCATGAGTTATGGCTGGTGTGTGTGGAGCCTAGGTACACTGCTGGGAGCACACACGCCCCACAACTTTCAACAAGTGAAATCAACAGTCTGAAGAAGGAGAGGCTTGGAGGGAACACTCCATGTGAGCCAGAGCTTTGCTCACACACTGAGGTAATGACTGGGCAGACCTGTCTTTTAAAATCACCGTTTAATTATGATTCTTAAAAATGCTTGGTTTTTCCCCTACCCCATTCTTGTCCATTGGTTTGCTTCAGTTTCTCCTGCCATGTTCATACTTCCAGAAGTCCAGTGGGTGGATCTGTGGAGTCATCGGTCTGTGAGCATGTGATGTGAACGCAATGTTATTCTTTTCAAATGCTGATCCACCAGTAGCTCACCCAGCTCAAAGGGCAGAAATGTCCTCTTTTTTTCATTTTTAACTGACTAGTTTAACATGAAATGCTGGGCTTTGTGTGGCCAAAGTGAGTTGGTCTTAATATCTTGCAATTCTTTTATCTTTATTAATAAATATACTGATACTTTACAGTTCTTAACAATAAAAGAAGATATATTGGGAACGTTTTATCCTCCGAAGGTCCCAATTGAAACAATCAGCATAAGTGTGTCTGTCCTGGCTTGTGGTCTGTGTTAGACTTTTGGAAACGGGAGTGCAAAGGGAGTTTTCCTCCTATATATGATGTGCCTTCTTTCTTATATATGGTCATGTTTCTTCTCCTTTCTCCTGCTCTTCCTCCTCTCTCTTTTATGATTTCCTAACACATTCAGATTGAAAAATAGCCAGTGAAAAGCAGGGATTTACACAAATGTTTTAGTAGCAGTTTCTGCAGCTTTCCTTACCTATGTTTCTGCTCTGCCTGTCCAGGTCAAGCTGGGAACTTCCAGATTTGAGAGAAGGACGTGTAAAAGCTATCAGTGACTCTGATGGAGTGAGCTACCCCTGGTATGGGAACACCACAGAAACAGTGACATTGATTGGCCCCACCAATAAGGTCTCCAAGTTCTCAGTTAGTATGAATGACAATTTCTATCCTAGTGTGACGTGGGCAGTCCCTGTGAGTGACAGTAATGTGCCACTACTGACCAGAATCAAACGGGACCAGAGCTTTACGACATGGCTGGTAGCCATGAATATGACGACAAAGGAAAAAATTATCTTGCAGACTATAAAATGGAGGATGCGAGTGGACATTGAAGTTGATCCCATGCAGCTTTTGGGCAAGCGAGCACGCTTAGTGGGGAGAACTCAGCAGGAGCAGCCTAAAATTTTGAGCAGAATGGAACCCATCCCACCCAATGCACTAGTGAAACCCAATGCCAACGATGCCCAGGTCCTCATGTGGAGGCCCAAGAGAGGCCTGCCTTTGGTAGTCATACCACCCAAATAGGGGACCTCCTTGACTAGAGAAATGAGGGCTTTTGCCACCTCTAGTATGTGTCCCTGAACCAAAGAAGACCTCTAAAATTCACCTGCCTTTTTTAAGCTGCAAGTGGGAAGAGGGCTTCTGCAAGAGAGTATGACATGTCCGTGGCCAACGGTGGAATGGCTGCGGTTGTGGACTTTGGAAGAAGAACTTAGCCTTGTTCCTCAGCTTCAAGGATATTTACATGGGAAAAGTGTCTTTCTCCTCTTCAGTGAAATCGAATAATCAAGGATTTTATTTCCAGTGCCTGTGGCAAGTTCTGCTTTCCAGCCAATTGGATATGGAGGCTATTCTTACCAGACATTCATGGACTTGTATGTTGCCTACTTCTGGGAGATGGGCCAGGAGGGGATGGGGTGTTATCACGTTATACCTATGCATTTTAATTGATAATCAGAATTATCACCCTGCTTGTGGGAGTGAAGAGAATGTTTATGAAGAGGGAATAATGCTGTCTCTTCAGCTCCCTCTTCTAGGAAGAGCTGAGTGCTCCACTGGGAACTGTCCATGGTGCTGAACTAAAGCACAACCTGAACTACCAATAGCATCATTCACTCTTCCTCTTTCTGGGGATAATTTTACAGACAATTGGAGTTGAGATCTTCTGCATGTTTCTCAGTGTGTTTCAAGTAGTTCTAAATGTAGGAGTTTTGCCATAGTTTCCCATATTCTGGGAGAAATCCAAGGTAAATCTACTGATTACACCTTGATATTTTAAAAACTTTTTCCCCAAACCGTGTCAATTGACAATCTCAAAAATGTCTCCAGATAGCATGTTTAGGGGAGGAAAGAGGTTATAGGTTATATCTAATTTGAGAGTGTATTTTTTGCTCATCAGCCATGATAAAAAGCAGAAAGATCTGCCATTGGATATTAGTAATGGGGTACATTAGAAAACTATATGTATCTCTACTGTGGTCCCTGGCTAGGAAATTTTGCCCATGATTGCATCCAGAGAGAACAAGGGAAAAACCCATGGAGCAAACCACCAGGCTGTTACAAGGACAGTAAAAAGCTAAATGAGATTATAGAAGGTTATGTGATCCCCCTGCCCTATGAACATTCCTGGCTAATGGGAAAGGAAAGTGCATGTGTGTGTGTGTGTGTGTGTGTGTGTGTGTGTGTGTGTGTGCGTATCTGCCCGTCTCCAGTGCAACTTGAAAAGGCAACATTTTTAGATATTTCCACATTTGAGGAGGAATACATGATCTTACTGGGGAATTTCTTTCTCTTTTCATTGGTTTTAGCATTTAGATTGTTTAACATCACTGCTTGCTGTAGTGATAATGCCATAGTAGAAAAGCCCAAAGTATTCTGTGCATACTTTGCCAGAGAAATCTCCTGAGATATACTTTCAGCTCAATTTGCTTACTATGGTGTGGTTGACCTTCAAGCAACATTTGCTATGGGAACCTTGGAGGAACTAACTAGTGCAGTTCATTATAGTTCTAGAGTTTGCTTTTTTGATGCTGCAGCATGTGAATGGAACTTGAACAGGCTTATAGAGAACGCAAACCACATGGAGAGTAAAAAAAATTACTACTGATTAATTCAGTTGCAAAAATATGGTGTGTTCGCATTACAATAGTTTTGGATAGTAAGCTGCTGTTTAGGGGCAAGGGGTAATTTATGGTGGCAAGGGGGCAATTTATGGTGTGACTTGCCATTTTCAGGACCTGCTGGGTGCAGAAGCTGTAAGAGTACAGCATATACAACCTTCTTCTGCCAGCGAAAAACTACGAGTACCACCTAAGAAGCATGGCGAATAGTCATTCTTAAGTAAAGACAGAAAAGTTATCTTTTTGGATTAAAGTCTCAGAGTCCCACACTCAAGAGTGGCTTGCTATATTCCTTAGTGAGCAGAAATTAGCACCCCTAAAGGTAGTAACACTCCTATTCATTGTATGTCATCTTTCTACCTATCTCATTCACATATAAGGTGCTCAAATATCAGTCTCGTGTCATGACTCTAAGATTATTGGTGTTCAGCATCAGTTATTCTTTCGCCAGCAGACGTTCTCTGTTGTGTGATGCATCTTTAGGGAGTGGTAGAAGGCTTGCAATCTCACTAAAATGGCTTTGCTATCTGTGGCATTGCTTTTTGCATCTTGCTTCTTACTGCTTAAACTGCAAGTGCTTGCTAACAGTATTAGCACTAGTTTGGGGCTTCACCATGATGCTGGAATTTAAGGTGCACAATGTGTTTCTACTCATCCACAGATGCTGCCATTGTTCTGCTGTGCTTCCCTTTCAGGTTTTCATGAATATACTAATCTCTGGCTCCCTATACCTGAGGTCACATGCAGCTCTTGATTCCACTGGCCGGGAACAGAGGCTGAATACCAGTGAGGTGGCAGGCATGTTCCTTGCAATCAGTATCCTTGGACGATTGCTAGATAATACATGGGAAGTTGTTTTAGCTGTTTGAAACTGCTGTACAAATGCCTGTTTTATTATTAAGTCTTTGGCCTGCAAGGAAGTCCATGGAGCAAACATTACTACAATTCCAGGTTGACTATGACCACGTCAATGGTGACCTTTATAGCCTGCTTTCCTACAGTGACGAACAGAGAGAGAGAGATTTGCTGCTATGTGATGTGCAGTAAAATCTGTTGCTCCAGACAGTAGAAGCAAACGTAGCATTTCTCCTGAAAGTTGAAAAAGATAGATTGTGTTCATTCTCTTTTTGTAATATTTATTTATTTATTTTATTTATTTATTGGATTTCTATACCGCCCATCTGGCAGCGAGGTCACTCTGGGTGGTTTTATAAGATGTTGTGCTGGTCTGTGCTAATTAGGTGAGCCTTAGCTTTTTTTGGGGGGGGGAAATTCCATGAGGAAGTGCTGGATGTCTATAAAAGAACTTGAGAATACGTACCTGCTTCTAGGATGCGAGATCAATGCTGTCTTGGTGCACTGTGCAACAGGGCTGGCTGCAGTGACATTTTGACACAATGCAATTCACTTCTAGATTCTTGGGGGGAAATTAGTTTTGGGGCAGCATGAAACATCTTAACTCAGTGCCTACTAAATATTGGTTAGGTGTCCCTCATTCCATTTTTTAATGGATGGATTGCTGTTTACAGTGCTGATTGACATAAATTAGGCCAAAGTCTTCCTTCCTAGTTTGCCCAGATTCAAAAGACCTGTGCCTTTGCTTGGTTCTAGCTGGAATTAATTGCTGGTCTCTTATTACCTCAGCAAACAAATGGCTAAATTAGAAGCTGTAATGCTCTGGACTACTAGAGCTAACTTTCTGAGAATATTTAGCACAAAACAAAGAATAGCAAAATGCCATTTAACAGACTGAGAGGAAAGCTTTCTCATTTTCTGCAGGGTTTTTTTCCTAATAAAAATATTGGAATCATTGAATTTCAGCATAGTTATTAGATTTCTTTTCAGAAGGACACTTTAGTGCGTCCTTTCTGAGGTGTGCTCATATAGCGTGAAAATAGTGGATGTTATAGAATAAGAGGGGAAGCAATCTATTTGGAATTCTGGCACAGAATAATTCTCCCTCAACATATCCTTTGTACTGATGCTGGATATCTTGAGCTCAAGTTAATAGTCCCATTTGGTGTATTTTAGAGAAACTGAATTGGACAGAGGTGTACAAACATCAGTGTTCAGTTTCAGATGTACTATTCTTCCTAACCTTGCCAATTTAAAAAAGTTTGTTCTGTTGTTATAAATAATGTTCCCATATTGACACTGGAACAGCCTATAGTGGACAAACTAGTTACAGTGCCACTTTTTGGAGACTGGTCCTTAAAGATGGCAAATGACCTTGTCTGTTAGGAACTTCATTGGGGGGAAAAAGCCTGTGGGAGGAATGATACACTGTCTTCCTTGAAGACGCTTCATACGTCTGCATCCAGTCTTTAGTCCAGGGCTGCAAGCTAGCAAGCATTTATCACTGGCAACAGGGTTACCCAACTGATTCAGGGTTGGTATCCCATTAACATGGATTTAGAGAATTTATGGTAATTCATTATATTTATTTTATTTTTATACCACCTGACTTAGTGACAATTCACTACTCTGGGCATTGTAGACATTTATTTATTTATTTATTTATTTATTTATTTATTTATTTATTTATTTATTTATTTATTGGATTTTTAATTTTAATATTTTAATTTTAATTAAAATTTTAATACAAGTTTGAACCCAAATCTAAGAAGCAGGGTAAGCAAATATTCAAATATTCTGCTTGTCAAAGCCAATGTAGTGCTGCAATTTAGCAAGCATGACAAATATCACTTTTCTTCCTACCCTTGAAGAAAGTGGGCCTCTGGCTTGCCTGTGAATGGCCACCACCTCTCACTTCCAACATGGGGAAGGGCAGGGTGGTGGGGACTGGAGAACACTTTGGCCACACAGAGCCATACCAGGAAATCTCATGGCTTTTCCTTGTCTGGACTGGGAAGGGTGGTCGGCCCAAGGTTATATGTTGGTTCCTGGAGCCAGTTAGTATGCATTCAAGTGTTGATTTCTGATAATCCATTCCTGTCAGGAAAGGACAGGCTTTCCCGGAGAAAAGGGGGAGGGGGGGTTGAATGCTGGTAGCTATTCTTTTTACCTCTGCCACCAGGATCATCTAATACATTCACACCTGTTATTAGAAAGAGCACATTTTTAATTTCAGCTTTTTTTGTATTAAAACAAACCCTCGTGAATGCGTATATCTGTTTTGGTGAATGTGCCTGTCCTTGTATTATTTTTTTAAAAAAGCAACTCTGCTCAAGTAAAGCTTAGTCAGAGGCAGCTGTTATGAATGCTCACTTGGTTTGCACTGCAGATTTTCACTCCTCTTTCGGTATGCCAGAAGATCAGGATATAGCGCCAACCAAGTTTAAAGGCAAGATAACTGGTAAGGTGAGGCAAAGAAACCACAGCCTATATTGCAGGAATTAACATTATTAATTACTTCTGAAAGATAGCCTTTAAAATGCAACCATCACGTAGTAGACATCTGAGAGAAAGTCATAGCATGCTGACTGTTTAGTCCCAGGAGATCTCGTGAGGCCTTGAGTCCATGTACTTGTGTGTGTGTGTGTGTGTGTGTGTGTGTGTGTGGAGGGGATATGTTACTGATTTTTAAACAGATAATAAAGCAAACTACATTGCAAGATGCTACTTGATAGCCCCCATGAAGCATCTGGCAGTGAATAACTCAATTATTCTTCGGTTCTAAATGGCTGCTGAGTCTCACTGACACAAGCTGGGCTCTTCTAATTCTTCTCAGGCAAACGACAGTAGGAAATGGGTAAAAGCATCTGGGGCCTTGAGAAGCGAGACAGGAGGTATGCTGAAGGAGAACGATGCAGCAAATAGTCACATTGGCCATAAGCCTGTGGTGCACCTCTGTGCAAAAATAAATAAATAAAAATAAAAGTGAGCAGTGTCACCAAAGGGGAAATGTAATACTGTATTTGGTCTAAACTTTCTTATTCCTCTCTTCAGGTTCTGAGGCTCCCTAGGAAACTTTTTAAATCTTCGGGAATTTTGGAACAGTGGTGGGGAACTCTTGACTCTCTGAACACTGCTGCTGGTGGCTCCAATGTGGCACAGATAATGCCTATGGAGATTTCTTAGCGTGTGGCAATTTGCTTCCTAAAATCAAAACTTTTGCATAACTGCACAACAGGATTTCAGCCAGGGAAATCACTCCTAGTGCAAACTTTGGCTTAGTATATCTTGAAGCTCTGGCATTCCCTGTTAACCCGCCGTCCACCTTAATGGACTCTAATGGTGGCTATGAAACAGCGTCCTTTCTATTTTGCCTGTTGGCTTGGTGCAGTTGGAGGGGAAAACATTGGCACAAGGAGACAGACAGAGAAGCCATTGTGCAGCTTCAGGTTTCTGACTTGGGAGCTGACTCGGTTCAAGGCGGTCTCCATGCCTCCAACAAGCTCGGCCTTCCCCCTTTCCTTCTGGGAGCCCCTCTCTTTGGCACTTCTGGTTGGAATCCACTTTTAAGCAGTGGCCTCTTAGGGGTTGAATTCAGCGAGGCAATGTACAGGGGTCTACTGTGAGTTAGATCCTACCTTGAGAAAGGGAATGGTGGGGTTTGGGGCCCTTCCAGCCTTACCATCTTAAAACAGTTGCCTCTGCCGAATGTTGGTGTGGTATCAATTGACCGTATCCTGTTTTCACATGGTTGCTCCATCTTCTAAAGAGCCCAGGATCTTTACTCTCAGGGAAGAATATGGTACCAGGTCATAGAATGGGCATCCATAGATTTTCTCCACCCATAGAAATGGACCTAAAGCTCTTGGCTTGGCCATTTCCATACCTGTGTCTCTGTGCTGCCGGATTCTAGCCTCCAATAGAGATGGTTTCCTGAGAATCTCAAGCCAAAAGCTCCCCTTGTAGCAGGCCAGGCTGACGGGTTGAAGACAGAACAAGGCCAGGCTTCTGGTCTGCCTTCACGGCTGGAACGCGTGGATAAGTTCCCATGAGCTCTGGCTTTCAGGTTGGGCGCTTAGTATTCAGGAGCAGTTGAAGCAGCATCTTCTTCAGTTCTCACTGACCCACAGAGCTGTGGGGTGACATCTCAGCCGAACAGTCATTTGTCTTTTTGCAGGAAAGGGGTGACTTCACTAGACTGTGTGTTGGCTAAAAAGAGCACCCCACACACACACAACTATGTGTAGTTCACACCAAATTCTGTGCCTATATTAATGTGCTACATCAGGGGAATAAGTACTCTGGATTGTAATGCTTCAAACTGCAGATCACGTCTATTCCATTTATTTATTTATTTATTTATTTATTTATTTATTTATTTATTTATT
>JAHTLZ010000171.1:1713253-1726952 GCA_023846285.1 Phrynocephalus versicolor | reverse complement strand
ATTTATTTATTTATTTATTTATTTATTTATTTATTTATTTATTTATTTATTTGATATACTGTAGTTTCTTCACTTGTTTTTGCCCTTTGTGTGTATCTGCCTTGGGCCATCTCCTGAACAGAAATGTCCTTACGCTGCAAGGACTATATTAGTCATGAAAGAAACAAGGTGCCCACAGAGAGCAAGAGAAGCCTTCCTCACATATGCTAGTTACTGTCTTAAGCTCCCACCTGGCTTTTGATTCTCCCTTGGCCATGTGATTAGGAGCCATGAACAAAAGGCCTACTTAGCCAGGGAAGGGGGTGGGGGATGTTGAAGAGAGCTGCATCAGTTCCTTTCACTGAATTGTGATCGTTCTTTCATGAGCGGATCCGTTCTTTCCCCTCGCACTCTCTCCCCCCCCCTTTCCCCTTATGTACATTTTTTTCTATTGACTCCTGTTATAAATGTTACCCATTTCCAGAGATACTGATAGGGGCAGAAGTGTGTGGATGTCACTTTAGAAAGAAAAATAAGGTATTCTGCTATTTGGAGAGGATTGGAAGGAAGGAGGGAAGGGAGAGGGAAGCTTATTTTGCAGAGTGCCTTAGAACAACACCGACTTTAATTGGGGGTGGGCGGGATGGGGTGGAGGGCCATTGCTCTTTATCTCTGGATTTTAAAAATTCTCAATCAATGTTGCATTCCATTTCTCTGGGATTTTGAGAATTTGTTAAATACATGATGTACTGCAAACAGAAGGCTGTTTCCCTTTTTTTAAAAATGTGGGTTTGGGATAAGGTTAAAGCTGTCGTGGGCAGAGTCTCTGGCAATAACATTTGAGGCAGAGAAGAATTCCACTGAAAAGCATGGTATAGTCGTCACACAAAATGACTGTCTATGTGCAATTGCTTTGGATTTCCTGCTCCCGCCTCCAAACCATCTCCATAACAGCAGTGCTGCTGTCAGGAGGACTGACTAGAATCCACAAAGTCGGTATGCAACTGCTCAGCTGTTCTGCAGGATGTGGGAGGGGTGGGGGGTCTTTTTCAGACTGGTGTAACTGAGGTTGTTTCCTGCCTGAGACCCACTCTGAAAGGTGCACTGGGAAAATGCAAGAATGGTGGAGACCCGTGAGCAGATGTTGCTCTCTACCCATATCTTGGTTGGTATTGTATGGATTTCCTGCTAAGAGCAGCATTTTTCACATGCCCTGGATTTGTGATGATGTGGTTCCTCTACTAATGCAACCTCCCATTGCCTGAACTAGTGCAAGCTATGTGCCAGAAATATATTTAAGTGATATACAGAGATTTCAGGCAGAAAGCTCTTGTAGATATAGTCTAGTAGAAAATGGCATTGTCTGAAATAGAGGATTACCCTCTGTGTGCTGACCTTATATATACTCCTTTGAGTTCTTTTCTTTGCCCAAGACATAGAGGCACAGACAGATACTGCAGTATTTATTATACAGTATTTGGAAGCATTTGAAATCCAGAGTGCATTGAAGAATTGCCCAGCTCGCTGGCCATCCAAGTAATACTTGTACTAATGCTTGCTTATCCATTCTAGTGTAATGATTTCCGACTGCTTGAACCCATTATTGCAATCATTAGTACAAATATCTTCTGTATAAAAATGTGGCTTACCCAGAAAAATACAAGAAAGTTTCTTGGAGCATCTGAAAGACAAGAAAAGGGTATAAGCATTTGTGGATGACCCCTGCATGAAACGGGATGCAATGCACAAAAGTATAGGCCAAAAAAATGCTTTGTCCTCTAAGACTGCAGCATTGCAACTCTGTAGAATGGCTTCCCTTCAGGCCGTTGTTAACAGAGAAGTGCCATCAGCATCTGCCATGTATCTAAGGCCTTTTAGGTGGTAAGTGATATCAGTGAAGTCTCCAGCAAAAAGCTGCAATATGCAGATATCCCATTACTGCAGTGGGTATCACTAGGGCCATCTTAGGCTGTTACTTCACATCCATTTTGTCACTGTAGATATTGCAATGAGTACCAGTATAAAAAATTTGTACCCGACATGTCACGCTTCAAAAGAAATAAAGTGCAACCACACACACCAAAGCCCAACTCAGCACAACAAACTTGTACCTGGTCCTTGGGTGCTCTTTTTCCTTGTGACTGTTTAAAATAAGAGGTCACCTCCCTCTATTGAGTCTCTCACTGTGGGTAGCAAATAGAGTGGCAGCAGGAGGGGGACAACCTACATGTGGCCTGGTATAAGACCAATCAGTCTCCAAGCTGGAAAAGGTGTGTCATTTGTACTAAAAACACATCCAGTCTCAGGAATGGAGTTGTTGTCACTCATGTTCCTGCCTAGCTTGTTTAGTGTCATCTTAAATTTTAGCAACCATCTTTATCTTTTGCCGTCTTCTCTTTGAAAGAGGACTGAAGATGGTTTCACGTGTGCCAAGGAGGAATCAGGAATGGGTAACATGAATGATAGTGGGACACAGAGTGATCCCCCCCCCGGGCAGATTAAGACCATCAATGGTCCCCAAACCTCAACTGAAGTGGGTCTAAAATAATCCGTTTCCTCAAAGGCTTCCCACTCTCAAGCTCCTTGCCCCCCAAAAACAGAAATTTGCAAAAGGACAGAGGTTTTCAGATGTTCTGGGAAGTTTCTTGAGCAGAGGCAAACCTCAGTTCTTTCAAGGCAACAGGTCCCTGATAAAATGTGACACTTGCTGCTCCCTCCCTCCAGCTCTCAGCCATCAGCCAAGATGGGCTAGGGGGAATCTGCATATAGTGGAGTGTACAGATTTCATATTATTAGGTTGCAATAGCCAATAGTGAACCTAAGAAGCCTAACTATATGTTACTCTAGACATCTCCAAAGAAACTGCAATATTTCTAGTCCCAAGTAAATATGCATTATTTGCTCCTCAAAATACATTTTCCATAGTTGGCAACTTTTTATCTGCTGAGCTGGAGCCCAATAACGTCTTTATCATCTGAAACAACTCTACTGGATAACAGCATGAAGATGCTGTAGAAGAGGCAAAATAAGACTTTTTTGCCCATTTAACTGTGGTATAGTGGACATGATAAAAGATTGATACTTCTTTTCACTTATATGCTCACTTTGTGACTGACACCTATTCTCTAGCGGAGTCATTGCCCTTCTATGGCCATTATGAACTCCCCATTGTCACAGTGTGCACTCAATTACACTTGTGTTGACAGCTCTTTCAATTTCTCCATTCTGTAATAAGGCCAAAGCTTTGACAGAATCATCAGCTTTTTCATCCTGAATATCCATCCCCCAGAGCTTTCAGGAGTTTCTTGGATTCTATAAATATCTGATGATGGACCATCTCAATCAATCGTCTAGCTGAGAGGGAACATAGAATTTTGTTATCATCAACCTAAACATTGCAGGTAAGTCGACAAGAACTGTATAATGTGCACTCCTTTCCTGTCTCAAATCCATTTTCACTCCGCCTAGAATCTATACTTGATACTGATCTTTTGGGACTGTTTCATTGGTTTCATGGTTGCCAGATAGTCCTGAGGAGGCATCATCAGGGCACCTCCAGCATGAATATGAAAGTTCCCCTGAACCACATTCTGTGGTTTTCCAGCATCACCTCTGAGACCACCTTGTTCAGTGTGAGCAGAGCCTTGTGGGCAACAGAAGGTGTCAAACGTCAGCAGCACATCTGTGTTTTGCAGTCTCTCCAGACTGTCTTTAGGCAATACTTTCAAAATTAATGCCAAAGCATAGAGATAGATCTTCATGTGAAAGAGATGGAACGGTTATGGATAATGGCAACTCCGCTACACATACCATGTCCTTCAATCTAGATTTGTGCTGCACTGAATTTCCAGGTGGACAGATCATCCCCATCTTGTTCAGCCAGGAGATCCCAATGGTACATGCCATGTCACCTTTCCTATCTACATTAAAGTTACATATGACAGTTGCCTTGATGGCATTCAACAGCAGTATCAGTGGACCTCAGCAATAGAGGACAGCCATGGTATTGATCAGGGTGGAGGAGAGACTGAAATATGGTAAGACTTTCTGATACCTAGTTCATTTTTCCCTTATTAAGTTCGACCTCTACCTCCATCTGCCCAAGATCATTTCAGTGACCCCTCCCTCCACCTGGAATCACTGGAGCACATATATTAATGGAAAGGTTGAAAAGTGAAGCAGAATTTAATTCTACACATTGAACAGAAATGGTTCATTGATGCTTTCAACATAAATTATTAGGACATAAACACTTTAAAGCCACCCAGAGTGGCCATTTGGGCCAGATGGGTGGGATATAAATATAATAACTAACTAACTAACTAACTAACTAACTAACTAACTAACTAACTAACTAACTAACTAACTAACTAACTAACAAATAAATAAATAAATAAATAAATGGTACATATACATATCCAAGCAAGTGAAAGATGTAGATTATTTGAATATGCTTTATTAACCAACAATGACAAATTTGCAAAAATGTGATTTTGCCAACAGCAGTTGCACCTTTGTCATTAGTGCTAAAGAAGCAGAGAAACAATACAGTATAACCTCTGGAACTGTAGAGAAGGATGTCTAGCCCTGCAAATGAGGAGTGGTCTGGTCTGGCTGCAGTGCATCCAAATACACACCATTGGTTTGATGAGGCACAAATGCCTCAAATGTGGAAATGAATTACATGTAGCTGCATTGTCTGTAAAGAGCTGCCCACATTCCAGGTACTGCTCTGTGAGGGAATGAATCATATACCAGGCCTTCATACTTCCACAGCAGAAATGGAATGGGAGTGCTCATGACATGCTGGTAACAGACCCATTCCTCCTAGACCAGGCATGTTAAGCTTTGGCCCTCCTAATGTTTTGGACTGCAACTCCCAGAATTCTAAGCCTGGATTGCCAATGACAAAGGACTGTGGGAGATGTGGTCCAAAACATCTGCAGGGCCAAAGTCTGGACATGGCTGTCTAGAGCGTCATAACAAAGGAGAAGGGGAGAAGTAAGTTTTCCAGTGAAACAAAAGATATAAGGCAGAAGATCAGTTCAGCATTCTGATTACGCAGTATCCAGCCAGACTCTGTCAAAAGGCCATACAGTATCAGGATATGAATACGGCTGCACCCCCCATCTCACTTTCTTCAGGAGCTGATGTATAGGGGTCTGCTGCCTCTGGTAAGGAGGACAATGTACCATTCTCCTGAAGAGCTAGCTATGGATGACTCTCATCTCCGTTAATTTAGCCAAGCTCCTTTCAAAGTTAATAGAGTAGCTTGCTGTGGTGTGACAGTGGGTTCCATGCTTTAACTGTGTGCTTTGTCAGGGAGTTCTCCATTTGTTGTGTCCTGAACAATGCACCACTGAACTTCAGTGGGTGAGAGGGTGAAAACTTTCTTATATGGTCTGTTCATTCTGTACATAATTTCATCCCAAAGAAGCTAGTGGCATGCTTTGTATCCAGGAGTATCATTCTTTGTACTAGCAACAACTAAGAATGCTAAATTGTTTCATTTCCTTATGATTGATCTACCCATCAATGGACAGCTTTGGTGCTGTATTTGGCAAGTCAAATTCCAAATTGGTAAGAAGTGGTTTTAAACAGATAAAATTCTTTCTTTTAAAAAAGATGCTCCCAAGACATGGAAATTATTTCTGGAATCACAACATTCAGTAATAGAGCATCCTTGAGCTCTTCTAGAGACTCAGTCCTCTAACTAATTTGCTTTAACTGAGGTTTAGCACTTAGTAAAGACCAAAGCTCCAGAAAATGCAAATAAAGGTAACACAAATATACACAGATGACTATTCTTTTGTCTACCAATGACCAACTCCTAGTTCTGACCCAGATGCAAAAGCAGAGCCCAGAATGAATGTAGAATAATACAGTGGCTTGCATGTGGATTCTTATGTTCAAAGCTAATGGAAACATATCACATCATTCATAGCATGCAGCAGAACTTCATGGCTCAATGACCATCACAAAACAGAGGTGTATCCAGCATGTTTATGCAGGTCCTAATCAACAAGAAAATCACAAAAGAAACTTCATCTGCATTCTGGTTTTCCTTCTTTGTTTGGGAGCAGCTGACTCACTAACATCTGAAAAGCATTTCAGTGAACTGCTTTCTGCCTGATATTACAGAGAAGATAGAGAATACGGAGTGGTGCAAGACCCATCTTGAAAATAGAGATGACACAGCAAATAACTTGAAATTTATTGTTATTTCTTCTGGCTAGTTAAAATACCCAGCATCCTACCACACTGTTTCTGTTGTATCATATGTATCCTGTCAGACATATTTTTGCTGGATATTTTCCAAGTGTGGGTTGAGAAAAGAGACCTCCAGGAATGAAAAAGTCCGTGTTTCACTATTAGGGTTGTTGCTGCAGTGACCACTTTGGTGTGAATTGATTGCCACTAAAATACATCATCATTTATTTTCTTATGCTTTTGAGAGTTTCTTTAAAGATACACATGCTCTGAAACAGTAAAATATGAAAGGCTATTTTCCCACTAGAAACTCTTTATAACATAACGATAGATAAAATGTCTAGTGAAACATTTTAAATTTTGCCAATAAAAACACAGTTTGTGAATCTCTAGCGGACCATTGAGGTCCGTGTAGCCTATTCATGGCTGTCACGTTGTTAGCTACCGGCATGGAGAGACTGCTTGCCAATTAGTAAGCACTGTACTGACTTTCAGCACCTCGGACAGGTCCCTCTCCTCTCCTGTGGAATTCAGAGTTCTGAGACTGCTCCCCCAACTGGTGGTTTTTGGTTCCTTCATGGTTCAGAAGTCATTTCTGCACGTTTTGCTTGATTAATTTTTGGCTTTCTGGATGACAGCATCTCTACCATCGGTTGGTCCTTTTCATTCTCTTCCGAGTCTCACTGCACATATGTCAACATTTCAGGTCTCGTCTAATTCTAAGATGCCCAGTTAATTGAAAATGAAGTGCTTCTGAAGAGGATCCACATGATAAATGGCATTTTTTGTCACTTAATGTGTTTAAGCTGCCTAAATGCCCTAAGCACATCCGATCTCACCTGATTTCAGAAGCTAAGCAGGCTTGGCCCTAGTTAGTACATGGATGGGAGACCACCAAGGAATACCAGGTGCTGTAGGTGCCTGGAGTAGGAACTGGCAAACCACTCCAGTACTCCTGCCAAGAAAACTCCATGGACATGGGGTCACGAAGAGTCGGTCACGACTGTAACAACACAACACAACACAACACACACACACACACACACACACACACAATTTGTTCAAAGACATCTAAGCAACCCCTCTCTTCCAATAGATCTGGCGTCTGTACACGTCGAAGAATGTTTGCCAACATTATGTTCTGCCTCTTGTCCCATTCTCATTGACATGCCATATTGTACCAAGTCCATCTGCTGGATTTATCCATGTATGACCTTTTGACGTGCAAGTAAGTAGCTTTGGGCATCTGGCACTTTTCCTAATCCCCCATTCTCCGTGTCCAGGAACTTACAAAAAAGAAGTACAAGAGTAAAATATCTGTAGACCTAGTTACTGAAAAGTGGCAGTACATTTGCTGAAAGCAGTTTAAAAACCCAGAAAATATTGGGTTGAGAGTGCATCTATGCCACACAGGTTTAGCATTTCAACAGCTACATATTCCTATGATGGAGTCCTGGGATTTGTAGTCTGATGCTGCAGCTGGCATTCTCTGCTAGAGATCTCGACTGCACAGCACTGCAGCTCTCCAGTAGTGAGCTCTAAGCTTGTTAACGAAGTATAAATCCCATATTCGTGAAGGATATGGTAGCTATGATAGTTAAAGCCGTTTCAGACTGCTATTACTGTGTAGTGTAGATGCACTCTGAATAAGGGTTGTGCCATGTAAGTCGAGCATTCTTCCCTATTTATGTAGTGCAGTTTGCATTAAGGGGGTGGTATAGAAATATAAATAAATACATACATACATAAATACATAAAGTGTTGATTTATAGTATCTTACAATGTGTTTGTGTATTGTGCCATTGAGTCAGAACCTGATTTATAGTGGTCCTAATAGGGCTTTCAAGGCAAGTGATGTATTTTAGGAGCATTATTCTAGTTCCTCTCCCCCAGTGAGTGGCCAGGTGGGAATCTGAACCCTGTTCTCGGGTGTCCTAGTCTTTCACTCTGTCCACTACGCCACACTGGGAATCTCCATCATATTGCATAAAGCCAGATATCTCTGCACTGCCAAAGAAAAACAGGGCTAAAATATTTCTCAGAAAAATCACAGATAAGCCCAGCAGTCTGGGCTTTTCTCAGGCCCCTTCTTGTAATGATGGTATTACAGTGGACATCCACAAGCATCCACTTCTGAGAAAATTGGCTATGCGTGCAATGTGTTAATCACATTCTGATCTCTCAAAGATGCCTCTTCCTACTGCACAACCTCCTTTTTTCCAGCTGTCACTCAGGGCCAGACATATTTCCATCCAAGGACCTAGCTTGCTGTATCGAACGAGGCTGGATTTTATACGTCCTCTATCTTTTCTAGAAAAGCTGGGAAAGGCACAAGCTGTAGCTGTCCCCACTCTTCCTTTGTTTACTATTGCCAAGGCCAAATGTTATTATTTACAAAGCTGTTTAGGAGGGACTATCCACAAACGCTCACAAACACTCAGACAAAATGACTAGTGGAATGACATGGGATGGATTGGATCCTAAAACCTGGCTAAACTGCTGAATATGAATATAAGGCCTTTTCCCAAGCTGTTTGGAAATTCATCATTAGGACACCTTGGGGGGGGGGTTATGAGTCTACCCCCCTTCCCCTTGATTCTAAACAGCTCAAATTAAAATAGGTATTTTCAAAAGCATTTTAACGCTTAGAGGTGTGACAGTATTTATTTATTTTATCCATTTAAAATATTTTTACTCTGCCTTTCTCCTTAAATAGGACCCAAGGGAGCTTATATCTTTAAGAAACAACATTTAAAGCAAAAAGTATATAAATACTTAAAAGGATCCAAGAAATAATTGGTAGTGGTGGGAGAGGTTGCATCAGGCTCTTTCTCTGTGACTGGAATGTCCTTGAACATTCCAATCAGTGAAGACTAGGTGGTTTATGATTTGGGTTACTCTTTGTGGGGCCCAGAAGCCCAGTTTCTTACTATTTTCTACACATGATGCTTGGCTGCTAGATACAGAGCTATAATTGGGATGAAGGCGTCTGTTTGATAGCTTCTTGAGCTTTTAAAAAGAGCACAGTCAAAGCATGTTTTAATACTAACTTGTAGACAACACATTTTTGCATATATGGGCATATGATCCAAAGTTGTCCCTATCTTCAGAAAAAGGGCCAAAAAAGAGGATCCAGGGCATTACAGACCAGTTAGCCTGACATCAGTCTCAGAAAAAAATCTGAAACACATTATAAAGCAGTCACTCTGCAAGTAACTTTAAAACAATGCAGTAATAACCAGAAGCTAACACAGGTTTGTCAAGAACAAATCCTGTCAAACTCATCTTATCTCATTTTTTAATCAAGGAACCTCCTTGGTAGACATTGGAAATGTTGTAAACTTAATATATCTTGACTTCAGCAAAGCCTTTGACAAAGGGCACCATGACAAATTGATTAGTAAGCTAACTAGGTGTGGGCTGGATAGCAGAAGTGTCAGGTTCTTACACAGTTAGTTACAGAATCCTACTCAGACAGAGCGTATCAATGGCTGCTTCTCAAACTCCTCTCACTTTGTGTGCCGTGTGAGATTCTGATCGCAGCAGGGGGGAAATGACAAGACAAGCCTGTCTATAAAAAAAGATCTTTGCACATTTTAATTTTAAAGCAACTTGAAACCAAGTGGTTATGATCTGTTTCCCGTGTTTCTATTGGGTAATTATAATGCATATCTTCTGCTGCAAAGGTACCAATTTGGGTGGCTATACTGTATATAGATTGTAAGTGAAGCCTGACTTGGAGGCTGTTTTTTTTTAATGGCCAGGAGATGGTGCACATGGACACCATTTACTTTAAGGTGTCCCTGGACTCCCCCCCCCCCCAAAGCCTGGGAGCCTTTTTGTCCCAAGGGTGTCACTCTGATTTCCATGGTTGCATGAACATCTACTACTGGTACTCATGGCCTGTGTATTAGGGGATTTTAATGCTCTCATTTGATAGTGGACATTGGGTCAGAAGCAAAGGTGGCATTGTTTTTTTAAGCTGAAATTCATCGAAGCCTACTTTTATGGCCACATAATCTTTCAAGTCATCCTCCAGAGAAAATTGTAATAAACACCATTGAAAATTGTAATAAACCCCATTGAAACCAAGATAATCTCAAGGTTTTGTTTTGTTCAAGCCATTGCCACTGAGGCAGATGAGGACGGAAGGTGTACATGATTTCAAGCCACAAGAATCCATGCCAGCCCAGGGAGCATTTGGGCTGCGCTTCAGGTAAGAGAGCGGCTGAGAGATGGATGGCAGTCACTGATCAGGGAAAGGGGAGAAGAGGAGCAGAGGACTTGTACAATTCAGAAGAGCAGCAAGAAGGGGAAAAGACTTACAAAAGAGTCCTTACAAAAACTCTTTTAAGTCATTAGAAAATGAGCATTGGTGGTTGACTCAATGGTCTTTGAGGAGATAAGACCCTCCACCTTACAAAGCTTAAACCAGGTTTATGCAGAGGGGCATGAAAGCAGAGCAGGCTCCACAATTTCTCAGTGGTGTCCCTGAGTTCTCTGAGGGCATGTTTCATAGTTAAGATTCACTACTTGTATTCATTTATTGGGCTGGCACATCGCTCGTCTGCTTTTTTCTCCAGTGTGCTGACAGTAATTTTCTCGTCCCCACTTCCTATTCAGAGCTACAACCTAGTGAGGTAAATCAGCCAAAGAGACAGTAGGGAAAATGTAGCACTAATGAAATAATAGGCTGCTGAACCAAAATAGCAATCCTTTGGCACTCTTGTCACCACTTGTTCAGTGGGACTCAGGCCGGGGAGAAAAAAACCCAGCAGGCTTTTTAATGGTACCCGAAATGGTCTTCCTCACTTTCCTTTCTTAGTTCTATTACCATACATACCACATGGCTAAAGGGACAGGCAGATATTCATCTGGAGATGAACTCCGGGCAGCTACATATCACCTGTATATCACATCTGCAGACCATAAGTAGTCTTGCCATTAAAAACCAGCCCCAACCAGCACTGTACAACACTGTGCTACTACGAGTGTACGTCCGCTTGGCAGAGAAAACGGAAGGAATGGCCTGGAAGTGAGGTATAGTGGTTAGAGACCAAATGCTGTATACCATGAGTCTCTGAGACTGAGGGATAGATATCCTGGCATGTAAGGTGTAAAAACCATCAGGAGGAAAGAAGAGGAGATACAGTTGCCATCTCCTTGGTTTGTTTGCATTTGGGAGAGAGAGGGAGGGAGGGGGGAAGAGAGAGAGAGGTCTAAGAGGTTTCAAAAAGGGTGGGTGGGGAGAGAGGGGGAGGGGAGGCTAGAAATACATTTCCCTGTTGGACATGGCCTCAACCTCACAGGGTGGGGAAGGCAGGCACCTAACTGATCCAAAGCAGAGTGGCATGAATGAATATGAACAGGATTTGGACCACAAACTTAAAGAAAAACTTTTGAGGGCATGTGGATATTTATTTTGCTGAAATCAAGATAGAGACCATATAAAATCCTATTCAGACCAACTTTAGATCATGACCATCTGCTTATAGAGTAAGCAGCAGAAATTCATGCAGTCAGACTAAATGAAAAACAGAGGATGAACAAGTTGAACCAAATCATTTTGATGTGAATTAAACAATGTCAGAGGGGGTATACAACCTCAGCAGGCACAATCAATGTTAGGAATGGGACTAGATAAATTGCCATCCAAACCACATCTCACTTTACGTTCAAGAGAAATAATGAGATACGTATAACATTTTGTCCGTTAAGAAAGATACAACATTCCTCTTGGAAGAGAATCAAAGGCAGATTACAAATCTGTAAATGCCACCCTACCTTTCTTCCAAGGAGCTCAACATTGTGTACATGAATCTCCTTCTCTCCATATTATGAACAGGCTAATGCTGTGAAATAGGTTAGGCAGGGAGCTACTGGCCCAGAAGCTCCCTGCGCTTTGCATGGCCATGGGGGGACTATCTAACCCATTAGCCGCTGCATCACACTGTCTCATTGACAATGTAAGGTGACAGTTCACCTACCTATTCTAAGATCTGTCTCATCATTATCAAGCACTTTCTGCTGCAGTTTTGGTTTATTGTGTTGGGTTCAATGCTTATGTTGTGAACTGCCCAGAGATGCTTTTGGGTTAGATGTCTGGAAGTGGAGTCGTGGCAACTGGATTTCTTTTTCTTGAGAGATAGAAACATTTTGCTCCTCATCCAAACAGCTTCATCAGTCTGAATAAAGCTAGTTGCAAGTCCTCCATCTTATAGTCAGCTTTGACTCTTGTCACCCTGATCTGAAATAGACTCATAAGCTGAACAATGACCTGAATAGGCTCCTTAGGTAGACAATAGTATCCATAGCCTTAAGGTGAACAATGGCCTAAGGTGCTGAAACCTATAAAGTATGGGTTAGCTATGGCCTTGGTGGTGAAGGCTTTTGATTTGTCTGGGTATTGTTGAAAGCACACCCTGATAAGTAGCAGATAGACTATGCCTGAGAATCCCCCCACCTCTGTTGAGAGAGGGGGTTTCAATGCTCACATGAATGGCTTCCCTGACCCCTCTCTCAAACCACTTATCTTCTCTGTCTAATATGTGTACATCCCATTCCTCATCTTTGAATGAGTGCCCTTTGTCCTTCAAATGGAGGTGTACTGCTGATTCTGGTCCTGAGCTCTTACCCCTCATATGTTGGGCCATCCTTCTGTTTAATGGCTGTTTAGTTTCTCCAACGTAGAGGTCTGCACACTCCTCACTGCACTGGACCACATATACTATATTGCTCCTTTTTGTTTTGGTATCTGGTCCTTTGGTGGACAAGTCTCTGCCTTAGTGTGTTTGCGGGTTTGAAATAAACAGGGATGTGGTATTTACCAAAAATCATTTTAAGCATCTCAGACACTCCAGCCATGGATTCAGCTCCAAGATGGCGGGCGGCAGCAGCTACTTTGTTTGTCTGCGCTCTTGCGCTCTTATTCTCTTTCTTCTAGCGCTGCCTGGGGTTTTCTTTTATTTTTAATTTTTTACCCCGAGGGTTCTCTGGCCCTGTAGGGGGGATCAGAGGGGTCTGTGGACATGCTCGGACTGTTTGGACCGTTCGGTTTTGGAATTTTCCTATTACCATCTGGAGTTCCCGTTGCCGGACTGTCGGAGAGGCCGGAGACGCCGGAGATGCCGGAGACGCTAAGTGGTTCTTTTTGTTCTTCCTTCGGGTCCCTGGCGTGGAGGCTTTTTCCTATCTGTATCATCGGGGCGACCCTTTTCCCTCCCTCCCTTCCATCTTTTTTTTGAGGTGACCGAACAGCGGAGTCGGTGGCGTCTTGCGCCCGTTGTTGGCGCTCTTACCTTCCATCTGCCGCTCCATTTTGCCGCTCCCGGGTTTTGCCCCCCCCGGCCGTTATGGTGGCCGTTCGTTGTTGCCGGGTACCGCCTGTTTGGGGGCCAGGTGTGTTTTTTTTCTTTCCACCTCTCACCCTGGCCCCCTCAGTTTTTCACCCTCCCTTCCCTCCCCCCGGCCGCTGGTATGACTACTGGGGGAGCGAGGCGGCTTGGACTTC
>JAHTLZ010000171.1:1702596-1713243 GCA_023846285.1 Phrynocephalus versicolor | reverse complement strand
GGTATGACTACTGGGGGAGCGAGGCGGCTTGGACTTCGGCGGTGGTGTCCGCTTTCGAACTGCGGACCTGCGGCCGGGAGGCGGCATGGCCGATGAGCCTGGTCTGTGTGTCACCTTTGGGGGGGGGCAGCCCTGGCTGGATCTCGGGCGGCAGATCGGCCGTCGGTGCTGTTGGGTTCCGTCTGTTGGGCGGTGGCCTACCCGCTTTTGGGGACTCGTGTGCTCGGCTCTCGGGCGGCAGGCCGGCCGCCGGCGTTGCTGCTCCCTCGGGGGGGACCTGTTTGCTCGGGCGGTGGGTCGACCGTCGGCGCCATCTTGGGAGGGTGGTTTATCCGCCCTTCCTGTTATTTTGGGCCCAGGTTTGCGGGCGGCAGGTCGGCCGCCGGTGCTAGATACCCCCCCGAGGTGGCAGCTTAGCTGTTGGCCTTGGGGGGTGGTGTGGAGTTCTGGCTACTCGGACAGCGATTCGGCCGTCGGTGTCTCTTTGGGAGGGTGACTGGCCCTTTCTATTAACAACCTTGGTCCCTGGTTCGCGGGCGGCATGTCGGCCGTCGGTTTTTCATGGGACCTTTGGCACCTTCGGCTGACACCCCGGCCGTTTGGCTTTGGGGGAGTGGTGGTGAGGGGGCTGGCGTGGTTTTTACATCCTTCCCGCCTGTTTCCGCCCCTCTTCCCCTTGTCAGCAATGTACTCTGATCTGACCACCTCCCGTGGGTCCCTGGCTCGGCTGTTTTCATCTCGGCCCTCTGCTTGCCGGCTCCGTTTAACATCGGAAGGGAAGACCATCTTCATGATCATCGTGCTCGGCGTTCTTCTATCCACTCAGGGTTACGAGCTCACCTCTGCTGCCTGTGACTGCTCGGAGACCCCGACAGCCTTTGTAGGCTGCGGACCTTTCTCTGTTGATGGTCATAGCTGGCGGTCATGATTTCTCCCGTACCCCTCCCGTTTTCCCCCTCCTTGTTTCCATCTGTGGCCTAGAGAGCTCTCTATAGTTTTATATTATATTATATTGTATTTTCTTTTTCCTTATATTATTTTGTATTTTATATACTTATTGGCTTTGTTTATCTTGTATTTTGTATTTTGTATTTTGTATTTTGTAGTTTTGTATTTTGTTGTTACATATCTTTTTTTTTTTTTTTGTGCGTTTCATTTGGGTCTGGGCCTCGACCACTTGAGATCTATGGAGTCCACCGGGCGTTCCATCGGGGTGGTGTCGGGCCGCGGGAGATACGCTGTGGGTCGACGGGCCGATCGGTCAAGGAGAACTCGGGACAGACATTTACTGCCTGTCCCCCGTTCTGACCCGTTGGTCCACCGCCAAATGGATGGGATCCAAACCGTCTGTCCCCCTGGTCTGTCCTGTCTGCTTATTAATGCCAGGTCGGTACATAAGATCCCGCTCGTCCACGATTTGATTGTGGACGAGAGTGCCGACCTGGCCTTCATCACGGAGACCTGGGTGGGCGAGGGGGGTGGGGCTTCTCTCACCCTCCTTTGCCCCCAGGGCTACCGTTTAGAGCAGCTTGGCAGGCCGGGGGGGCGGGGGGGCGGGGGGGCTATGGTCTTTAGGGACTCCTTTTGTGTCAGTAGATCCGCAATGTTGGTGAGTCCGGGATTGGAATGTCTCCACCTTATGGTGGGCCAGAGGGACAGGTTTGGGGTAGTGCTTGTGTACCGTGCTCCCCGCGACCCTGCACTTACCCTTCCAGAGCTCTCCGAGTTCATCTCGGCGGCACTTTTGAGGTCCCCCCGCCTATTGGTGGTGGGGGATTTCAATGTGCACGCCGAGGCTGGGCTGTCTGGAGCAGCTCTGGAATTCATGGAGTCCATGGCCTCCATGAACCTGTCTCAGTTAGTCATCGGCCCCACTCATAAATCTGGACACACCCTGGACCTGGTTTTTGCCTCCACATTGCGGGGGTTCGATCTGGGGGTCGGGAGATTGCAGGCCCGGCCCGTGTCATGGTCAGATCACTATCTACTGACTTTCTCTATTGCGGTAGCCACCCCACCCCGCGGGGAGCCGGGCCCGTCCATCTGGGCCCGTCCCCGGGGGCTCCTGGACCCT
Source organism: Phrynocephalus versicolor (assembly GCA_023846285.1). Classification (NCBI taxonomy): domain Eukaryota; kingdom Metazoa; phylum Chordata; class Lepidosauria; order Squamata; family Agamidae; genus Phrynocephalus; species Phrynocephalus versicolor. The sequence goes on along the minus strand of JAHTLZ010000171.1, from coordinate 1,711,169 downwards.
TTGCGGTTCTCGGAGGCCCTCGGGGATGTTCCAGACGGTTTGGATGACGATCCGGCCGACTCCCTAGCCCAAAGGTGGTTTGAGGAGGTGGCTGGGGTTGTCGACCGGATCGCCCCCAAGCGCCTGATCCGATGCCGAGCCCGCATGTCTCCTTGGTTTACCGAGGAGCTGCGGGCGATGAAGCAAGAGCGGAGAAGGCTAGAGAGCAGATGGCGGAACGCTCAGACGGCTCAGAATTGGGCTGCAGTTAAGGCGTTGAACGGTCGCTATTCCCGTGCGATAAGGGCGGCTAGGAGATCTTTTGCCGCCCTGAGAATTGGTGAGGCCTCGAATCGTCAAGCGGAATTATTCCGTGTGGTTCGAGACCTCACCAATCCCGCTCCGCCAGGGCCTCCTCCTAGTGATTTCACTAGCGAGTCATTCGCAGCCTATTTTAAATCTAAGATAGAGGCCATCCGTTCCGAGCTGGACACCGGTTGCTCTGATCCGGCCCCTGTCATGGCCAGCGTCGGGCCGCCTCGGTCGCCTCGGTTTGTTGAGTTCGGACCTGTTACACCTGTGGATGCCTCCAGGGCGCTGGGACACTGCAGGCCTGCGGCCTCTCCGTTCGACCCTTGCCCTGCCTGGTTGATTAAGAGCGCAGGGGGGAGCATGCCGAAATGGGCTTCACTGATCGCTTCGGCCTCCTTCAGAGACGGGATTTTTCCCAGTCCTCTGAAGGAGACGGTGGTGAAGCCCATTATTAAAAGACCCGGCTTGGCGGTGGACGATTTGTCCAACTATCGTCCCATAGCCAATGTTCCCTTTTTGGGCAAGGTGATTGAGCGAGTCGCCGCCCTGCGTCTTCAGTCGTTCCTGGAGGAGAACCATGTCTTGGATCCTTTCCAGTCCGGGTTCAGGCCGCGTCATGGGACCGAGACGGTCCTGGTCGCTCTGCATGATGATCTGTTGAGGAGGGCTGACAGGGGTTGCTCTACCCTGCTGGTCCTTCTCGACCTGTCAGCGGCTTTTGATACCGTCGACCACGGTATCCTGCTGGAACGGCTCTCGGAGGTTGGGATTGGGGGCCAGGCCTTGGCCTGGTTCCGGTCCTTCCTTGGGGGCCGCACCCAGCGAGTGAGCTTGGGGGGTGAGCTGTCGGCTCCCTGGACACTCCCTTGTGGGGTGCCGCAGGGGTCGTCACTCTCCCCAATGCTCTTTAACATCTATATGAAGCCGCTGGCAGAGATCATCCGGAGTTATGGAGTCTGCTGTCATCAGTACGCTGATGACATGCAGCTCTATCTCTCCTTTTCCACCTGTGCAGTGGAGGCCGTCCGGACCCTTGATCGCTGCCTGGCTGCGGTCCTGGACTGGACCAGGACTCACAGGCTCCGGCTCAACCCAGGCAAGACCGAGGTTATGTTCTTCGGGGGCTCCTCGGAGGGGTACTGTGGCCCTCTTCCCAGCTTGGGAGGGTCCGCCCCCCAGCTGGCGCAAAGAGTGAGGAATCTGGGCGTCGTCCTGGACCCGGACCTGACCCTGGAACCCCAGGTGTCAGCCGTGGTCAGGTCGGCCTTTTACCATCTAAGGCTTATCGCCCAGATTCGCCCGTACCTCGATGAGAGTTCCCTGAGGACTGTGGTACAGGCGCTGGTCATGTCGAGGCTGGATTATTGCAACGCTCTCTACATGGGGCTCCCCTTGAACCTTGTTCGGCGACTGCAGTGGGTCCAGAATACGGCGGCCAGGCTGGTGGTTGGCGCGCGCCGTTATGACCGAGCCACCCCTATCCTGGTCCGCCTACACTGGTTGCCCGTTGCCTCCCGAATAAGGTTCAAGGTGTTGGTTTTGACTTACAAAACCCTCCATGGCTTGGCCCCATCTTATTTGACGGAGCGTCTCACCCGGCAATTAGATCCGGCCCGACCCACCCGTTCCTCGGTGGCTCTTTCACTGCGGACAGTCACCCCGAGGGAGGCCCGTAGGGCGAGCACTCGCGGGCGGGCCTTCTCGGTGGTGGCTCCTTCCATTTGGAATCGTCTTCCCAGTGAACTACGGCGGGCTCCATCGCTGGCGGCTTTTAAGAAGAATTTGAAGACCTTTCTTTTTTGAGAAGCCTACGGCGATGCATAGGGACCTGTGTTTATAACTTTTTTTTTTTTGCCCGCCTTACTGCTCTTGGATTTTACTCTCTTAGTGTTATTGTCTTTGGTACTGATTTTATCTGTTTTATTTGTATGTTGTGAACTGCCCAGAGTCCCCTTGTGGGAATGGGGCGGTATACAAGTGTAATAAATAAATAAATAAATAAATAATGTAGGGAATGACCAGGTTCTTCCGTCAGGTCTGGTTCAGGTATGTAGATGATACCTGGGTGAAAATCAAGACTCAGGAAGTACAGCCCTTTACAGACCAAATCAATGCAGTGGACCCTAATATTAGGTTCACTAGGGAAGACACCCAAGACAACAGGCTGGCTTTTATGGATTGTGCAGTCATCATCAGACCCGACCGTGGCCTGGGAGTAGAAGTTTACGGGAAACCTACCCACACATATCAGTACTTACTGTTTGACTCCCACCATCCATTGCAGCACAAATTAGGACCCTAAGCCACAGAGCAGAGAGCATCCCCACCAACACAAAAGCCAAGAAGGAAGACAGGCACCTGAAGACAGCACTTAAGGCCTGTGGATATCCAAAGTGGGCCTTCAACAAAGCAGTGGGCCATCCCAGAAGAACAAGGGATCAGTCTGAGACCCAGACCCAATGGAAGAACCTGGTCATTCCCTACATGGCTATAGTGTCTGAGAAGCTTATGGATACTATTGTCTACCTAACGAGCCTATTCAGGTCATTGTTCAGCTTGTGAGCCTATTTCAGACCAGGGTGACAAGAGGTCAAAGCTGACTATAAGATGGAGGACTCGCACTAGCTGTATTCATACTGATGAAGCTATTTGGATGAGCAACAAAACATTTCTCTCTCTCAGGAAAAAGAAGTCCAGTTGCCATGACTCAACTTCCAGATAAACTCACCTGGATAACTGAAAATCTTCACAGACATTTTGGTTAGATAGGTGGTGTATAAATCAAATAAATACATAGATAGGTCAAGAGAAACAATTCTTGTCTAAATAGTGTGCATACAGTTTGTCAGCGGTCTGTCCCTTTCGCTATAGCAATTAAAGTGGCTTTATAAAAGAATTATAATTACTTCAATGCATCTTGGGGACTTGGCCACACCCAGTCTTATTCATCTGAGCCTCATGTGGTACGATTCCTTTCATTCTTTGCTGTCTCCTCCCTCCTGAATCCTCTCAAGAGTTAGCTCTGCTGATGTTAATACAAATCTCTTTAGAACGACAGGTGAGTCAGCCCAAAGGTATAATTTGGTGTATAATCGCCGCTAATATTGCTCAGCCCAGCCTCATTATCTTAAATGCTACTCTTGACAGTTCTACCTTGCAAGCTGCAACATATTGGGCTCTAGAAGTCTTTATGGCTAATTTATATACTGTGGAATAATATTTTATGCATAGTTTCCCTGCCTTCTATGCCGTGTAATCTCCACCCCTTAAAGTTTGTAGGGAAAACTGTAGAACAATCGGCAGATTAACTTTCAGACTTCATTAAAAGATTGGATGGCCAAAATTAGATCAACTCACGACATAAAAAATATCCTGTAATCTAGTGATCTAATATGGATAAACTACATTCAGTTAGGAAAATGGACAAAGGACTGGGTCAGAAGAAACAGTCAAATTAGAGAATGTACAAAGTTTGAACAGTTTTTACCATTGCTGGAATCTGACCAGGATAATATAGAGAAAGGAATATTATGTAAAATATATAAAATAATAAGGGATTCATTGGAAGTGAAGGAGTTAGATTCTCTGAGAGAGCTCTGGAATCAATATCTTAATGTAGAGATAAAGAAAGAAGATTGGGTGAAAATCTGGAATATGAGAATCTTGAGATCATTATCGATTAGGATAAAAGAAAATTATTTTAAACTGGTTTCTAGATGGTATTTAACACCAATTAGGCTGAATAGAATGAATGCTGAATACTCTAAGATGTTCTGGAAATGTGAAAAAAAGATAAGTACATATATGCATCTCTGGTGGGAATGTGAAATAGTTCAAAAGTTCTGGAAAAGGGTTTTTTTAGAGCTAAGTGACATGATTAAGCTAGATATTGATTGCAATCCAGAGACAGCACTATTATCATTGTTAACTAGTAAAGATTATGATGCTACAACAAAGGAGCTAATAGCAAATCCTATGACAGCTGCTAGATTAATTATAGTAAGAAACTGGAAATCTAAACTAGATCTCAAGATGGAAGATTGGTATAACAAACTTTGGGATATAGCCATAAACAATAAATTGTCTTGTAGCCTAAAAGTTAAACGAGGAGAAATGAAAAAAGACGTTTTTTATGACATTTGGGGAAAATTTATAGACTTTGTATTAGTTGAAGGGAAGGGGAGTCGACGAATACTTCAAGACAGTTCTGGAGAAGAGGACTTTAAGAAGAATACTAGAACGACAGAAGATGGAGTGACAAAGAAGAACTCATGGATGGTCCCGGGGGGTGGGGGTACACTTGTATTGTTAAGTGTTATTTTGTTTGTATGTAGTATAAAATTAAATAAAAAAATTATAAAAAAAACTTTCAGACTTCAGAGACAAGGTGTGGGACCTTCTGTCAAGATATTTTTCCAATACAAATTGTATTTGAGTGTTAAAATTTAATGTTGTATGTCTGTGAATAGCTGCAATGTAAAGGTCAAGGTGTAATTCAGCTGGGACAAAGGTAATGAGGTAATGATGTGGTGCAACATGATTGGGTGAAAGGCTGTATATCAGTTGGAAGCAAGACTTTGCCTGATGTAGGTCAGTTAACTCTGATACTATGTCAGGTCACTCTGCTCACTTTGCTTACTCTGTTACTCTGCTAGACCTGCGGTAAGTCAGGTTATGCCTCTATGCATGTTGTTTTTTCTCTGAATATCATGCTATGCTCCTATGCCGTGCTTTTATATTGCTTGCCAATGAGTACCTATTTTCTTTAATACATTAAGTTCAAGTTTTACTTACAACTTGGCTGTGTTTCTCTGGGGTTTCCTCTTGGGATTCTGCTTGCTCTTATGTACTCAGTCAAGAGTCAAGAGCATGCGTATTGTGACACCTTCAAACCTCTTTCCCTTTCCCTTCCATTCTTTCATGGCAATTAAAGAAGAGTAAATAATGTAAAAGGCATTCCAACAATGCATGATTCAGGGTGCAGTCAGTGCGTTTGCACAAACACATTCAGTGAGGCTGCTTCGTCCCAGGGCTGGCTGATGTTTAAACTGTTCAATGCGAGAATTTTTGGAGTCCTGAATGTTCTGCCTGTGGAAGACCATACACATACTACAACCGGCATAGCTAAGATCTCAAGCCAAAGTCACAACACAGCTTTTCATTTATGCCATCTTTATTAAGGAAAGAGCACAGCAATTCAAGAATTCTTCTGCCCTATCCTGCCCACCATGTGGAGAATCCATCAAATCCCCCCCTAAAGAATGAGGTTTTGGGGACCAGGTATTATACCCCCTTTCTTCTCCCTTTAGTGTCTGAGAGAAACAGTCACTGCTGGTGTGAAACAGGGCACAAAAAGGCAGATTTATCCTTGGCTTTCCAGCTAGCCATAGCCCCAAATACTAGAGAAACAAAGCTTTGTTTACCCTGCTCCACTTCAGCTAAAATACCAGTGTCTAGACTAGAGTATGGAGCATTGACAAGAACGTTCTATTGTCCTGGAGGACACCATGCGCAGAGAGAGAGTAAAGGGTAGACAGACTCTTCACTGTGTACCATTCACAAATATAACAGCATGGTCCACCCAACACTGGTCCCTCCTGAGTATCCTCCGGATCAGTCCCATTCCTCCAGGGTGACATGGGTCCAACTATCCTGCTGAATGGCTGGGGCATCTTGTGTTCTGCTCTACCTGAATGGAGCTTCAAGAGCGTCCCTGAAATGACAGTTCCCTGGCTGGCACGTGGGTACTTGTGAAGCAGTGTGTCTGTGGCAAATGCAGAAAACACTGCTGGAACCTTAAGGCCACGGAGAGGTCAAATGTTTCAGCTCTGCTTCTCATTGCTTCAGTATGAGCTGACGTATCACAAAACCACGGCTGAGCTTTGGGCAGCACAGCAGTACGGGAGGCAGAGGGCAAGAGAATAATATGGGCACCGTCAGGCTAGACAGTGAGACTTAAATATACTGGATTGAACCTCATGTCTCACTTTCATCGCCTCTGGTGGCTTTCTAGAGATTTTTTTTGTCTAATGACACATATTTTTAGTAAGTATGTTGCTTAACCCCATCACCTCTTCTCTTGCAAATGCAAGCCTGAGGTTTACAGTATCATTTTTAAGCAGTTCCATTTCAATTCCCACCCCTCATGGCTATCTATGTAGATCTCAAAAACGGCGTGTTCTCACAACCAAGATTGAGATGCCACCTTGCCCCTGTGCAAAACAAACGAAAGCATTGGTATTGTGACTGAAGAGATTGTTTTTCATCTGTGGTGGCATTTTTGGCAGCCCTGCTAACAGGCCAGCACACTCAGGCCACGGAAGCAAAGGTCTTTTCGAGAGACCTCCCAGTTTCTCCAGCAGGCAGAAGACGCGTCATCTAAGCCCTGCAAGGGAGGCCGGGTCTTAAACACAGGGCAGCGGCCAAGTGGATGCAGTGCATTAAGAGTGGCAGCAGCACAGGTTCCCCCCCCCATAAACCCCAGGGGTCAGTGTGGCCGGCTGCTGGACTCTGAGTGCTGGCGCTGGCGGTGAGGGGCATAGCCGTTCAAGTAGCCGTTGCAGTGGCGCTTGCTGTGGCCTCCATTCAGGATGTCCTGGATGTGCTGGACGATGAGGTTGATGGCCACTAGGGCGAACAGCAAAAATAAAGGTTGGATGAGGAAGAAAGACATTCTACACAGAAACTAAAACGGGTGCCAGAAACATGGTTATACCCTAGAAAACAGACAATGTCATTCTTCATCTCCCTTTATACCTCATCTCAGCAGCTCCACTCTGCACGGTACTTATTCCATAACTCCATTAATGTTTCTTCCCTTTTCCTGTTTTGTCTCCCCACACCACTGCAGCTCTCACTTACTAAAAGGGAATGCTACATTATTCTCCAGAAAGCTATCATAAATTCAGCCCCAACCTTTTTTTTACAGCCCCCCCTTTTTTTTTACAGTCAAGGCTATAAAACCCAGCTGGGCCATACCAACCATCAATGGGCAGTAGCCTGGCTGCCCGTCCTGCGGCATCACAAGTGCCTGCCTTTATTTTCTGTTGTTCCCGTCCAGCATCTTCTGAGGGAGTTCACCCCACTCTTGAAGATTTTGTACCTTCAAGAAGTTCTTCCTAATGTATTAGCTGAACTCTTCCTTTTTAAATGGGAATCACTGGTTTCAATCCCATACTGTGGCGCATACTTCTCCTCTGAGCATGGCTATCATATCCCCTCTTAATTGTCTCATATCCAAGCTCAATACAGCTCTTCTGTGAACATGACCAAGGTGTCTGACTAAGCTAAGGGGATGTCCCTTCTCCTCATAGTTCACCACCACCATGTTCAGTCTTTTCATTCTTACAACGCCTGGTGAGCAGGTGACATTTGTCCCCACGAGAACCAGCAGGAGCAGCGGCAAGCAAAGACATAGTATGACTGCCAAACAGCATGTTTATTTTGAACAGCTGCTGTTATTATGCACTCTGCCTATAGACTGAGCTACCTGTAGTTAGACTATCTTCTGTATCAAGCAGGGGTCTGCAACCTCTGGTCTACTAACTGTTGCGGGACTACAGAACTCATCAGCCTACTCAGCCCAGTGAGGGAATGACAGGAGTTGCTGTCTAAGAACATCTGGAGAGCCTCAGATTGGCTACTTCTGTTACAAAGGATCACAGAGCACAACTGGCCCCAGACCACTGGAAGTAGCAACAACCCCCTTGCCCAACATCTTGGCTGTGAAAACCCTTCTTAACTCTCTAAAACTAACGGACAAGATCCCAAATGTGGAGACATGTGAATGAGCCACCATGGCACCCAGGGTATCCCCAGCTCACCAAGATTGTCCACTCCCCTTGGGATAATGACATCAGCATACTTCTTGGTCTGCAAGAAAGAAGGAAGTCGTGCTACAGAAGCTGTAGTAAGGAGCATGCCTTGTTATTTTCTCCCTTCTCCCTGGGAGAGAGCTGGCTGCAGGGCTTGGCCCCTAGGCTTTCAGGGGAGCCTCCAGCACTTCCATCTTTCGCCCCCACTGCAGGTGATAGCCTGATCCTGCTACGGCAGGTATTGGGCTGCAGCATATTGCCAGAAAGCCATTTTGAGGGTCAACTGAAGAATTCTATTCACAATTTAAAAAGTGGTTTTATTGCATGAAGCGTCTCTCACCTTTTATTACTCTTTCCTAAATACTGGAATAGAGATATGAATGAAAAAGGAATCAGTAAGCAATAGGGCATTAAAGTAATGTATATTATATTATATTATATTATATTATATTATATTATATTATATTA
>JAHTLZ010000171.1:1691189-1702586 GCA_023846285.1 Phrynocephalus versicolor | reverse complement strand
TATATTATATTATATTATATTATATTATATTATATTATATTATATTATATTATATTATATTGTGGTACTTCGACTCACAAAATCAATCTGCTCCAAATGCATTTTCGGAAGTCAAATTATTTGTAGGTTGAACAGCGGTTTACCATAGGAATGCACTGAAAATCAATTAATCCATTCCAGAGGATGTAGAAAAGTAAAAAGGGAACAGATTAATTGGTTTTCAGTGCATTGCAATGGGAAGGCTGTACCAAGCCCCCCCCCCCCCAAATCAACGGCAGCCGAAGGCTGCTCTCTGCAGCCCTGACAGACAGCTGATTTTGACATATCCGACCTGTCAAAATCAAATCTCTAGTGCTGCTGTGGAAGGCAGCCTTTGGCTTGATCGCCCACTGATCTTTGGCCAGCCCGGGCGCCTTGGAAGGGAAGCACGGTTCCCTTCCAAACTCCACCCAAACAGAATTGAGCAAATTGGGCTGTGCAAAGATGCAAACTTATGAAGGCTCTCTGCGGCCGTGCCAGAGAGCTGATTTTGACAAGTCAGAGCTGTCAAAATCAGCTGTCTGGCACGGCTGCGGAGAGCCTTCGTAAGTCGTTATTGAAGCAATCATAAGTAGAGGTACCACTGTATTATATTATATATAAAAAACTAGCAGGGTCCCTTATGAATAGTGCCCTTTCTCTTCTGATCCTTCCAGCCACTCACACACTCTCATGCCCCGGGTTGACAGATGGACAAAAGCCTTTTTACTCACAGGCAAGCAGAATTCTTCAAAGGCTGGCTTGACAAAGGTAATGTACTGAGATAAGATTTGCTCTAGGTCTCTGCCTCGCTCACTGATATCTCGTAGAACTGTAGGTTGAAGAAACACAAAAGGAGGAGCTGAGTGGAAACAGAAGGACGAGCCCATGCCCACATTCACAGATTGTCTAGCCCAGGGGAACATGAAGGTCTGAGCAGAGTCATTTTGGTTCCAACAGAAAGAGGAAATACTCTATAGCCACAGATATGACATTCAGAAAGTGGAAGGAAAACCTTGAAGACAAAGGTTGTTTCTTCTTAAAACCAATGGCTGCAACAAACTGTGCCCAAGAGGAGAAATTCAACACCAAGCCAAGCCAGAATAATCTGGAAGATCTCTTGAATATGACCCAAGCAAGATGGTCTTAATTTCTTACCAGCAGACACATCCATCTTTGCACAGATTAGAAACCTCACAGCTCTTTCCCTCTGGCCCACCTTAATGCTCTTTCTCTCCCTTCCTACACAGCACTCAAATGGTTTCACTTAGCTCAAACATCCATCCTGGTGACCACCTTCTCCCATTGAGCAAAAGGTTCTTTCCCTCCCATGACCCATGCAGGGTACTGTCTCTTTTCCTTCTTGCTTTTACTTTCTTAATGAGCTTTTCCTTTCTTCAGTCTCCTCACTTCCACTTTATCCTAATTACTTCCCAGTTAGCTTGACATCTATACCTGGAAAGATTCCAGAACAGATTATTAAGCAGACAGTCTGTAATTATTTAACAAGCAATACTTTCCTTACTAGAAGTCAACAGGGGTTTCTCAAAAACAAGTCATGCCAGACTAACTTAATCTCTTTCTTTGATAGAGTTACAGGCCTGGTGGATGAGGGGAATGCTGTGAATGTTGTTTATCTTGATTTCAGTAAGGCCTTCAATAAGGTTCCCCATGACATACTTGCAAATAACTTAGTAGACTGCAGGATAGATAATGCTACTGTTAGGTGGATTGGTAATTGGTTGACTGATAGCAACCAAAGGGTGATCATTAATGGCTTCTCTTCAGCTTGGAGAGGGGTGACCAGTGGGGTGTCCCAGGGTTCTGTTCTGGGTCAGTGCTGTTCAATATCATTATTAATGACTTGGATGAAGGAATAGAGAGTAGACTGATTACATTTGGAGATGATACCAAATTAGGAGGGGTGGCTGATTCCCTAGAGCAGTGATGGCAAAACTTCGGCACGCCAGATGTTTTGGATCACAACTCCCACAGTCTTTTGTCATTGGTTTTCTAGGCTCGGAATTGTGGGAACTGTGGTCCAAAACATTTGGAATGCCAAGGGTTCACCACCACTGCCCTAGAGGATAGAATAAAAATCCAAAATGACCTTGAGAGACTAGAGTGCTGGGCCAAAGCAAATATGAGTTTCAATAGAGAGAAATGTAGGGTTCTGAATCTAGACAGAAAAAATGAATTGCACAGATATAGGACGGGGGACACTTGGCTGGAGAACAGTACCTGTGAAAGGGATCTGGGAGTCTTGGTGGACCACAAATTGAATATGAGTCAGCAGTGTGACGCAGCGGCCAAGAAAGCCAATGTGATTCTTGGTTGCATCAACAGAACTATAGTTTCTAGAGCAAGGGAGGTGATAGTACCACTGTGCTCCTCAATTTAAAAAGGATGTTGATAACCTCAAGCAGGTCCAGAGGAGGGCGACCAGGATGGTTGAAGGTCTGGAGGAAATGTCTTACGAGGAGCGGCTTAGAGATCTGGGAATGTTTAGTCTTACAAAAAGGTTGAGAGGGGATATTATAGCCATGTTTAAATAACTGAAAGAATGTCTTATTGAAGAGGGGGCTGGCTTGTCTTCCATGGCTTCAGAGACTAGGACTCAGAGCAATGGATTCAAGCTACAGGAAAAGAGATTCCATTCGAATATTAGGAAGTAGAGCTGTTCAGCAGTGGAATATGCTGCCATGGAAGGTGGTGGAGTTTCCTTCTTTGGTGGTTTTTAAGCAAAGGCAGGATGGCCATCTATCAGGAGTACTGTGATGGGGGTTCCTGCATGGGAGGGGGTTGGACTGAATGGCCCTTTAGGTCTATTCTATTCTATTCTATTCTATTCTATTCTATTCTATTTATCATGGAGCTATAAAAGATGGACACATTGTATTGGTACAGTGTAAGCAAAGGCAGACTGAGGGGACCCAAAGGGATGCCTTCTGCCTTCCTATGATGTGTTCTTCATAAGGTAGACAAGATAGGATTCACAGAACTTTCTCCTGTAAGTTTATTCCATGAATAGGATTTTAGTCAAGAGATTTGTGGCGCAATGGTTAAACTGCTGTACTGCAGCTATAACTGAGTTCATGACCTGGGTGGGGTTCAGTGCTAGGTAGAGGGCTCATGGTTGACTCAGCCATCTACCGTATCCTTCTGAGGTTGGTAAAATGAGTGCCCAGCTTGTGTGGTGTGTGCGTGGGAGATGTGTAGCCTGCATAAATAAATTGTAAACTGCTCAGTGAACGCTTTAAGTGCTGTTGGGCGGTATATAAGCAGAACACTTTGCTTTTTCACTTTGCTTTAGTCTCAGAAAGACAAGGCCTGCAGGGCAGAGATAGCTGTGAGATGGGTGATGGGTGCTGGTGGTCATCAAAGCCTTGCGAAGACATGTGATTGTGCTAATCCTGTGGATGAGTTTGCAGCACTTCTACACCATGAGGAAAATATCTATTCACAATCCATTCTCATTTAAAAGCAAAGCAAAGCAAAGTGTTCTGCTTATATACTGCCCCACAGGGCTTCAAGCACTCTCTGGGCGGTTTACAATTCAATTATGCAGGCTGCACATTGCCCTCCCCCACACACACTCCCAGCAAGCTGGTTACTCATTTTACCGACCTCGGAAAGATGGAAGGCTGAGTGAACCTTGAGCTGCAACCTAGGATTGAAACTCAGGTCGTGAGCACAGTTTTAGCAGCAGTACAGCAGTTTAGCCACTGTGTTTGGATTCAATTTCAGTCCCTTCTGCACCTGTGGCAAGAAGGGATCACCCCACACAACTCACCCCTGCGAGATAGTCGGGTGTCGGCATCGGTATCCACAAAAAGCTTCATCTGGAAAAGGTCCCGAACCTCCTGGTTATAAAAGGCTAGGATGCCCTCAAATAGCACCACATCAGCAGGGTACACAGTTACAGTCTCTTCTTTACTAAAAAGAAAATTTAAAAAAGTGAAACTCCAGTGCAGAGTGCAAATCAAAAACTCAGTTTTGATTCTTTTCAACAGAACTATATGCTGCTGCTGTTTCTAGTAAGTTATTTGCTTGTTTTGAATCTGAAATGATTGTTGGTTGTTGTTATGTTTATGTTTGAGCTATTTCTATAAATATAAATAGGAAAACAAACATGAAGAACTGGAAATCTTAGTTCAAGGGGGTAAATATGACTTGGTATGGATAACTTTAAATTGGTGGGAGGACTCTCATGAGTGGAATACAGTAGGACCCCAGTATCTGCTGGGGATTGGTTCCAGGCCTTCCCGTGGATGATGAAAACCATGGATAAGAGAGAATGCCTGCCCACCCACCCCCAAACTGCTGTTTCCTGACAGTAGCTTGCTTTATCACTGCTGTTTTGAGACAGTAGCTTGCTTTATCACTGCTGTTTTGAGACAGTAGCTTGCTTTACAGATGCTATTTGTGACAATAGCTTGCTTTACAGCTGCTGTTTCTAACAATAGCTTGCTTTGTGTGTGCTGAATTATTTAATTTTTTTTCCTCTGCCACCCGTGGATAAGTGAATCAGTGGATACAGGGGTCCTACTGTACAGTCATTTAATTATATAGATTGTTCAACACCCCCATCTCAGAACAAACAGAAAGAGAAATGCAGATGCACTATATATCAAAGCTCATATTCCTGCACTATAATAGGCTTGGTTGTCCCATCAAGAGCATCTTGATCCATAGAACAGGGCTGAAAAACAAAGGAAGCATTGTAGTTGGAGTCTATTACGGACTGTCCAAATCAAGGGCAAGATGTGAATGAAACAAATTGCGAGAATTTCAGATAGACACAGTACGGTAAAAATGGAAAAATTAAATTATCCTGACATCTGGTAAGTGTCAAATTCATCCAAATAGTCCAATAAATTGCTCGTTTGTATTGCTAGCAATTTTTTCCAATCAAAAGTGGAGGAAGAAAGTAGAAGATTACCTCTTCTTGACTTGATTCTAACAAATAAAAATGCCTTGATGTAAGAAGTGGCAGCAAGAGGAACTCTTGGGGGAAAGTGACCAGGTTCTACTTGAGTTCTCGATTTCAAAGGAAACAAAAGCTGAGTAAATCAGCAGATGTGCTCTGGATTTTAAGAAAGCCAATTTTAATAAACTCAGAACAATGTTATGTAATATCCCATGGCAGGAGATCCTGACGAGAAAAGGAGTCCAAGGTGGGTGGGATTTTCTGAAAAAGGAAATTCTTAAAGCACAACGATCAACAATTCCAAGAAGAAAAAAGGTCGAAAACAGAGGGTGGAGGCCAATGTGGCTTCACACTTAACTCAAAGAGGACCTGAAAATAAAAAGAACACATATAGAAAATGAAAGGAAAGCCAGGCCACAAAGGAGAAGTACAGAGAAGTAGCCAAGAATTGTAGGGGTGGCATTTGGAAAGTAAATGCTGAGAATGAGATGAGGTTAGCAACAAAAAAGCATTCTTCATTTACATGTATAGCAAAAGGCATAGAAAAGAAACAGTAGCTGAGCTACTCAACGGAGAAAGAAAAATGACAACCGATGACAAAGAAAAAGCAGAAGTGCCTGATTCCTATTTTAGTTCAGTCTTTTACAAAAGACAGTCTATGATTCTTCAGGTGGATGTAAAGTACAAGTGGAGGGGACAGGACTGCAGCTTTTGAATGCCAAACAGTCAAGGCATATCTTGTTCAGATCTCCATGTCTGGGTAAACGGCATTCCAGAATATTGAAGAAACTGACAGAAGAGCTCTCAGAACTAGAGATGGGCACGAAACGAACTTTTTCCTGTTTCCGTTATTCGTTATTCGTTTTGTTATGTAACAAACGAATAATGAACATTGTGATGAAATTGGAACGAACTGAACAGAACCACAAAAATTAGGTTCGTTACGTTTCGTTTTTCGTTAATGGCAACGCACAATGAAATGAGCTGTTTTAAATGTTAAAAAAAGCCCTGGACATCCATAAAAACGCAGTGATAATTATTTATACTGTCTGATAATACCTACCGGGGGGGGGGTTGGAGTCCTTAAAACGTTTGTTTTTGTCTTCTCCCATCACGATGTATTTTTCTTTTCCCTTTAAAGCTGACAAAATGGATGTCGCCAGCCACAAAATGGAGGCAAGCCATGTGATGGGATCATGTAAATTCTTGGACAACTTCAACCAATAGCATGCCCAGGTTGCAGACTGGGCAGGTCTGGCAGCCACAGAGGGCATAAAAAGCTCTGGCAGCCCCCGTCCTCCTTGCAGTCTCCGGTGGGAGTTAGGGTGGGATTGCTGTCTCTGCAACTTGTTATTTTCACTTTAGGCCAGCCAGGCAGGTGTGTGTCTCTGTGTTCCTGTCGGCTGCAGCCTGGCTCTTAGGGGAGAGAAAGAAGAGATTTCTCTTGCAGCCTCCTTGCGTGTGTGCGTACCTCTCGGTGAGTACCCTCCCCTGCCCCGCAGTGCAGCCACTTTGCGTCTGCCTTACGCCCTGGCCAACGCCCACCACTGCCTTTGCAGCCTCCCCGCATACCTAGTCTATACTGTGTCTCTGCCAGCATCAATTTTTTTTAGTGTTTTCCCTCTGGTCTGGGGCGTTGGGGGACGCCCGCGCACAGAAATGCTTTAAAAATCACGCAAAAGGCGGGTAAAAACAAAAAACAAATAAACAAAAATGAATATTTTTCAAAAATTCACAAAAAACAAAAACAAACCGAAACGGACCCTTCAACGAAAAACAAAAAAATTGAAATACCATTTTTTCTATTCATGCCCATCTCTACTCAGAACCCCTGTCTATTGTCTCCCCCCTCCCCCAAAATCATGGAGAATGAGTAAACTTCCAGATGACTGGAGGAGAGCTAATGTTGCCCTGACTTCAAAAAGGAGAAACCTTGGAAATACATGCCAGTCAGCCTAACGTCAATCACAGGAAAGAGTATAAAGTGGTCAGCCAGAGTACGCTTTGAAAACAATGCAATAATAACTAGAACCCAACAAGGACACGTTGAGAACAAACCCTTATCTCCTTTTTGATCAGATAAACTCCCTGGTAGACAATAGGAATGCTACAGACACAACACTCTTGTTAAAGTCCACCATGATCTTTTGATTAGCATGTTAACTAGGTGTGAACTGGACAGGACAACTGTCAGGTAGAGATACACAGTTAGTTCCAGAGTTATACTCAGCGAATGCTTATTGATGGCTCCTTCAGAAAAATGGAAAGAAGTAACAAATAGGGTACCACAAGGCTCAGTCCTGGGCTTGGAGCTCTTCAACATTTTTTATAACAACTTAGTTGATAGGGTGCAAGAAATGCTTATCAAATCTGCAGACGACACAATTTTGGTCTTACACTTTGCAAAGGATGCCAATACTAAGTGGATACAAACTGGAACAGGTTCAGAGGACGGCAGCAAGGATGATTGGGGGTGTGTGGAAACCAACCCCTATGATGAAAGACTGGCCAGGTTTGGCGTTGAGAAAAGGAGTCTGAGGGGAGATATGGTACCAATTTCAAATACCTGAAGAATTCCATACATAAAAAGGGCAAGATCTCTTCTTAAATCAGCCCAAGCTGCAGGACCGGTGATAATGAGCTCAAGTTACAAAAAAGCCAAATTTAGACTGAACATCAGGAAAACATCCTGTTACAGCACTACAACCAAAGAACTAATTTTCTCAGAAGAGAGTGAGCTCTCCAACATAGAAAGCATTCAAGACCAAGTTGGGCAACCATGTATCAGATATAGGTTGATCTGAGTTCCTGCACTGAACTGGGGGTTGGACTTGTGGGCCCCTTTCAACTCCCTTATTGTACGATTCCACGATTCTGTGATATTCCATAAGATATAGATGTATCTGGGCAAATACAAAAAATGTCAGGTGGGCGGGCTGTCCTAACACTGAAATCACTGAGTATTCCACTCAGCTTAAGGAAGAAGTTCCAGGAAAAGAAAAGAGTAGCATAGTAATACACTGTGGCGGTTTCCAATGAAGCTGCTGTCTGTTTCAACATTATCTATCTATCTATCTATCTATCTATCCATCCATCCATCCATCCATCTATCTATCTATCTATCTATCTATCTATCTATCTATCTATCTATCTATCTATCTATCTATCTATCTATCTATCTATCTATCTATCTATCTATCTATCTATCTATAAGAAAAGCAATTGGGTTGCTTTAAAGAATAAGTTATTTATTTTATGTGAGCATCTGAGAAAGTCAACTGTCAACTACAAAAGCACACACTAAAATAAACTGGTTTGTTTTAAGATGCCACAAAACATCTAATCTTATTACTGCAATGCAATAAACCAGTTCCCAACCTTGGGTAATCCGGATGTTCTTGGACTGCAATTCCCAGAAGCCTTCCCTATTAGCTGTGCTGGCCAGAGTTTCTGGGTGCTGCAGTCTTAAGATCACCTGGTTTATCCAAGGTTGGGAACCCTTGTCCTAGAGGAAAATCTCAAGGTGGGTGGTTTTGCCTCTCTTCCCAGGGATGGACGGTTCACAGACAGCCAATGCTGGCTTGGGTGCAAGGGACCCAACGAGAGTTTGCTTCAGTGCAGTGAAAACCTCCTTCTCTCTCAGAATGGCATGACCAACCACATCCTATTTTAGTTTCTATGATCTGGCAAGGACAAACACATGGTATATCATAAGTATGAATCCTGTCTCTCTCCTCAGGCTGCCCAAAGGGGAAAAGAATGTACACCCATAAGCCACTGAGACATCTAGAACTGTCCCAAGAGAACAGGAGTCTAAATCAGAGAAGTTTTATGACAAGCACCATTTGAAAAGTGCAAATTGTTCATGTACATTTTAAGGGCTCTTCCAATCTCGTGTGTGTGTGTGTGTGTGTGTGTGTGTGTGTGTGTGTTGTGTCATTACAGTCATGACCGACTCTTCGTGACCCCATGTCCATGGAGTTTTCTTGGCAGGAGTACTGGAGTGGCTTTCCACTTCCTGCTCCAGACGCCTACAGCACCTGGTATTTCCTGGTGGTCTCCCATCCAAGTACTAACCAGGGCTGACCCTGCTTAGCTTCCGAAATCAGGCGAGATTGGATGTGCTCGGGGCATCTAGGCAGCTCCCAATCTCCCTTAGGTTTAAGATTATAAAAGACCCCTTGTGTAGATGGAATGCCGCAGGAGAAGTAGGATTTATCCATCGTGACTGCTGCCATGGAGGGGTCATAAATAAGCTCTAGGTCTGTATTTGACTGGATTTGTGGTACCTAAGCTGCATGAAAGACACACCTTTCTCCCTAGTGCAGGTGGGTATCAGAAGTACTGTACAGTCAATGTATCTAACACAACAATCTGCTTGATTCTACAAAAATAATGACTTGAAGGTACAGTTTTTCACAGACAGGAATTAATCATACAATATAGGTTTAGCAGAACAATTCTCAGTCATCTCAAGCATGGCTTTACGGCTAAAAATCTGAGCCAAGAAGATGCAGGAATCATGACTGTTTATGGCAAATACTCTACGAAGGACTAAGTGGCAAATTCTGCTAATGAGCAGTGCAATCAGGTGGAACTGTATTCCAAGCACAAAACAAAGATGGGAAGAAGGCGACTTACCGAGAATGAGAGACAAAATCATAAACAGGAATCTGAACTGTCTTTCCCTCCATGATCTCCTTGAGCGTTTTGATAATCAGTTCACTGTCAAAGGCATCTATAGGGAAAACAAGAAACACAGCACTGAAGGGTTGTGGCTCTCAGTGTGCCACCAGAGGAAATGGCAAGTACCCACAGATCCTTCCTAGCACAATTCCACAAACCAACACTTGGGTAGCCAGGACGAAAACTGTGGTTGCTAGCTTGCCTTCCATGCCGTACCTGGCAGGGTTGATCTGACTTGTCCTGTGCCCTGTGCTTTTTCTGCAGGGGAAGAGAGTGTGTAGAGTAAGCCAACTGTGGTTGCGGCTGCACAGAGGCGCCTCGTGTGTCCTGGGAGCAGCTGCCAAAAAAGCTCCCAGGCCTCCTGTTTCTGCACCTCTGCAACGCAACGTTGGCCTTGCATGGCAAAGGTGGTCCAGATACCTTAGGCACACCGGGGATGCCAAAGAACAGTCCACCCTCGTTCCCAAGGATGGAAGTGGCAGGAATCGCCAGACAACCATATGTTAATCTTTGCCCTTCTTTGCAGTTTCAAGCATGGAAATAAAGTCTGTTATATTCATGAACCTCCAGAGCAACCTTTACTCTTATACTCTTGTGTGCTCCTGCGCTCCTGCTCAGTTAAACGAAACGTGCCGTGAGAAATTTGGTAGATCAGCATGACTATGAATGACTTGGTCTTTTCAGCTTTGGCAGCCATATGGTGCCACGCTCCATCCAAGAGGTCTGCTTCTTTACTCTCCCCCCCCCTTGCTGAGGACATCTGCCTTTAGAGAGTCCTTTGTGGAGTTAGTAACATGATTCTTGGTACAGTCTGCAAAGGAGTAGCCACAGAAGTCTACTGTAGCAAAATCCATAAAGAGTTGAAAAGATAAATATAAGCATACCGGCAGTCTATGAAAGTGTATGCCTTAATAAATCTGTTGGCTACTGCAGCACTGCTTATTTTTGTCTTTTTCATTGTTGTTTGCTTTACTGCTGTTTTTTTCCTTGTCATTTTTATCTCTTTATGGGTTATGCCTCTGTTTTGGTTTCATGTATTTATATTTAAATTACACTATGCATTTCTGTTTTAGCTAAGGATCAGAATGCCCACTGTGAAGCTTTTCAACGACATCTGTAACCAGTTAGTTCATGCCACAAATTCATCTGCACAATGAGAAACCTCCTAAGAGTTCCCAGCTTCCACGCTGAAAAGGGCACTGTGGCATTCCTGTCTACTGAATCTAGCGAGTATTAAAAGAAAAAAAAAGTACGGTAGGTTCTTCTGAACCTTCCTTCTGAACCTCAATAAGAAGTCACCTGGGTGGTCAAAGTTGAACTGGCCCTTGAGGGCTTTGGCTTTCTGTTCTGTGGTGAGTATCCGGTAGAAACTGTCTTGACTTAAAATCACAACCTGTTTCTGGTGATGATCAACTTCATTCTGTCCCAGCAGCTGGACAATTTTGGAGCAGACAGAGGACTGCAAAAGATGCAAAGAAAACACAGTGAGTAGGGATCTTGGCACTGGCAGTATTTTAGGAGGAGACACAAGGGCTTGCAGGACAGACAGTGATGTTCCAGCTCTATAGGCTCCACAAACCACCCCATTTCTACAGGATGAGGCTTCTTCCACAATGCCCTCTGCCCTAGGTTCATTCTAGGAAGCTGCGATGGTGACAGAGAGGACTGGAGACAAAGCTGCCAAAATAAAGGAGACCTTAGGCAAAAATAATTAAGTAAGTAAGTAAGTAAGTAAGTAAGTAAGTAAGTAAGTAAGTAAGTAA
>JAHTLZ010000171.1:1646119-1691179 GCA_023846285.1 Phrynocephalus versicolor | reverse complement strand
TAAGTAAGTAAGTAAGTAAGTAAGTAAGTAAGTAAGTAAGTAAGTAAAGGTTTAGAATCAATGGGCCTATGTATAAAATATTTGCAACTAGACTGGCACATTAGGTTTAAAAATATCAAAACATCAAGTGGATGGTACTTTTATCAGGGCCACCAAAATGACGCACAGTTTGTCTGCTTTATAGGTTGCCCCTTCAATAAACATAATGAAAAACAGCCAAAACAGCACCAAGGGGGATTGAAGTCTGTGGAGATACAAAGGAGAAGAAGGCCTGCATGGGCCGTGATGCCATTCTAGAGGCACAGAAGAAATACTTCTAGTATGAAAATACAAACACCAAGCGCTATAAGGGATACCACGAAACTTTTGTGCAGCCGTTTCATAAACACAAAGCATTCATGTTTCAGAGGCTCTCTTATGGCATTTGGTAAAAGATAAATGAAACAAAAGAGAGCCTTTTGGGGGGTCTTTCGTTCAAGCATGAAAGGCCCAGCCATAATCACTAGCTGCTGTGCACCATACCAAAGGGGATGATTTACTTATTTATCTGCCAGTAATATCCATAGCAATGTAACTTGGGTCTCCTCTTTTTATTCCCATATCCATTTATTCCCACAATGGCCTTGTTAAGTAGATCTTCCTAAATGACACCTGGTGGTTGTGACAGTTCCACACCCTGACAAATGATGGCCCAAGGAAACCAAGCAAGCTTTATGACCAGGAAGAGATTTGAACTTGACTCCTGTTCCCGATCCAGCAGTTCACTGCTTATACCACATTTATGTCACAGTTCAGTGTTAATTATATAAATAGTGCCACTAATTCAACCAAGTAGTAAGGGAGAAAATAACTATTATGCAAACACACCTACCCAGAATTAGAGCACTGGAATATGACAACCTTAACCATATACTGGGATTCTCTCTCTCTCTCAGGTTTTTATTGCGGCATAAAACCATAAAAATCATTAAAATCATTAAAACATGGTAGCAAAATTGTAAAGTTACAAAAACAGTGTGGATATAATGATATACATAGAAATATTAAAACGCAAAAGGAAACTAAACCAGTAAAAGAAAGTAGAGAATTTTCTAGTTAAAACTAGCCCGCCATCTTAGAATGGAATTTAATCAGGTATAAGCAGAATTTGGCTATTTGTTTGGTAATAAAAGAATTTTCATCACTTAAAAGTCTTTCCAGACCCATCTCGTTTGGGTCTACTGTAAGTCTCTCTAAGCATGGGTGAATGAATCTCTTTCTATAAGGGTTGTGAAGAGGGCAACAAAAAAACATATGCACCATAGATTCCACCTCCCTTTGGGAGCACATGCAGCGTCTATCTTCATAGGGAATTTTCTTATATCTCCCTTCTAAAACCATTGAAGGAATAACTGAGCAGCGGGCTAAAGTAAAGGCTCTCCGGTAAGCAGGCTCTTCCAGCTGTAAGAGATAGTTGGCCAATCTCATAACATATCTGGTCTCCATGGGAGCCCTAAACAAAGGGGATTGTGCTATATCTCGTTGGCGCTCAATGTCTTGGATCCTTTGTTTAATAAG
Organism: Phrynocephalus versicolor; assembly: GCA_023846285.1. Lineage (NCBI taxonomy): Eukaryota > Metazoa > Chordata > Lepidosauria > Squamata > Agamidae > Phrynocephalus > Phrynocephalus versicolor. The sequence goes on along the minus strand of JAHTLZ010000171.1, from coordinate 1,689,622 downwards.
TGCTTTGGCCTGCGTAGTACTCTGAACCAATAGGTCATCTGTTGAGAGCCCCATAGATTCTAATTTTCTTTTTAAAGTTTGTATCCACCTAGGTTGGAAAGGGTCTTGGTTTATTAAAGGGAGAAGGCCTTTTTGGTCTGAGAAGCTCTTAAGCCACTGACAAACAGAGGCAATAAGTATTCTAGCTTCTAGTTTCATTTGACCCAATTCTAATCGTATCAAAGCATTGGAAACACCTGGAGGGACTTGTAAGATAGAGCGGAAGAACTTAGATTGTACCTTCTCTAACACAGCCAGATCAGCCAGAGATATTCCTGTATAGGTGCCATATAGGAGCTGAGCTACGACTTTATGTTGGTAGAGCCTTAATGCTGCTGGAACAAAGAGACCTCCCTTTGTTCGGAAGAATCTCACAATAGCATTAGCAGACTGCTCAGCCTTCTCAGCTCTCCAATTACAGTGTGCATTGTTGGCCCCTGATTCTTGCACTATCACCCCCAGATAGGTGAATTTATGCACTTGCTCAACTTTCTTCCTTTTTATTAGCCAAGATCTTATTTTTGGCCGTCTGCCGAAGGCCATCACTTTTGTTTTATCACAATTAATAATCAAGTGTTCTTTATCACAGTAAGCTGAGAAGCTATCCAAGGCCCTTTGGAGACCTACTGGAGACCTCGATAGAATAACAGTATCATCAGCATAAATCAGTATTGGGAGGTGCCGTGAAGCAAGCTTTGGTGGGTGAAATTTTAAGTTACTCATATGCTTCACCATATTGCTTATATAATAGATGAACAATGTGGGGGCCAACAGGCAGCCTTGCCTGACTCCCTTGGCGGTTTGGATAGAATTTGTTAGTAAGCCTTGAGGGTTACATCTTACTTTAAGGTATGTTTCCTGATGGAGGGCTTGGATAAGGTAAAGAAGTCTTTTATCAATGCTAGAAGAGCCTAGTTTTTGCCATAACCTCTGCCTTGAGATAGAATCGAAGGCGGCCTTCAGATCTATAAATGCAGCATATAGGGAGATTGGGCCTTTAGAGGCATATTTTTCAATTAATTGTTGGAGTATTAGACAGTGCTCCATTGTCGCTCTTCCTCCTCTAAAGCCTGCTTGTTCTACTGGAATGCATTCTTCTTGCTCAAGCCATAATTCTAGTTTTTCTAAGAGATGTCTTGTGTATAGCTTACTAATGATGTTTAGAAGGCTGATGGGTCTATAGTTCGCTGGGTCTTTCTTATCACCTTTCTTATAAATTGGAACCACAATAGCCATCCCCCATTGCTTGGGAATCCGGCCAGATTGGTCTATAAATGTGAATAATTCTGCTAGATAATGTGCCCACCAATCAGCATTTTCTTTGAGGACTTCAGGTGGAATTCCATCCGATCCTGGCGCCTTTCCTATTTTTAGACGGCCAATATGGTCTTTTATTATACTGGGATTTAAAGGGGAAAAAAATCCACGTTTAGGAACTGAAAGCTATTTGTTTTAAACAGTATTGAACATATTGCCCAAATATCAAATACATTATCTTTCCACCCTATGCTTATTTTAATTTATTTGTTCCATAGACCCATTTTGATTTCCCTAATCAGATTCATTTCTAAGCCTTGTTTTGAGATGGTGGGCGTAGTGCCTTTGAAAGTACTGGAGCACTGGATTTAAATTTACTGCAAAAGGAACAGACACCCATTGTGATGTAAAAAGTGTTCTGCTTCTGCTTCTGCTTCTATACCGCCCCAGACCACTACAAGTAGTCTCTGGGAGGTTTACAATTTTAATTACAGTGTGCAGGCTACACATTGTAGTGGCTGGGGTAACAGACTAGGACAGGCATGTCCAAACTTCGGCCCTCCAGATGTTTTGGATCACAACTACCAGGGTCCTTTACCATTGGCAATCTAAGCTTAGAATTCTGGGAGTTGTGGTCCAAAATATCAGGAGGGCCAAAGTTTGGACATGCCTGGACTAGGACCTTAGGGGGCCTGAATGCAAATCCCCACTCAGTCATTGAAACTCACTGAGGGTGTGGAACTGTTACAACTACTCCTTAAGTATCTCAATTACCTTGAAATCTCTATCAGGATTGCTAGGAGAGATGTCTGACATGATGGCACATAAACATAAGTAAGAAGAGCAGGCTTCATTCAATCCTTTTTTAGTTTGCACGATACAGTCGATGTGGGTGAGAGAAAAGTTTTCAAAGGACATTTATCTCTTTTAATACTTTTTGTAAGTTCACCACTTATACTAACTAGCTACAATGGAGGTAAGGCTAGATTTCTTAGAACTGCAGAGCTGTTCTAAGAAAGTGACTCTGGAGACCATCAACCCCAGCCTCTGCCAAGAAGGCACAGTGGGGAAATAAATACATAACCTAAGCTTTGGCTTTTGAGTGTATGAGAGATGGGGGGAATGCTGTCAAGTTTATTATTTATTCAAGAGTATTTTTACCCTGCTTTTCTCCTTGGAAAAGTTCATTATAATTTATGAGGTGATGGTAATAGTAATTCCGAGATGTGGAAAACACTGAAGGATTGTTTTACTAGTGTTACCCCCCCCCCACCTCTGAGTTTCCATGGCTAAGTGGAAATATGAACCCACTTCTCCTACAGCATAATATTTATTTATTTATTTTGAATATTTTTAGCCCACCTTTCTCCTTGGAAAAGGACCCAAGGTGGCTTACAATAATGAGGGGCAATATACAGCCGAGAACATTTAAGACATATGATATTACTTCCACTACACTGTACTGGCTCTCTACATTTTGACATGCCTTCACTGTTTTTGACATTGTTGGTGTAGGCTTAGAGAAATAGCTACATTTGATTTTTGGTCCTAATAAACAGGGCAGGTTACTGGATGTTGTGGTATTCATTCCAATCGTGCCTTAAAATTGCAAATCAAAGTTTTTAAAAATAACAAATTCTCAACTAGCGGTGGATGGATCTTTTTCAGGTGCACTGCCAAGGAAGAGTTTAAATGCTTCCCATGTGTCCTGCAACATATTGTTTCCACTGCACTTTTGAGGTCACATCCTGTTTTGCTTGAACCAAGCAACGGGCTCTGTCCATTCCTGCTGATGGGAAAGGGCTTCCAAGGAGGCTTGGCACCCTTGCTTATTGAAATGAAGCACTGCAGCATGAGAGTGGGGAAATGACTGAGGAGGAATGATAAAGCAAAATGGCACTTGTCTTTTTGCTAAGTCCGCATTATCCCCTCAAGTAGATGCTCCTATTGAAGTACCTCCCCCCCACACCTCGAGGTTGTTGTCTGCTGCCATAGATTGCAAAAATGTTGTGGTGTCTGAAAAGGCACTTCCTCCCACCTTAAGAGCCCCACCGCCACGACATAACATGTTTCACAGACATAACACTGCTGGGAAAGCTTTCTTTCTTTCTTTTTCCATAACAGAAGAAGTTTATATCCACAGAATCAGGGTTCACACAAATCCGGAATAAATACAGATATTCTCATAAAAGGCTAGAAGATACCCCGGGCATCTCATTCCACCCCTCAACCTGGAAAAAGGTCCTTGGTAGTATAACAGCAAGTCCATTTATACCAAACAATCAGGCAAGACAACACTGGCAGCCCGCTGCTAGCAAATTTTCACGAAGGAAAGCCCTTCACTGGGTAAAGATTCCACGTTTAACAATCTCGAGGCTTGGTCACAATGGCTTTGCAAATTTATAAATTTGGGGAGGGCTGCACTGGCATGCCGTCCGACAGATCCAGTAACAACTGGAGGAGAAGGGGAGGATTTAACAGCTGCCGCCTCAGGCATCCACTAGTATTTTACACCTGAGATGGGTTGAGAGAGGCTTCAGCAGAAAAGGACATCCATCAAACCTCAAGTTGTTTTGCTGTGGAAACCGGCTGACCCAGCCATTAGCCAAGGTGAGGCAGTTGCCTCAGGCAGTAAAGACTCGGGTGTGGCGGCTGTCTACCTCTCCTGGTGGCCACTGCAGTCTCTCCTCTCCACCTCCACCGCGGCCTGCAGCCCCTTCTTGGCTAGTTACAGTATGTGCCTAATGACTGGCCCCAAAGTTACCCAGGTTGCCCACCCCTAGAAGAAGAAATGAGCACAGCTGCTAGATATTCTTGGATTTCAAATGGGTGTTGTGGTCAAGGAAGCTGGTATAAGAACTGCATTTGTGACCTGTTCTATCTGGAAAAGAAATATTAAAAAGCAGGATGAGTTGCCAGGGCAGAAAGAGAGGGAGCAAACCAGGTTCTTCTTAACTCATTCTGAAGCCTTCCCCCCAAGGTAAACCAGCATAGCTGGATGAAGTTATTGGTGCTAAAATCCACCATGGAGGCGCATTCGCATTCGACTCTCGCCTACCTCTCTAGAGAGGAAAGGGGAGGACCAGGCCTTTGTCTTGCGGGAAGGCAGGCATAGCTAGAAGCCTGTAATGGGCCTGACACGGGTGGCCAGCTACTGTGGACTGACCCCATCTTGCTACCAGCGGCCACTGGTCCAAGAACTGAGGCGGGGAGCCTAAAGCCTGCCTGAAAGTCTTGCTGGCAACCCTGAAAAGCCCGCCAGGCCAGTCCCAAAGATGTGCAAAGGAAGGTGGCAGGAGCGGAGGCAGAACAGGAGGAACACATGTACCTATTCCGAGACACTCCCCAGCCTCTGCTTCACGAGGGCCACCTACCTGTAGCTTGTGTTCTCTCTCAAGGCCAATTCTAGGGCTGAGTCCTACAGCCAGCCTGGAGAATTCCCAGCAGTTGGGGAAAAGGAGGGCAAAGGGAGACACGTGGGCCCCAGAAGGACAGCTGCTTCTCTGGCCTTGCGCTGCCCATGGACAGCAATCGCGGGGGGGGGGGGGTAGCGCAGGCAGCTGCTGGCTTCTTTTCCGGGACCCCCAGGCACAAAGGCCGGCAATCCATGCCTTTCTAGAGGCCAGAGACGGGGAACACGAGCCCCTTTCCGCTGGGGCTGGACCGCGAATCCCATCCTCCCTCACTGCGCTGGCTGAGGCTGAAACAGAGCTGAAAGGGCCCCATCTCCTCCTCCTCCTCCTCCTCCCCGCTCAAGATGCTTTTGCTATGGCGGCCGCCAGGTATCGGGGGGGGGGCGACCCTGGGAACGGTCAGGGGGCCCATGATCCGTCCTCGGCTGCCCCTAGTAGGGGATCCAGGCCCCCCTGGTCCCTCCGGTCCGAAGGCATTATTATGACCACGTGCGCGGGTCTGGCACACTCTCTGTCTGGCACGGGCAAGCGAGGGCGACTGCACACGTGGCAGGCGCAGGCAATGTGCCCCAGAAGGAAGGGCGCGCGCGCGAGCACACGCACACGCACACCCTCCGACTGGGTGCCGGGTCAGCCTTGGAAGAGAAAGTTTGGCCCCGAAATGGCTTTCCATCCCCAGGAGGGAGGTGTCCCAACAGGCCGCGCTTTCTCTCCTTTGCAGCGTCCCAGAAAAATCCCCCGTGGCGCGCGCAGAGTGCCCGTCCTCCGCAAAAAGAGAGCCCCGAAGAAGGCGCTCCTTCCTTGGGAACCCCTCCATTCCATCAGGTCGCCACGTGGGACCGCGAGGGCTTACTTTGCCGCTGGCCGTCCCCCCGCTCACGCCAATGAGGAAAGGCTCTCCTCCTCCTCCTCCACCACCGCTGGGCTGCCCGGGTCCCGCCTGCAGCAGCCTCTGCTCGCTGTCGCCGGCCATCGTGTCCTCCGGGCCCGCCGGGATGCGTCTGCCGCTGCTGACTGGGGAGCCAGGTGCCCTCCCACCCGACTTCAGATGCCGGCCCCGACGCGTCGGCGTGGTTCCTCGCCAGGTGCCACCCCCATCCCCCCCGCCCAGGATCTCCCCGCCTCTCGCCTGAGCCGCCTGGCGCGCGCGGGGGGGGAACAGCCGCGTCATCCCCGCCGCCTCTCCTGACCCACCCACGGCTTGCGGGAGACGAGCAGGGCGGGGGAGGGAGGGGGAGAGGGGGAGGGGGAGGGAAAGAGAGAGGAAGAATGACGATGACCTCTTTCCACCCTGGAATTCCTCCTATATGACTAGAACCTCATTATGGATAGACCAGGGTAGATATATGAAAACTGAAATGATTAGGAATGTTATACACCGTACACACAAAAGATGCGCACGTTAATGTTTCCTAGATAGAGGTTTTGCTATTGGCGTGTTACAAAGACAATTTTGACAGGAGCCCACATAGGGAATAGTTAATGTTTATTTCTCAGATTTTGGTTGGGAATAAAGATCTCAGATTTTTAACAAAACATCAAACTGCAAGGATGAAATAATAAAATATAAAACAATCAAATCCTGTAACAGATGACCGTGATGCTGGCATGCTCATCAACTAAAAGCACAACCTCACAACCAACCTTATTCACACAAAGGCCTGTGAGAAATGTAAGATTTTTGAAGTGGTGATTCATTGGTATTGAAACTTCTGCTTCCATGTTCAGGAAAATCACAAGCAAACACGAAAAAAATCTGAGAACATAAATGCAGAAGCTACGTAATGTGCATGTAGACTTAAGCCAAGTAGCTCACTGATGACTGGACATTTTGTGGTTCCAGAAAAACTGCTAATCATATTTTGTTTTAATCTGATTACACTTCTGTTAATAATTCTGTATAACAATAATTTTGTATAATTATAATTCTGTAAGTAATATCTGGTAAATAGTTCCATCATATAGTTCCACTTGTTCAAGTTTACATGTGTGAAGATCCCATCAAACTACACAAACCTTTTTTATTAGAATGGTGTGGAAGAGTTTGTCAAGTGATCTGCAAAATCATCATCATCATCATCATCATCATCATCATGTTGTACATATTACTGGTTGGAGGTGAACTGATATTAAGCTCCTATACTGTTTGTGCTCCTGCAGCAAAGGCCTTTATCAATAAATATGATCCTGCCACTTGCTATCTGTTTTTTCCTCTCACTCAGATGACTGCAGCATCAAATGATAATATGAATTTTTTTGCCACAGAACGGAGGCAATTAGAGCTTTCATTAAACACACCTCAACTAGAGGCAATAGCCTTTGGAGTCAATAGGTTTGAGAGAAGAACCTTTTGTTGTCATTCTGTTCTGTGTGGAAATACATAAAAACAGGCACAGAAAAACATATTTGTTTGAGTTCACAGATGACCCCTCAAAAACCGCAGTTACAGGTAAATAATCAGTTCTTTTCCTGTTAGTTGGCATTTGTTCTCCAAATTCGTCCAAAGAAGTATCTATGAGAATTGCATGATGAATTGCCTGCTTACAAGAACTGAAACCCACTGATGCCAGCAGGGTTGACTTGAAGTTATGGGATTATAAAACCGCTACCTCGGTCCCGTTTGTGAATAATTCAATTATGCATAAAACGGCTCAGTTTGTTTTGTGGCTGAAAACAAAAATTGAGGCCAGAAATATGACACCATGTCTAGGAAAAGAGGCTCGTTTCCTACTGTGCCTAATGAGCTACGTTCAAGATCTTTTTCCAAAACAAGTCTACACAACTGTTGGGTTGTCAAGAGGATGTCGCACCGTAACCTCAGTGGGGTGCCAACACTTTTGCCAAAAGAACAAACTGCACCCCCCCCTTTTAAGCAGAAGTGGAAAAGGAAAATTAGTAGTAGTGAGGAAGTTTCAGAGAGGGTAGCCGTGTTAGTCTTTTCAAGAATTTCAGGCAAAACTGTATGAGAAAACAACAACCAAAGAGATGGGTTTCAGCCAAAATCCCCAAGAGGGCAATCAGCAGACAAGAATGAATGCATAAGTAACTGGAGGGGCATCTGGCCACCCTGTCGCTATCCGCGCAAGCTTGCAAGTGCCGCCGTTGATCGGTTGAGCATTTCCTGTCTGCAGTGCGCAGAGCTAGAAACACGTGTAATCGTCGTGGTTTTGCGGAAGACCTCGGCAAGCCCTTTAATATCACGTTTGCATGTTTACTCGAAGCAATAATAAGAGCTGCCGATAAATAACAATGGGAACACCCTGGCCAGCGGCTTGAGAAAACTCTAGGGTACGGTCCCCGGTGTTAATGGATTACAGACTGTCAGGATGTTGAAGACAATCCTGCAAGGAAATCCGACACCTTTATCGTCTGAATTCACTGACTTTATTAATGCGTGGTTTTAAAAGGAGAAACGCGGCCTCCAATCCGAGGGCGGGTGGCAGTTGCTTAGGCGATCAGTTCTTCTTCGCCGATCAAGATTGCTCGTCTTCCCTCGAAAGCCACATTCACTGTCTTGAAAAATGGTCGTTTCTCGAGGTGGCCGGAGAGGCTCTCCCGCGTTGGGTGGGTTTCTTGAAGGGCGCGCGAGGGAAAGCCCCGGGCAGCCCGGAAGTGACGTGCCCCGAGCCGGCCTCGGCGGGGCTCCTCCATTTCCGCTCGGGCCTCGCTTCCCGGGAGACGCCGCCGAGGTCGCTCCGGAAAATGAGCACCATGTTTGCAGACACCGTCCTGATCGTTTTCATTTCGGTCTGCACCGCGCTGCTCGCCGAGGGTGAGCGCCTTGGGCCGGGGGCCGGAGGGAGGGCGAGGCGGCGGGCGCTGCAACTCGGCGGCGGGCGTTGGGTCCCCAGAGAAGCTGCAGCGGGGCTCCCCCTCCTTCGCGGCTGGCGGGCAACGGGAACCCGGGGGTGTGTGTGTGTGTGTATGCATGGGGGGGTGGGGGTGGGGTCGGGATTCTGCCGACTACGTGAAGGAGAGGGAGGTTGGGGGTGCGGGTGGGAGCAGCAACGGGTTGTGCCTCGTTTAGGAGTCATGCGTTATTGGGAGGGGGAGAAGGTGGCCGCGAGTTCTTCTTCCTGCATCTCCAGCAGCTGGGAAAGGGGTGCCCGAAGGCCACCGAGAGGACCTGGGTAGATAAGGAGCCTGCCTGACCAAATGGGGAGCCAGTTGGGTGACGTGGTTTTAGGGCAGTGGTGGCCAAACTTCAGCCCTCCAGATGTTTTAGAACACAACTCCCAGAATTCCAAGCCTGTATTGCCAATGACAAAGGGCTGTGGGAGTTGTGGTCCAAAATATCTGGAGGGCCAAAGTTTGGCCACCACTCTTTTAGGGTGTTGGGCTGCGGGGGTCAGCAGACACGGGTTCACATCCTCACGACGCCCAGGTAGTGACCTTGGGTTGGTGATATTCTCAGCCTTACCTACCTCACAGGGTTGGGGAACAGAAGAAGTCAGCGCATGCGACCTCAAATTCACAGCATGTAAATGCAATCAGCCACATGTTGCAGAGAGAGCTACCACTTGTTTCTGCTTCCTGGAGAGGATATTGTGATTCTTCAGAAGTAATCACCATCAGCCATTTGTGATAGTGGGGAGTGCTGCTCCATTCAGTCTTTAACAGTTGTTTTAACTCATGCTGCAGCTGGGTGGCTAAGACCAGCAGTTTAAGTACCTGGCTACAGAGCCACTGTGCTTCCTGGGAGAACAACCAGTCTGTGTGGTTTCAGGCAAGCTGCCCAGTCCCAGGGCACTCCTGGAGAAGGAATTGGTAAACCACTTCTGAGCATTCTCTACCTGGAAAACCCTGAAAAGAGCTGTCATAGGTCCCAGTCACCTTGTTACCAAATTGTTGTTGTTACTGTTGATGTTGTCTGGGGTGAAAAAAGTGCAGCACATGGGTCACATGTCCTGAAAGGCAATGTTGTGGGATTCCTAGTGCATTTCCCCCAAAACAAAATGTATTTCCCAGTGCTAGAGACTTAATGCAGGAGAAACATTATTTTGATTTAGGGGAGTCAAAGCGGTCATCACTAGCTGCCTAGATGCCCTAAGCACATCCGATCTCGCCTGATTTCGGAAGCTAAGCAGCGTCGGCCCTGGTTAGTACTTGGATGGGAGACCACCAGGGAAGACCAGGTGCTGTAGGCGCCTGGAGTAGGAACTGGCAAACCACTCCAGTATTCCTGCCAAGAAAACTCCATGGACATGGGGTCACGAAGAGTCGGTCACGACTGTAACGACACAACACACACACAAGCGGTCATCAACTCTCCCAACTCACATATCAAAAAAGTCTGCCTAATGTTTCTTTGTACTAGTAGTGAACTCATTATTCAAATATGTGTGCTTATACTGTATACTCATGATTGTATTACAGTAGGACCTCAATATCTGCTGGGGATTTGTTCCAGGCCTTCCCATGGATAATGAAAACCATGGATAAGAGACAACACCAAAATCCCAAAAAACCTGCTGTTTTGTGACAGTAGCTTGCTTTACAGCTTCTGTTTGTGACAGTAGCTTGCTTTATGGTTTCTGTTTTATGACAGTATCTTGCTTTACAGCTGTTGTTTGTGATAGTAGCTTCCTTTGCAGCTGCTGAATTATTTATTTACTTTTTTCCTCTGCCAACTGTGGATAACTGAATCAGTGGAGAATGAATCAGTGGATACGGGGGTCCTAGTATATTTAAAAAAGTATCAGCACAATTAAAAACTTAGGGGTGAATATTACTTGGATTTTACAAGATATAATTAAAATGAATTTGGATATTTTGGGGAAAGAGATAAAGGTATATAAAAATTAAGAATTTAATGTTTTGAAAATTATTCCTAAATAATATTTCCTTTTCTGAATATTATGTAGGTAGTGCTGCAGGTTAAACCACTGAGCCAGTGGGCTTGTCTGTCAAAAGGTTGGCAGTTTGAATCCACATGATGGGGTGAGCTCCCGTTGCTTGCCCCAGCTTATGCCAACCTTATTTATTTGTTTATTTTTATTTTTTGAATATTTTTACCCCACCTTTCTCCTTGGAAAAGGACCCAAGGTGGCTTACAATAATGGGGGATAATATGCAGCCCAGAACATTTAAGACATATTCAAGTTTAAGAACAGGGAATTAGAAAAAGCATCTTACAACAATTGAAAGGCATCTTTAAAGCTAAAAAGAGCATGCAAACAGTTAAAAGGGGAAAATCATTATGAGGGATGGAAACTAATATGGAAAAAACAGGTGTTCTTGTAAAATCAGTCAATGCAATCATGCATGGTAATTCATCAGGTAGTCCATCATTCAGGGATTATAGTTTAAAGTACATACAAATGTTAATAGATAAATAGGTACCACTTCAGTGGGAAGATAATGGTTTTCCATGCACTTGAACATTTAGTCATATTGGCCACATGACCATGGCCATGCATCAATGGACAAAGGCTGGCTCTTCAACTTATAAATGGAGATGAGCACCACCCACTAGTGCTAGAAATGACTGAATTTAATTGTCAGGGAGAACCATTATCTTTTTACTAATAAATATTACTGAAAAACAGTTAAAAGAATGGCAGTTTACTGCAATTGTAATAGTAGCCAGGATTAATAAGAAATTTAGGTACTGTACATAGGAAGTCTTGGTATATCTCATTAAATTATACTATATAGCAAATCACTTGAAATGTAGACTATGTGGCCAGCATCTTCAGAGGGCAAGGCGCTCAGGGAAGTAGGAGTTCTCTCTCTGCTTTAGGGTATAGAATGAGTGAGACTGTGGGGTTTTAAAGTCGGGGGAAAGGGGAAACTTGTACTATGCAGGAGAATAGCTGTTAGTCATTGTATTGTGATGGCAGGATTAATAAGTTTCTCTGCAATCAGGGGTGTTAGCAATCCTTCTCTATGGTTGATGGGTGTCATTAGCTGTTCTGTTGTGTGAACTGATCATTGGTGCTTGTGGCTGAGTGGGAATTACTGAACTTTGATCTTTTGTAGTTTTCAGTATTGGAAGCCAGGCTTTGTTGATTTTTAGACTTTCTTCTTTTCTATTTATTTATTTAAGAGTATTTTTACCCTGCCTTTCTCCTTGGAAAAGGACCGAAGGTTGAAACTGTGCTTGTGTTTTTGGATTTAAATGGCTTCTCTGTATAGTCTGACATAATAATTGTTAGTGTTGTGTCCTGAAAGAGGATTTCATGTCCAGTTTATTTCAGGGTGCATTCAGCTACTGCTTAATTTTCTGGTTATTTCAGCCTGCAGTGTCTTTCATGTTCTTTGATTCTGGTCTGGATGCTGCACTTTGTGGTCCCAGTATATACCTGGCCACATCAACAAGATATTCGGCGTACTCCTGCAGTGGTGAGTGGGTTCCTTTTGTCCTTTGCTGACCGTAGCACTTGTTGTATTTTTGTGGTGTGTCTAAATACCGGTGGTGGTAGGTTGTGTTTTTTCAACACTTTGTCCATGCAGTCCATCGTGACTGCTTTTATGTATGGCAGAAATGCTTTGTTTGTTGGGCGCTGTTTTTCTTCTACAGTTTGGTGGTGGTGTTTTTTCGATTTAATGGCTCTTTTGATTTCATTCTTGGAATAGCCATTTGCCTGTAGGGCCCAATTCAGGTGGCTGAGTTCAGTGTTGAGGAATCCAGCTTCACAGTTTTGATTTGTGCGGTCTACAAATGTTTTGCTTATGCCTCTTTTTTGTCGTGGGTGGTAGTTGGAATTTTTATGTAGGTACAGTAGGGCTCCTGTATCCACTGATTCATTAACAACTGATTCAGTTATCCATGGCTGGCAGGGGAAAAATAGTTAAATAAATAATTCAACAGCCAGCCGTAAAAAAAGGTCGTCATAATCCAGCAGCCGTAAAGCAAGCTACTGTCACAAAACAGCAGGTTTTTTTTGGGGGGGGGTGTTCTCTCTTATCCACAATTTTTGTTATCCATGGGAAGGCCTGGAACCAAACCGCAGTGGATACCGGGGTGGTCCTACTGTACTGGTCTGTTTAGGTGGGTTATCTGTAGACCTTGTGTTCTAATTGGAGGTCCAGTTTACATATGACTATGACATCTAAGAATGGAAGTTTCTCCCTCTAGTTCTTTTTCCATGGTGAATTGTATATTTAGGTGGATATTGTTAAGGTAGTTTAGAAATTTTTCCGGTTTATCTTCACCATGGCTCCAGATTATGAATGTGTCACACACATACTGTGAGTGCAAAGGATGCTGCATCCAGGGCTTGTTTTTTGAAATGTTTCACGTAGCAGTTCACTATTACCGGGCTGAGGGGGCTCCCCATGGCAACTCCTTCTGTTTGTTCATAGAAGTCATCCTTTTGTCATGTATTGAGCCTTGTGGCTCAGTGGTTAAATGCCTGTACTCGAAGTAAAACTGTGCTCACGACCTGGGGTTCAATCCCAGGTAGCAGGCTCAAGGTTCACTCAGCCTTCCATCCTTCCGAGGTCGATAAAATGAGTACCCAGCTTGCTGGGGGGGCAATGTGTAGCCTGCACACTGTAATTAAAATTGTAAACCGCCCAGAGACTACTTGTAGTGGTATGGGGCGGTATATAAGCAGAACAATTTGCTTTTTGTTTTGCTTTTTATCCCACTGGAAGTAGCTGGTCATCAGGCAATGTTGGAATAGGGCCTTAATGTCTTCTGGGAAGATCTGCTGGATGAGTGTTAAAGTATCCTTTATTGGTACCTTGGTGAAAAGTGATACTACATCAGTCCACTGTACAGTATGGTGTTGGCAAAAAGGTTGCTTTTGGTCCATTCCCTTTGGAAATACATGCTGGAAATGGAACAAATCTGAAGAGTCTTGTCTGCATCAAAAAGCAGAAGCTCCCAGTGGGCTAGAAAGGTGCAAGTAGGCATGCTCTGGGATGAATTGCTTTGTCAAAGGGACGGACCCAATCTGTCCCCATAGTGATAGAAACAGTGGGCTGATTCCCATAGACTCACAGTGAGTTTTGTGGGAGGTGTAGTCAATTTGTCATTTCTTTATTAGGGAACTTAGTAATAATATAAAGCTCATATTATTACTGTTTTGCAACAGTAATAATATTTGGTAGGAATAGTATTTGGTTGTTCAGTTGTAGGCAACTTAACTGGATGGAATAATAACACAAGGAATCAAGACAGGGGGGTCATTGTGAATGTACTGCTTTTCCCTCTGAAGTTTTCCTCACCTGTTAGAGGCTCCTGTCTTGACTTTTACCTTACAGGTGGGACATGCCAACATTGGACTGGTACACAGCCAAACTGGGAAATGGTTTAGCTAGTTCTGGGGGCTGCAATTGAACTAAAATACAGTGGACCCTTGTACAATCACCCCAAGTCAATCGTGGGGGTTAGGGACCCACCCCACCCGTCATGCATGAAAATCCGCGATATGCGGAAGCGGGTGGGGTGGGGGCTGGGGGCAATCGCGCACCTGTCCGAGGCTTCTCGGAGGAGCGCAGAGTGACCCGATCGCCCCCCCGCCGCCCCCTCCGCGGCTCCGAGGCTTCTGGAGGAGCGCGGGGCGACGCGGAGCGACCGGATCGCACCCCATGCCCCGCCCACGGCTCTGAGGCTTCCGGGGGTGCAGAGTGACCTGATCACCCCCCGCCGGCCCCCCGCACAGCTCCAAGGCTTCGCGGAGGAGTGCCGGGGCAGCATGGAGCAGCCCGATCGCCCCCCGCTCCCCCCGTGGCTCCGAGGCTTCTAGAGGATCGCGGGGGCGGCGCAGAGCGACCCAATCACCCCCACCGCCCCCCACGCGCTGCTCCGAGGCTTCTTGGAGGAGCGTGGGGAGCGGCGCGGAGAGACCCGGTCACCCCCGCCACTGCCCCGCATGGCTTCGAGGTGCAGGTACTGCGATCCTGCGATGTAGTGGGACCGCAGTACCTGAACCGCAAAATGGCGGGAGGGTGACTGTATAACAAACAGTTTGTATAACATACAATTTATACAACATAAAATAATCCAGAGGTAGGGGAAATTTGCTTAACATAATTGCCTATGGGCCAAATCCGTGCAACATAAACATGGGATCACTGCATTTTCAATGCATTCCTATGCTTAACATAATTTCATTTGGAACGAATTAATTCCTTTATACAAGGTACCACTGTATGTGTTGCAACATATTCTAGTTTGGCAGTGCACATGATTATTCTGTATCTTGATAAGCTCTGTTCATTTCAGGCATAACATGGGTCCTGGTTTACAGAACTGACAAATACAAGAGGCTGAAAGCAGAAGTGGAGAAACAGAGTAAAAAATGTAAGTGTCACCTCCAAATGCAAATAGCAAATAATGATGTTTGTTCCAGAAATATTTAAGCATGCCTCATTAATTCCACATTGGTAGAAAAAACTGAAAAGGTGTTGTGACCCAATGTGGCTGTACTGCTTTACAGATTTCCCCACCTTCATTAAGATTTAAAACAGAATGACATGATACAGCTAGTATGAGAGACGCTATACCTCTCTGATACTAGTTGCTGAGAGAGAAGAGCAGGACAAGGGCTGTTGCACCTCTGCTGTGGTTCTGGTCTTGTCATAGCCATCAAATTGGCTCCTGTGGACCACAGAGTGCTGTGAAGGATAGGTCTCTCTGGTCTTATCCAGTATAGCTTCTTGGGTGTTACATTTCTTTCTGAATTTGAAAAAGCAATCTAAAGTCAGTCACTTAAAGTGTCACTAAAGAGTCAAGCAGTCTGTTTGGACAGAGCAGTATGTACAAAAGCAAGAAGCTTAAACAGTGCTGATGCAAAGTTTGAATTGGCATTCTTATTAAAATACTTCCTGGTTTACTGGAGATAGAAAAGTCATATGGGATATGTGGTACCCCATCTCCTTAATCTCCCCCCCCCATTTCTTATAGAAAATAAATATTTTAAAAAAATCTATGTAGTTTCTAAATTTGATTTTTACAAAGGGTCCTGGAGTAAATTCCTATTCTGTCCATAATATGTCCATAATTTGTTGATATGTATTCAGACATTTATTTTCTTAAAACATTTGAAACACTATCAACAATTTTGTGGGGGAATGCAATCTATGAAATTTATTTATTTATTTACTGCCCAATTTTCCCTAGGGAACTCAGGGCGGTGAACAATAAAACTGAGTTTTCTACTCAGTGAAAATCACATTAAATAATCTGAAGTATTTAAATACATCAACAACATTTTGAATATTTGAAAACAATAATTCAAAGAAAACAAAATGTAGCGCACAGAAGTATTGAAAGCCAACCCATGATGTTCTTAGGTGCTAAATGACAGGTTTGATACTTGGATGAACAGCCAGGTTTGAGCTTGGTGCTCAACTAAAGGCATTTTTGACACTTGTTGCACTTTTAGGGTTGTAAAAGTGAGAAGGTCCTTTCCTGCATCTGTATATAGTATATAGTATACCAATCTCAATGGCCCAAAAATGAAGCAGAGCATTTCCAGGAGATGCTCATGATCAGGTAGGTATATATGAGAAGAGGTGTTTCCTCAGGACTGGTATGACATAGATTCTGTACAGTATTCTTAGCAGTGATCTAACTGCAACAGACTTTTCTAACTGGCCTTCATCTTCAAGGGCAGTCCCACATAGACTACACTGCAATGGTCTAAACGGAAGGTCAAGAGTTCACAGACTCCAGAAGCTGGGTGCCCTTATTCTTGAATGGGTGTAACTTGTGGAGTAGCTAAAGCTGTCCCTGGGCATTCTGAGCCACTAAGTCCACCTGGTTCTTTAATGACAGATGGATCCAAAAGTAGCTACACGTTATACATTTGTCCGTCAGATGGAGTGTAATCTCATCTAGAACATTTTGCCTACCATTTTCCAGCAAGGGAATGACTAAGCCCTGTCTTGTTGGCATTCAGCATAAGGTTTTTGGCTCTCATCCAGCCCATGACAGAATTCGTTCTGCCCATTACTGCATTCAGATACTGGTCCAGCAGCTGATCTCACCTGTCTCTGATGACAAAGAAAAACCGGAGCTGGGTGTCATCTGCATCCTGCAACTAAGCCCGATGGTGATCTCATTGGGCAGTTTCATGTGGATGCTAAAGAGCATGGTAGAGCCCTTTCACCGCTTTGAAGCCATGAGGCTGAGAAGAAATTCCCCACTGTCCCAGTAGCCAGCCCTGAAGATCAGAACTGGATCAGTCTTGGCTTAAGCTTACCCTTCTGTCCACTTTATTACTATAGAGAACAGAACAAAAAAGTGAGTTGAAAAGCTCCCAGGAAGGAACATGGCAATTTACTTTGCCTGCAACGTATCAAAAGCTCCAGAGAGATCTAGGAGAATCAGCTGTGTAGCTTTCCCCATCTCTCTCCCAAAGCAGGTTGCTTATCGGGGCAATCCAAGCTATTTCACTTCCAAAACCAAGCCTAACATCATACTGGCATGTATCTAGATGTTCAGTTTCCTCCAAGAACATTCAGAGTTGCCCATCCTTGGCAGTCTCAATCTTCTTGGCCAAAAAAGCAATGCTTTAAGTGGGAGAGTAGTTCTTATCTAGCTCAAAGAGAACCCTTTTCCAGAAAGGACACACCACTACCTCTTTCAAGGCAGTAGGCACCACCCTCTGACATAATGAGATAGTTAGCGCCCCTGGCCTGAACTGGTTAGCTATTATCAGCCAAGGTATTAAAGACTGAGTTTGCATCTAGTATATTCAACCCATTTTTCAGAATGTCCATTTGGGGACAGTTGTATCAATTGCTCTTTCCATCTCACTAGTTGATGGCTTTAACAGAACCACCAGTCCTGTCCATTGTAAGATCCCAGGGATATTTAGGATGAACCATTATCTTGTGAAGCTTACATGAGTCAAGAAAGCAGGAAGAATGTTTTATCAAAAGACAGTGCAAGGGGGAAATAGCGGGGTAAGACAGTTCATTTTACGCGTGTTGAGAATGTGGTTCTCTATTACTGTATTTCTCAGTTGCAAAATATTCCTTGTACATGAATTGTTATAGTCCTGCAACACTGAACATAAGAGCTACTTAATTTGTTTTTTGATATAAATTTTAAATATATAATTTGTGTGTGTGTGTGTGTGTGTGTGTGTGTGTGTTTAATATTTATATATATATAAATTCCACCTTCATCCAAAGTAAATTTCAGGACAGTTTGTTGTAGTTTACAAAATAATTTTTAAATGTATGACATTAATGTCTTGGAGAAAATATATTTAATCATATAACCTTAATGCTCATGTTTGGAAAAACACACTGAAAAACCAATACTGTAGTTGTGAATGAGAGAGTGTTGGGGTGGGTAATAGAGCAAATATCTAAACATCTGCTTTTAAAATGCAGGATGTATTTTATACAGTCATCTTCGTGGAAACTAACTGATTTGAAAGATACTGCATCTGTTTTAACTTTGGGGAAAATTGCAAATGTAGTTGCAAAGTTCTATTCCAGTAAAGGTAGATAAGCAAATTTCTTTTTCAATTTGCTTTTCCTTAGAAAATATTCTTAATAAATTATACTTTAAAGCTATAGCTTATACTGTTTATTTTTGATATAAATAGAAAGCATGTGATAATTTTCAGATCAGATCAAATGGTACTAATGCAGCTATAGTGATAAATGTCAATTTCAACTGTTTTGGGTAAACTGTCATAATACACTCTGAAGGTGGAAGTAGAGACAGCAGCCTTCTTTCCTGTTACAAGGGAATCCTGCTCTGTGCTGCTCTGTACTGCAAAGTGTGGTTAATGGTTCTTCTATGCTGATCTCTCTAGCTTCTTTGGGCCATGCTAGATAGTAGTTAAAGCACTACCAACCAACAATTTGGGCTTTTCTCTGTCTAAAAAAGAAATAACCAGCCTTTTGTACTTGCCAAAAGTTGACATAATTTGACAAGATGCTCAAAACAGAGATGACTGTAGTTATGATAAGAGTTTGATGCAGATGGTTTAAGCAAATATATAACGGACTAGAGTATATTTCTTTAATGAAATATCCTAAAATGGCAGGTAGATTAATACATGAGTGGAAGATAAAAGATAAAAAAGAAAGAAGTAAAAGTAGTTTAGTTGAGGAAATTTGGGTTCTTGTTCTTGAATTCAGCATATTGTGCTTCCTCAAACTCTTGATACAATAGACTCCGTCCTGAGTTTTTTCTTTTTCTCTTTAACACTTCTGCATTTGCCCCCCCCCAACATGTTCACATTATTTTGCTTTCTGAGATGTTGTCCTACCTCATTGTTTTATTTTGCTATAGGCATTTGTTGTTGAGAACTAGGAGGTAGTAAAATGGTATTACTGTATATTCTTTATGAGAACAAACTCACAGTGTCATCTGATCTCTGCAGTGGAGAAAAAGAAGGAAACAATTACAGAATCAGCTGGTCGACAGCAGAAAAAGAAAATAGGTAATATTTGGATCTGAAGTATGTGTAGCTTTTTAAAAGATTCATTAAGAGGTGTGGGAAGTGGTCCTACTCTATACACATGCTCCAAAATATACAGTGTGTGAAGATTCTCAGTCATCCAGGTGATATTATCTGAAAGTTGAGTCATGGCAACTGGACTTCTTTTCTTGAGAGAGTGAAATGTTTCGCTGCTCATCCAAACAGCTTCGTCAGTCTGAGGAAAGCTAGTTGTTAGTCCTCCATTTTATAGTTCACTTTGACCTCATGTCACTGTGGTCTGAAATAGGCTCATAAGATGAACAATGGTCTGAATAGGCTCATTAGGTGCACAATAGTCTCAATAGGTCATTAGGTAGACAATGACCTAAGGTGCAGAAACCCATAAAGTATGGGTCATTAGCCTTGGTGGTGGAGGTGTGAAGGCTTTTTGATTTGTTTGTGGATTGTTGAAATCACTGCCTGATAAGTAGCAGATAGACTGTGCCTGAGACCCCCCACCTCTGTTGAGAGAGGGGTTTCCAATGCTCACGTGAATGGCTTCCTTGACCCCTCTCTCAAATCACCTAACCTCTCTGTCTAATATGTGTACAGTCACCCCCCGCCATTTCGCGGTTCAGGTACTGCGGTCCCACTACATCGCGGGATCGCAGTACCTGCACCTCAAAGCTGTGTCGGGGAGGGGGGGGGCGATCAGGTTGCTCTGTGCCACTCTCTTCTGAGAAGCCTTGGAGCCACGGGGGGCAGCGGGGGGGGTGATCGGGTCACTCCGCGCCTCCCCCGCGCTCCTCCAAGAAGCCTCAGAGTTGTGGGGGGGGCAATCAGGTCACTCCGTGCCGCCCCTCCGCGCTCCTCCAAGAAGCTTTGGAGCCGCGGGGGGGGCGGCAATCGGGTCGCTCCGCGCCGCCCCCCACGCTTCTCCGAGAAGCCTCGGACAGGCGCGCGATCACCCCCCAGGCCCCACCCCACCTGCTTCCGGATATCGCGGATTTTCATGCGTCACGGGTGGGGTGGGTCCCTAACCGCCGCGATCGGTGGGGGGTGACTGTACATCAGCATCTTTGAACAAGTGCCCTTTGTCCTTCAAATGGAGGTGTACTGCTGATTCTGTTCCTGAGCTGTTACCCCTCCTATGTTGGGCCATCCTTCTGTTTAATAGAGGTCTACACAATCCTCAGTACATTGGACCGCATATACTATATTGCTTCTTTTGTGTTTTTGTGTTGGGTTCTTTGGGTGGACGAATATCTACCTTAGTGTGTTTATGGATTTGAAGTAAACAGGGATGTGTTTGCCAAAAATCCTTTTAAGATTTTCAGACACTTCAGTCATGTAGGCAATGACCAGTTCTTCTGTTGGCTCTGGGTCTCAGGCTGATCCATTGTTCTTCTGGGGCAGGACACTACTTTTCAGTCCCTATTTCAGACCAGGGTGGCATGAGGTCAAAGTGAACTATAAAATGGAGGAGTCACAACTAGCTTTCCTCGGACTGTTGAAGCTGTTTGGGTGAGCAGTGAAATGTTTCAATCTCTCAAGAAAAGAAGTCCAGTTTTTAATGACTCAACTTCCAGATATTTTGTTAACTATTGAAGTTGGCTTTCTAAAAATTAAACATTTCATTTCATTTTTGCTAATTGAAGTTTTGTGAGTTTAAATCTTGCTGTGCAACTTTAAGCCCTGCAACCAGGATGACTGTGGCAACCATGCATGGCTCTTTCAGGATAACAAAAACCTTCCTAGAGCCTTGCAACACCCCCCCCCCCCCCCCCGTTTAGAAGGGATCCCTGAACCCTGTGGAGAGAGTACTAAGGGACTTTTTATTGCCCCCAAATGGCAACACCACTGCTGCAACTGGTATTGTTCCTGTTATGCAGCTCCACTCCCCCAAGAGGATTTCAACATGAGGTTATTACAAGATATCTATCAATATGTTGTTTTTAATACAAAATATGTAAGGAGAATGCACTTTATTTAGAAACGACATGCTCCAGTTTTAAGAATAAAAATAACAGCTGAAATCCTGTTACTTAGTGTATTGTGTCACAATTAGAGTTGGCTCATTAACAAAGACCACTCCTGAAATTGAAGAGTAATAATTGAGTTCCTGTGCTATGAGAGGGAGTTATAATAATAATAAGAATAATAAGAATAATAATACAAGTGAACCCTTGTATAACAAACGATTTGTATAACATAAAATCTGTACAACCTAAAAATTTCCAGAGATAGGGGAAATTTGCTTAACAAAATCACCTATGGGGCAAATCCGTACAACATAAAAATGGGTTTACTCCGTTTTCAAAGCATTCCTATGGGCAATTGGTATAAAGGAAAATTTGCTTAACATAATTTAATTTGGAACAAATTAATTCCTTTATACAAGGTACCACTGTAATAATCTTAGAATAATCTTACAATATGTGGTTATTGTATTAGAATATTGTAACCCTTGCCATGTTTGCGTCAGTGTGCCTTTCTGTTATACCAGGAATGTAGCCCATAGGCTGTTTTTCCTGTTGCAGAATGCATCGTGTCAGTTGCTTACAGCCTTGTTGGAAGTGAATGCCTGACCCTGTGACCTGCAGTAACTTATTTCATTCTGTTTTTCAGAGAGGCAAGAGGAAAAATTAAAAAACAACAACAGAGATCTGTCAATGGTGAGTAAGCATCACACACACAGTAATTCCCAAATAGGAATCATTGGAGCAATTTGCTTGAAAACGTAATACAGTAATTGCAGCACATAAAAAATTACCACAATTTTACCATCTCTATAGGGACACTCTTCTTATGTTCTGATGGTGCAGCACTTAAACAACTGTCCTATAAAACTAGAGTTAAATGGTTCCCAAAACACTCCTACTGCTCTTACCACTGTCAGCTTATGATGTGCATTAGATTTGGCTGACGTCTGAGCAGACATTTAGACCAAGGCAAAGTGAGTATTCTCCAGCTCTCCCCACCCAAAAACTTCCGTTAGTCCAAAATAGGACAACAAAACGGTTACCTAAGATTGAATATTCAGTCTTAATGAGCCAATGTTGTGGTGCCCATACTGATTGCTGCTCCATTTCTAGACCCAAGTATTAAGCTAAGGCTTAGATGCCTTGGGTACAGGTTATCTAAATGAGCATTTCCTTCCATATGTATACCTATCTGGACCTTGATGCCCTTCTTGTGAGGTCTTTTACTAGATGACTGCAGAATGAATTTATGGTTGGTGGTTGCAAGAGTGAAATATTTTCCATTGGTGGCACCCCCTCATCTCTCCTCTCCAGATTACTTGACACTACTGATTTCTTTCTTGGGATCGGACTTCCAGGCAACTAGGCTGTGTAGTTCTTCTATTCTTTAAATAGGTTTTTAAATCTTTGCGTTGTTTTTGTCTTCTCCTAGTGATTTTATTCTGTGTCTCTTTGAGACATCATGTGTTTTGTATGCATGTTTCTTTGTTCTTGGGGTGCAGTGTTTAAACTGCAGTACTGCTGTCAAAACTCTGCTCATGACTTGAGTTCAGTCTTGATTGGCTCAGAGGGCTGACTGGAGGTAGACCTAGCCTTCCATCCTTAGGCGGTTGGGGAATTGAGTATCTAGCTCCTGGGAGGAGGCAATGTGTGTCCTATGTAATTAAATTATAAACTGCCCATAGAGTGCATTAAGCAGTATGGGGCAATATATAAGCCACACACTCTGCTTTTCTCTAATTTAGAAAAATCTGTGAACTTGCTGAAGAGCTGCTAAGTATTGCAAAAGTGTAGTAAATGAATCACTATCCTTCTAATCTGGGTACAGGCTCTTGTGAGAAAGTGCTGAACCCCATAGAGCAGCCTTCCAATGCAATGTCCTTCAAATGTTTTGGGACTAGAATGCCCAAGGAAGTAATAGCCCAAAATACTTTATGGAAAGAACTTTAGAGATTGCTCTGGAGTGCCAACCATTTCATCCAGAAATGTGTTAGGGGCCTTACTTCTTCAGATAGGGTTAGATGATAAGTTCAGATGGTGTGACCCCCCAAAATAAGTGTCTGTACATGCATGTGCCCACTCTCACAACCATTTTTGCAGTAAGAGTGAGAAGAATGTTCTGTACAAGGAGAGCTCCCTTCTTACATTTCCTTCCCATTTTTGAAATGTTAACTGTTCTCACTTATTCTGATTGCAGGTTCGTATGAAATCCATGTTTGCAATTGGTTTTTGTTTCACGGCTCTGATGGGAATGTTCAATTCCATGTAAGTGGATACATCACATTATTTTAAGAGCTGCTACTAAATCTTTGTTTGTTATACTTCCTTATTGTGTTTACCGTTTCTTACTGGGCCTGACAGCTGTCGAGCATAAAGGCAACAGTGCTGGTATAGACAATACTGTACTTGTACATTAATCAGTTGTAGGTAGTGTAATACACAGTTTATGGATTTGTTGATGATTGCTTAGAAGTAAAAAGGGTTTGAGCTGCATAACCCATAAAATACAAGGCTAGGCTAGGTGATACCTTTATAGGTCACTAATAAAATGCTGTGATGCCTACAAATAACACCATGAGAAAAATATCTGCTTGTCCATGGTAATGGCTCTACTGGATCATTAATTTCAGATATGAATTTTGGGGGTTCTACCAGACTTTTTTTACAGAATATTCAATGGAGGAGGCAGAGATAACCACCTAACATGAGATGTTGTTTTGCAAGATCATAGGATAGCTCTTAATGATAGGACATTTTGGAAGTCAGTAACTCATACAGATCCTGTCCATTCTGTCATATAGATACTGTATATGGAACTCTAGTGGCAGGCACATGTACACATGCATGCATGCAACCACACACACACACACACACACACACACACACACACACACACAAAAGGCACAAGGCTCAGACATGATCTGTTTTGGCACAATTTATTGAGATGCAAAATAGCTCTTTGCTTACTCTTTGCAAATTGGTAATTTCTGAAAAGACAACTGGTGGGCTGTGGTGTTGAAAGGGAGGGTTGAAAAAAACCCTCCTCTATTTTCATATTTTGGAATTTTTAATATTTCCTTAACTGACACAGTGGAATTTTGAAACCAGGTTGATACATTGCCATTTCAATATGGCAGTTGCTTTTTTTGCAAACAAAAAAGTATGTTACCCCAGCATCTTGAATGAGGTTTGAGAAAAAGGTGGGGGATGATTGCTGACTCCTGGGTCAGTTCAGCCCTAGCAAAGCCCCCGTGGATGAAAAAGGCAGGGGGGAAAAAGAGGTGGGTGGGACTGGCCCTGATCTGCCAGGTTCACCCAAAAGTCAGGGTGAGATTCCCAGGCCGCAGTTCACTCGCAGTGGGTGCTGGAGTTTGAGGTCAACTGACTTAAAGGAAGACTATTCTTAAGATGAGTTGGATGAAATGATTATTAATGGAGTTAGGAATTGTGGTCTGTAGGTTTCCTATATACAGTGGTACCTCGGATAATGAATTTAATTCATTCTCTGAGGCAATTCGTTATCCGAAACATGGTTTCCCATAGGAATGAATGGGAAACCAATTAATCCATTCCACAGCTTAGGAAAATGACACAGACACCTGGTTTTTTCCTCAAAACTCTTTATAAAGTGCACTTTAAAGGTACAGATGTGATGCAGCCTGGGATAACTCAGTTTTTTTCTGACTCTTGCTCTTGCTCTACTTCTGAACTACAATTACTGGTTGACATAGGAATATTACCAATATCTGGCAACAATATTTCTCAATTTTCATGAATTTTATTCCAACTAGAGTTCTCTCTGAAACTTGCTGACTTGTTGAGAACTATTTTGTCACTACTTCTATCATAGAACCTGTATAACTTACTTCCTGTTTCATATCCAATAAATTGCAACCTGTTTGCTTTAGGGCTCCCTTCTCAATGAGGATCAGTCTTTTATTGTAAATAGTAAGCCTTGAAGATATAGCAGTAATGAAGTCAGGGTTCTAATAGAAATTGTGTAGGAGCTCCTCACACTCCAGGGATAGAGAATGGTCTGCTCACTGCTTATTTTAGTTGTTGTTCGTAATATAGAGCAGTGGTGGCAAACCTTTGGCACTCCAGATGTTTTGGACCAGCACTCCCAGCATTCCAAGCCTAGATTGCCAATGACAAGGGACTGTGGGAGTTGTGGTCCAAAACATCTGGAGTGCCAAAGGTTCACTACCACTGATATAGAGTATACTGTACTTTACAGTTGCCGTATGTTACCCTACCAGTCCTTTGAGAAAAGTTCTGCTGTGAGAAAGTGACCTGATGAGGATGTTGGCCAAAGAAAAAGAAAGAATGTGCCACTTCAACATGGAAGCTGCCCAGACAGCTCAGTGATTTAGCTACCTGGTTGTGGAGCCTGAGGTTGGAAGTTGAATTCCCTACACAGGAGGAGCTCCAGCCTGTGTGGCCTTGGGCAAGCTGTACAGTCCCAGGGCGCCCCCAGAGGGAGGAAAGGGCAAACCACTTCTGAGCACTTTATGTAGGAAATCCTGAAAAGGGTTGCTGGAAGTCACAATTAGATAGATATTGTTGTTATTTTAAAAGTTAACACTTGTTGCACTATATGCCTTAGGAAATGTGAACCTTGGTAACCAAACACAACACACCAGAAATTCAAATGCTGATTTAAAGTTTTAAAGAAGTCAAACTATTATTTCAAATAATATATCATTATTAGTGCCTGCATACATGCATACATAGATGTCGGGGGACTGGACAAGGAGTATAAACAAGTATTTCAGTGAAGCAACATTTCAGTGAAGACCTTGGAAATGCATATGTAAATTTGCAGCACTGTGTGGTAAAATGTTCATTATTGCGTGTTAGGATAGAAAATGAAGCCGTCATATTTGCATACAGACACTAGTTTGTTCTGCTTAATTCTCTGCTCTAAAATACCTCATGACGAGAATAGCCATTTCATTTTAGTGGATAGGTTTCTAATATCAAACAAAATCATTTTACTGGATTCATCACTGATTCTTTGTCACCCTGCACTTAATGTGTGTCCATAGGCGAGTCAGACATAAGGCCCGTACATTGTCACACTTCCTGCTCATTTTTCTTTTTTTAGCAGTGACCCAAAGAGGAGGCAGGAGTCACGTAGAATATCACACCGTTGATCAGGGGGAAGCTATCAAAGGGAGGCAAACATCCGTTCCTAGCCCTTCTGCCAAAAGGCCTTGGCTCTCTGCAGCATTGGCACTTGTTTGAAGATGTCGCTCCTTGACTTTGTTTATCTACAGGAAGAAACACTCATTTAAGAGTTTGTTGTACCAGAAACACCTGCTAAAATTGAGCAAGATGAGAGGAAATGCAGCTATGCGGTTTAGGAGGTGCATTTGGAAAGTGGTCAGCACAAGTCTGAATTCCGTTATTCCCACTTATTCTCCCCATAGCTTTAGTTGAAGAACATCGTAACTTCTGCACCTGCCAGGAACTTGGAATGCATAAGTTCTTTTCTCCTTTGCAGCAGTAACCAAATGGGCTGGCCATAAGCTGTTTTTTTCCTTCAAGAACATATAAGGTGTTTTTAGATATAGTGGTTTCTTCCACAACTCCGGTGTTAGTCCCTTAATTTTCAGTACATGCTGTTATTTTGCTAAGTGTTACCTCACATAAGTGCTGATGATTATCTCCAGAGGAACCCAGACATCTCAGCTCAGGTCCAAGCCATGGGCACCCAAATTCCAATCTGTAAAACATACAGAACAGGGACATGGCATACTTCAGAGGCTTGTTATGTCAATGGATAAAATGCTTGTGATGAGCTGAAAATGTGCAATTAAAATTATTCTAGGGTGTAATAGTCAAAGAAATCCCATACTGTATGTTCTAAGGATTTAGCTCTCTTTTGAACCATATATATAGTGCATTTCAGATACTATGTGTGTGTGTGTGTCTTGTGACTCTTCGTGACCTCATGTCCATGGAGTTTTCTTGGCAGGAATACTGAAGTGGTTTGGCAGTTCCTACTCCAGGCGCCTACAGCACCTGGTATTCCCTGGTGGTCACCCATCCAAGTACTAACCAGGGCTGAACCTGCTTAGCTTCCGAAATCAAGCTAGATTGGATGTTTTTAGGGTATCTACTTTAGATAATATAAGGTCAGTGGCAAGAAGAATAACTATTGAGGGGTCCTTAATGTGCCATGAAAGATGAAGCAGGTCACTGTTAAGAAGAGGGCACCCCAGTTATGGAATATCTTCCACAGAGATATGTTGGTTTTTATCAGAGTTGTGGCTGGTTTCTGTGTTACATCATCTAATTTTATGTATAGGGATTTTAGCTGTCCTGTTAACCAGTCAGAGCTTTGATTGCTGGTCAATATAGAAATATAGTAAACAATTAAGCAAGCTGGTGCTGCGTGTGGAGGAAAGGCTGGGCTGGTGACATGTCCCAATAACCGTGGGCCTCCATTTTCTTTTTCTAGATTTGATGGCCGAGTGGTTGCAAAACTCCCCTTTGTACCACTTTCCTACATCCAGGGCTTGTCCCATCGCAATCTTCTGGGTGAAGACTACACAGATTGTTCCTTCATCTTCCTCTACATTCTCTGCACCATGTCTATTCGTCAGGTGAGTGCAACGTCGATGTCTTTAAAACCTTGGCTCCTGCCGGGCACAGGCATGGTGTGCACAGATCTTCAAAGATCGACAAAGACAAGGATCTCAGCATGAAGGCAAGGGAGGTGCCCTCCCTCACCTTAGAAGCATACATTTGTGTATTATCTTAATATAGACAGACACTTTTCAGTGTAGGCTTTTGAAATTTATAATCTATATTCCAAGACAGATAACTACTCTTGAGCCACTAACATATGAAACATCACCCTACTTGTGAGCAAGATTCTTACAAAATCAACACTTTGAGCATAATACTGTTGTCACATTGAAAGCTCACATGGGTCTGTATCCCTGTCACTTGCTGCTGTCACCAAAACCATGAATACTGGGCATCTGTTGATCTGTTTAAAATAAAATCAATTTAAATCCTGATTTAAGTTTTAAAAATCACATTTTGATTGGGCTCTGGAGAGACTGGAGGAACTCAATTAACAGACAAAAAGTGAAAGGTAACAGGTCAGAATCCCAAATGCAATTTTTTGGCAGTGATAAAAAAAAGCTCAAGAAACCTTTTACAATAATCATTGTAAGGAAACAAAACAAGGGAAAAGGAAATATATATTCCATAAGACCTAAGAAATTGAAGGGAAATCTAAAACAAGATTAGAGATGTCCCAATTTCAATGTAGAATGTATTATCCAATTAGGATAAAATAAAAGATGCAAACAATATACTGAGCAATGGGTTTTGTCAAAGAGGAATCTTTTGATGCAGAACCTACAATTATAGAAAGTAAAGCAAAAACTTCCATCCAAGTAATTGAAAAGAATACATCAGGGGTGGATAGGATAGCAATAGACCTATTTCAGGCCAATGAAAAATATCTATTACTGGCTCTAGAAAAACATGTGAATAAATATAGAAGACAAAACAGACTAGATGCAATTAATATATATCCTGAACCCAAAGAAACAAGATGCCAAAGATAGCAGGGAAAATTCTTCATTAGAGGACTATCACATTAATTTCACATGCAAGTAAAGTGATGCTCCAAATTTTATGACAAATACTCTTGCCAAATATGGAATGATAAATTCAAGTGGAATTCAAAAAATGAAGAGGCAGGCAAGGTCATCCTGGTATATACCAAAGAATATGAGGGGAAATTGTTTGTAATTTATGCGTAATGGATTGTTCTAGAAGAACCGAGTATGCCATAATATTTGACTGTTCTGATGTTGCTGATGTACTGTGGACTACCAGAATGACAAATAAGTGCTAAATCCAATCAAGCCTGAATTTTCTCTGGCAGCTAAAAATTCTGATAATTAGAACATATCATGAGAAGGCAAGGCCTGTGGAAAAGGCAGTAATGCTAGGAAAATCTGAAGGTAGTGGGAAAAGAGGAAGATCCAGTAGGAAGTGGAGGGACTCAATAAAGAAAGCCACAGTCTTTAGTTTGCAAGGCTTGAGTATAGCTGTGAGTAACAAGGCCTATCATTAATTGATAGCTTTGCCATAAGTAGGAAGCAACATAACAGCACAAAAGAACTGTCCTAAACTCCTATCTTCAAGTACAGTATATACAACTGGTACATTGCTGGATGAGGATGATATATTAATGCTAGATCTCTGTGCCTGCAGTTTCCCACTCCTTAGATCTTTCTTGCTGCTTTATGCAGAACTCTAGCAGAGAGCTAGGAGAAAGTCAAACTTTATCAGTGTCATCCTTCAGTATCTCCACAATATGTTTGTTTGTTTGTTTGTTTGACTTTTATACCGCCCATCTAGACCAAGGGCTACTCTGGTTATATGCTAACTTGGCTTGAGCATCCAGGATGCTTTCTTTGCAATGGCTAGGACAACTTTCACTGCAGTATCTTCCCTTGCTTCCCTTCTCCGAAGCCAATGCAAAACCAGTTCTGATCCTACCAACAAAATATGTTGCATGTCGAAGTTCCTGCGTTTTCTACTGTGGAGGTTGTCACAACGATACTGTATAGATATGCGCGACATGTTTTAAGGTCTAGCTTAAGAGTGTGGATCCTGTTGTTTCCAGCTTATGGTGAACTTTTATTTATTTATTTATTTATTTATTTATTGGGTGTATATACTGCACCATCTAGCTCTAAGGCTGCTCTGGGTGGTTTTATATACTAGAAGTACAGTACACATCTATATATCTATCATCAGCCAGCATTACCAATAAGCAGAATGACAGGAGCTGCCGTGCAGCGCCCAGATGGCCACAGATTCACCTTCCTTTTCAAAGCCTTGTAACCTAATCTTAAATTAGGCTAAATTAATAGTGCAGGTGGAAATTGCATTCCAGGTGCTTTTTTTCCCTTTTAAGAAAATCATCAAGTAAGCAAGCAGTTGTTAACATGCTTGTAGTTAGGAAACCATTTAATTGTGAGGCAGGTATAGGGTAGTAGAAAATTTATAAGGCATACGTGGAATAAACTTGGGAGTTGGTAGCTAGTGGGAATATGTTGGAGGAACAGTGCTGTATAACAACTGCTTTTCTTGAGGTTATGTGTTTGTTTATTGTTTTCTTGGAAGAGGGAAAACAGATACAGTACTTGAATACTTCTCACTTCAAGGAGGCACATTTGAGGCCATGGTCTGATAATGTCCTTGATAAGTGAACCAGTTATCTCTTGGCTGATTTGGCCTTGAAGATTTTGATTTTAGGAACTGCTTTGAGCCTTGACCCTCACTTCTGGCCCAAGTCTGATGTTGTCTGAAATATCTCCTACAACGAGTAGCTTCCTCTGGGTTGTTTCCATCTCCCTTTGGCACGTCAATCCTGTCTTAGAGTTCTTCCTGTCTTCCTGTTGAGGGTGTGAAGTGCTGCGTAGACACATCTTCAAGGGCCCATTAAGGGGCTGAGAAACTCAACTGATGTCTGGCTTGGGTGTAAAGATGTACATCCTGTCCCTTTGTCACCCCATGTAGCCTATAGCTTGCAGGATGAAATGTGTCCTTATGCAGATTTTTTCCACACATTTGCCCATACTTGAGATTAGTCTTAGGATAGATAGACTTTGTTTGTTTGTTATTTAAAATGTTTTTAAAAGGACCCAAGAGGGTTTACACCATAAACGTCAATATTAAAACCTAAAAAAAGGTAAGTGTACGCATATTAGAAAGTGTAAAATACTATACTATAACATTGTAAACAAAAATAACACCATAAACACAAAGTTGTAAGGCACAACAATCTGTTTTAACAACCTTACTGTAGGTTTTATCCCTTTAAATCCATACATTTCCAAAGGTGGCATACATCCAACTTCTTGTTACAAAACAAAGATGCTGATAAGCACCTGTATAGAGCTTTTACATAATTTATGATGTAATTCTGTGCATGTCTTCTTACAAGTAAGCTCCACCGATAGTTGTTTTGAGTTTTTCGGGCTGTTTGACCATGTTCTGGAAGTTTTTCTTCCTGACATTTCGCCAGTCTCTGTGGCTGGCATTACCCCAGAGGAGAGAGAGAACTCTGTTTCCTGAGCTCCTTGCCCTCTGAAGATGCCAGCCACAGAATTTGGTGAAATGTCAGGAAGAAAAAATTCCAGAACACGGCCAAACAGCCTGAAAAACTCACAACAACTATCAGATCCCTGCCATGAAAGCATTCGAGAATACAAGCTCTGCTGAGTCCAGTGGGACATACTTCCATTTATGCAGGTAGATTTGAGTCAGAAAGGGATGGTACAAAATGTAAGCCATATGATTTTGTATTCTTGAATGACAGACAAGGCATTGCACAGTGGCAAGTCAGATCCTTGAAGGCCAAAGAAGTAAATCCCATGCATCCCTCTTGGAAGGGATGCAAACTGACACTTTATATAAACCTGCCTATCTTCTGAAAAACGTTCCTGTTAGCATCTTTTAAGTCCATGCTCGGTTATGGAGATCAAAAGATAAAAAGCTCATATTTGCTTACAAAGAACTCATCGTTGTGCCAGCTTTTTAATATCACTCTTCCTACAGGCTGCAAGGAGGAAGTTCCTTTAAGGCAGTGTATGTAGGCTGGGGAGGGGGCTGTCCTGTTTTATCTTCACAACTTTCCTGTGAATATGAATTTAAAGAGAAAGAGTGGCTTGAATCCACATTTCCCTAAGGCAAACAGCTCCTGCTTTCAATACCTCTGTAAAGTATGTAATTGTCTCAAGAGAGCTGGCTTGCATCTGACGGTTTTCCTAAAGTGAATGTGAAGCCGTGGGAATTGTTTTGCATAAAATCCTTCCTGTTTGCCTTGACAGGACATCCAAGGCTCTTGCTACCTGTTAGGAATGTGAAAATTATGGACTGTTGCTGCAAACATTTATTCTGTGCATTGACTACAAAGTCAGTGAAACAAAACTGGCACGGGGCAATCACAGGGCTAATTAAATTGCCTTTGTTACTCTGAAGTAGCACCTTAAGAGAAACTGTATACAGTGACTGTGTTGTATAGTTTGGGATGTGGAAAGAAATGTATGTCAATAAGCAAGTGCAAAGCAAGCATGTTTTCTAAGGTTACAAAAATATGTCCAATTTATACATTTTATACACGTTCAAACTTTGTAGAATTGCAGTTTACAAGGAACTTTAATTACAAAGGAGTTGTGGAGTTAGTTACAAGTAGAACCCTTGAAGAATTGTGGGCGTTGTTCAGTTTGCTTGGAGAGGCATTGTCCCTAAAATAGATTAGATCGCTGAAGGTACCTTTCCATTGCATTCATCAGCTTTTGAAGCAGGAATCTTGCTGGAGTGAATTTTCTGTTCTGGTCATCAATATCCCACTTCTGACAACTATAGTTTGCATACTATTGAGGGAATGCAGTTTAGGATAGTTTTAGGTTTTACAGTAGTTGTAAAAACCTTCCAATGTGGTTTGAGTGGTGGAGTTTGAGTCTCGCGCATTTTTCCCCTTCCATCATGAAAATGTGTGCACTGAAGGCTCGTGGTCACTTAATTATACCCATTAAATGTACTTTTTATCATAAACAGAATAGTGATATGCTTATAGTTGGGTGGGTTATCTGTACTGTATTTTCAAGGTTCAGCTGTCAATATAGTAACCAACACTTGTCAACCAAATAGCAGCAATTATTTTAGGCTGGCAAATCTGCTTTACATAAGTAGGTCTTCACTATTTTAACTTAAGTAAACTGGATCTCTCCAGATGCCATGCTCAGCTCTAAACATCTCTGGTTTCTTTTCAGAATATCCAGAAGTTGTTGGGCCTGGCTCCCTCGCGAGCTGCCACCAAGCAGGCTGGAGGGTTCCTTGGCCCACCACCTCAAGCAGGGAAGTTCTCCTGAAAGAAGAAGAGTCTGCTGTCATGTCTCACCAGTGGAAGCAAGAAGATATTCTGACTCAGTGGAAGTCTTTTGAAACATACATGGATGACTATGGGCAACTATGGCTTCTGTATTTTATAAAGAAGTCAGCATCGGAACACATTTTAGGCTGAAGTTCTCACTCCCTACTGAGGAAGAAATACAACAATGGCCCATATGATGCCCCCCCCCACAAAAACCTATTTCATTTTGTTTGAAAATGGTTAAATGAGCAGAGGCTCACCAGGAAATGACCGTGACATCTGTTAAAAGAATCCCTTGCAATAACCTTTTCTGAAGTAAAAGTAAAAGGAATAATGTTTATTTCTCTCTCTATTGCTCATTTAGCTGAAACTTTTATGTACATATTATAAATACCAACTTAATGTGTGGAAGCTGAAGAGAAGGACAAAAGTCATGCTAAGTCTCACAAGGCAAAAGATCAAGAAACAGACGTGACTGTCACAGTATCTTTCTACCTTAGGCAGATGATGACTAGAGCAAGGATGGCATCCTACCCTGAATATCTGGATGAGGTGCCCCCTGGACAGACCCATTGAGAATACTCTACTTAGTAATGGTTGCCACATTGGATATTTTGGATCTGGAACATTGCAGGAAAAAAAGACCCAAAAGATCTGGGACTGGGGGCATCATTCCTACAAGGAGATTACTGTACATCATGTGGAAGTTACCTTAAGTGGTGTATCAGACTTTTAGTCTGGAAAAAAAGCGCCTGAGGAGGGATATGATTGAGATGTACAAAATAATGCAGGGCATGAGTAAAGTGGATAGAGGGACGCTCTTCTCCCTCTCACAAAATACCAGAACTAGGGGACATCCACTCAAACTGAGGTCTGGGAGAGTGAGAACAGACAAAAATATTTTTTCACCCAGTGCATTGTTAGTCTGTAGAACTCCCTGCCACAAGTTGTGGTGATGGCATCTGGCCTGGATGCCTTCAAAAGGGGATTGGTCAGATTCCTGGAGGAAAAGTCCATCACAGGTTACAAGCCATGATGGAGATGGGTAATCTCCAGGCTTAAAACCAGGGTACTTCAAGGGCCAGATGCAGGGGAGTGATGTCAGGAGACAGATATCTAGTCTCGTGCGCTCCCAGACGCATTTGGTGGGGCCACTGTGAAATACAGGGAGCTGAAGTAGATGGGCCCTTGTTGGCCTGATCCAGCAGGGCTCTTATTTTGTTCTTATGTTATTACGATGTGGGAATAATAGTTAGGAAGAACTTGGAGCAGGGTTCCTGAGCCTTTAAATGGTTTCTCAGACTGGTTCAGTAGGAATCACAATAATGGGAAATTGCATGACCTGACAATTGTGCAGAAAACATTGCAAAAAAAAAAAAGGATGTTCCAAAAGTTCTGTATCAAAGCACATCAATAGAAAGAAGGAGAAAGGCGGGGTAAAATTTCTCTAAAACAATAAAACAAATAAATAAAAAATAAAGTTATGTGGAAGGGGAAAGTGGAAGAAAAATATGCATAAGCAGTAGGGATGACCGCAGCCTGGAGAGGATTGTCAGGAAAAGGCCATTCAAAAGTGTAGGGGACTTTCACAAGGAGTG
Source organism: Phrynocephalus versicolor (assembly GCA_023846285.1). NCBI lineage: Eukaryota > Metazoa > Chordata > Lepidosauria > Squamata > Agamidae > Phrynocephalus > Phrynocephalus versicolor. The sequence goes on along the minus strand of JAHTLZ010000171.1, from coordinate 1,655,074 downwards.
GACTGAGGCTGGAGTTAGTGCATCAAGAGCCACCACACACAGACAGATCCTGGACATGGGCTTCAAATGTCTTATTCCTCTTGTCAAGCCGCTCCTGAACAACAAACAACATCAGAAGCATCTTACCTGGGCTACAGAATAAAAGAACTGGTCTGTTGCTCAGTGGTCCAAAGTCCTCTTTTCTGATGAGACCAACTTTTGCATCTCATTTTGGGAACCAAGGACCCAGTGTCTGGAGGAAGAATGGAGAGGCACACAGTGCATGATGCTTAAAGTCCAGTGTGAAGTTTCCACAGTCTGTGTTGATTTGGGGAGCCATGTCATCTGCTGGTGTTGGTCCACTGTGCTTCATTAAGGGCTAAGGCAGGAATTGGGGGCCTTGCTTTGTCCTGGCTCCATTCCTTCCTTGACGGTCAGACTCAGCGGGTTCAGCTGGGTGATGACTTGTCGGCTCCTTGGTCTCTCCCGTGTGGGGTGCCCCAGGGTCGGCAGTCTCACCCATGCTGTTCAACGTTTATATGAGACCGCTGGCGGAGGTCATCAGGAGATTTGGAGTCTGCTGTCATCAGTACGCTGATGACACGCAGCTCTATCTCTCCTTTTCGTCTTCTGCAGAGGAGGCAGTACGCTCCCTGGACCTGTGCCTGGAGGCGGTTCTGGAATGGACCAGGACTAACCGGCTCAAGCTGAATCCAGAGAAGAGGGAGGTTCTGTTCTTTGGGGCGCCCTTGTACGGGTACAATGGCCCCCTCCCTAGACTGGGGGGAGTTTCCCTCCAGCCTACGGACAGGGGCAGGAATCTGGGCGTGGTCCCGGACTCAACCCTCTCCCTGGAAGCCCAGGTGATGGCTGTCTCCAGGGCCGCTTTTTTCCATCTCCGCAGGATCGCCCAGATCCAACCGTACCTCGATGAGTCCTCCCTGTGGACATTCGTGCAGGCCCTCATGATTTTGAGGATCGACTATTGCAATGCCCTCTACACGGGGTTGCCCTTGACCCTTGTCCGGAGGCTCCAGCGGGTGCAGAATGCAGCGGCCAGACTGTTGGTGGGTGCTCGTAGATTCGAGCACAACACCCCAGTTCTGGTCCGCCTGCATTGGCTTCCCTTTGTCTTCCGGATAAGGTTCAAGGTCCTGGGTTTGACTTTCAAAGCCCTCCACGGCTTGGGACCAGAGTACCTGTCGGACTGTATCTCCCAGAGATCAACTGGGACCAGGCCTACGAGAATGGCGCAGGTGGCCACACCCAGAGAAGCGCGGAAATTGCGTACGCGTGACCGCGCCTTCTCTGTGGTGGGCCCCACGCTGTGGATTCATCTCCCTAGTGAGCTGTGCCTGTTGGAGTCCCTGCCCGCCTTTAAAAAGGCTTTGAAAACTCACCTTTTTAAGGAGGCATTTGGCGACCTTTCTCTACTTAAGTTCTTACTTAACTTTTTCTTTTCTTTGCCGCTTGCGTTATTCCTGCTGGAGGGTCTGCCTCCCCTCCTTTTTACTGCAATCTATGGTCTGGTCTTCTATTGTTTTGTTTTATTGTTAGCTGCCCAGAGTTCCGATCCGGAAGATGGGCTGGATACAAGCGTAATAAATAAATAAATAAATAAATAAATAAATAAATAAATAAATAAATAAGTTCAGGGTCAACACAGTCATCAACCAGGAGATTTTGGAGCACTTCATGCTTCCTTCTACAGACGAGCTTTATGGGGATGCTGACTTCTTTTTCCAGCAGGACTTGGCACCTGCCCATGCTGCCAAAAGTACCAAAACCTGGTTCAATGACCATGGGATTACTGTGCTTTGATTTTCTTGAGAGAGTTAAATGTTTTGCTGCTCATCCAAACAGCTTCATCAGTCTGAAAAAAGCTAGTTGCAAGTTTTCCATTTTATATTCACTTTGACCTCATGTCACCCTGGTCTGAAATAGGCTCATAAGATGAACAATGACCTGAATAGGCTTGTTAGGTAAACAATGGTCTCAGTAGGCCTTTAGGTGAACAATGGCCTAAGGTGCTGAAACCCATAAAGCAAGGGCCATTAGCTATGGCCTTGGTGGTGGAGGCGTGAAGTATTTTTGATTTGTCTGTGGATTGTTGAAATCACTGCCTGGTAAGTAGCAGATAGACTATGCCTGAGCCCCCTCCCCACGTCTGTTGAGAGAGGGGTTTTTGATGCTCACATGAATGGCTTTCCTGACCCCTCTCTCAAACCACCTATCTTCTCTGTCTAATATGTGTACATCTTCATCTTTGTATGAGTGCCCTTTGTCCATCAAGTGGAGGTGTACTGCTGATTCTGGTCCTGAGCTGTTGCCCTTCCTATGCTGGGTCATCCTCCTGTTTAATGGCTGTTTAGTTTCTCCAATGTAGCGCTCTGCACACTACTCGCTGCATTGGGCCACATATACTCCTTTTGTGTTTTGGTGTCAGGTCCTTTGAGTGGACAAGTCTCTGCCTTAGTATGTTTGTGGATTTGAAATAAACAGGGATGTGATGTTTGCCAAAAATCCTTTTAAGGTTTTCAGACACACCAGCCATATAGAGGATGGCCAGGTTCTTCCTTTGTCTCTGGGTCTCAAGCTGATCCCTTTTTCTTCTGGGTAAACAAACTGCTTTGTTGAAGGCCAACTTGGGATATCCACAGGCCTTAAGTGCTGTATTCATGTTTTTGATGTGGTCTGTAAAGGCCTGTACTTCCTGAGTCTTGATTTTCACCCAGGTATGATCTACATACCTGAATATAAAATTGAGGACTCCCAACTAGCTTTCCTCAGACTGACAAAGCTGTTTGGTTGAGCAGCAAAACGTCTCTCAATAAAAGAAGCCCAGTTGCCATGACTCAAAAAAAGAATGGATAGTAGTCAATTTACGGTAATATTTATCTGGTGCCACCTACAGTCTGAAGAAAAGGATTACACATACTTTTATTTTAGGTTTTGCTTCTACTCAAGCATGAACAATTTCCTCATTTCTGAACCATTCAAGATATTAAAAGAAACTTCTACACAAAATCTGACTACATGCTGTTATTCTTACAATGGAGATACCACCCCAAAATTATCAAACCGACTGCTGATAGAATAAATTCTGCATTACAGATAAGACAGGCACTCAAAGAAAAAAAAAACAGAAACATCCATAGACCATTTTTACAAGGAAAACATATTCCCTGCCACTACATTGTTGAAGAAATTGATAATTCCTTTATAATGAGCAGGGTTTAAAGTACAAACAACAACGCACATAGAAGGTGTGAAAGAATAGTTCAAATCTTAGAGCCAATCCCTATACACAGTAGTTTTAATGAGAATCACTTTTAAAATATCTTAATTAGAAAATACATCTTACAGTTATCCTCATTTACAATCAGAATAAAAATGCCCACTGGAACCCAGTGTAGAATAAACAAGGGCCTGGAAAGCTAAGTGTTTTTCCAGTGAGGAGAAAGAATCTTACCTGATTCAGATAGCATGTACTGTAGTTTCTCTGCATTCGCACTAATGGGCCTGTGTGTGAGCAGTGAAGCCCCTTTAAGGATCTTCCAGAGCAGTAGTGGCAAATCAGCACTCCAGATATTTGGGGCCACAACTCCCATAGTTCTTTGTCACTGGCAGTCTAAGCTCAGAATTCTGGGAGTTGTGGTTCAAGACATCTGGAGTGCCAAAGGTTTGTCACCACTGGTCTAGACCATAATCTTATAGTATACTCCTTCCCCTTTGTCCAATGTCCACTGCCCATGCTTCAGCCTGCCTTTCCCACAGTCTGTTTCTGACTGTCACCTGAATAGAACTTACCCGATATTTTCAGAAATAGACAAATACTATTCTTTAAATACACTGTACCTCTGATTTGTATTATTTGATCATTTTACACTGTTATTTTGTGCTCCATTATGAAGAAGTTAATGTGTTGACTTTGTTTCTTTGTAGGGTTTTTGTTTCCCTGTCCCACCCCCTCCCCAAGGCAAATGGTCTTGTAGGGAGACATCTCCCTTACCGATTTCTACAGCTTCATTTCTTTAGGAGAGGCCCACCAAATCTTCTCTTGTGAAGTGAAGTTAAGCTTTTTGGTCCAAACAGGGAGAAAATGGAGTGCCAAATTTAAATGGTTCCAGGTTCAGAAGATGCTACCAGCAACTACAGCCACCATCTCAGGTTGGATAGACCCAATCTGTTAATTGCCTGGGCTCCTGAGGGTCCTAATGATGCCAATATGGTCTGTCATGACTGTTACCTTAATGTAACTCTTGGACTCAGCACTGATGCCCACACCACCAGCACTGATTCAGTGTAAGAAAGCCTTGCCAGTACTGATCCAGTGGGCACTGAAGTACAAGGTATGGAGATCTAAAGGAATTAAGTCCCTGAATCAGCTTAAAATGTTAATTAGGCTGGTAAGACAGTTAAACATGTGTTTCTGTTGTCAGGAAACTCCTGAAAAATATTCCACCTTTTCAGGGCTCCGTGGGTAGAACAACCTTCTACTGGTCTTGCCCGTGCTTTGATGAAAGCAAGCCCTTGAACACCAAAACTCATTGGCACCATGCCACCTATGCAGTGAATGGCAGCGTGCAACAATGTTTTGCATGTCGGAAGGCTCACAAACCCATTTCCTTGAGATGTAGTCTCCAGTTCTGACCATTTCCAGGAACAAATGTATCCCAGTAATGATTTTAAAAGGATCAAATAATAGCGAATAGGGTACTCAATGTGGGATCAATACAGCCATTTTCATAACATAAAAGATCAAGCAGATTCTCAGTTTTCTTCACCATTCCTAAAAGGAATGAGATGTGAGGGTGGTCTTCAGTTTGGAGTCATGCGTCTGTTCTCGAAACCAAAGAAATTCTGGAGACTCTTCAATTATTCATTTTATTTATTTACATCTTATCCCACCCAGCTAGTGGTAGAGCCATTACTCTGGGAGGCAAACAAATTGAAATGAGATAAAGGACACAAGAGACCCAATTTTAAAAATCACATGAACAACAAACAGGAAAAGATACATGATGAAAGCTTGATCTCTTAATGTGTATTAAAGGTTATTAAAAAGCTTTTTACTTCGAAGCTCAACTCATGAATTTTTTGTAGGTCTTTCCAGTCTGTTGCATGGGATTGGTCTACTTCTGCTTTAACATGCTCCAAGAAAGTAGGAAAATTCTGATAGAAATCATAATGTCTAAAAATAAAATAACTACTATAGAACAATAACTATAAAATAGTTATAAATATTGAGTAAATAATGTCAAGGAACAAAAACAGGTCAAGTTTATAAGTGGGGGGAGGGATTGGGAATGAACAGGGGAAGTTCCCCGCTATGGAGGTTCTCTAATGTCAATAGACTTGAATGATGTCTGGTAAGAAGCTGACTTGTTGATTCCACTGGTGATACCTGTGATTTGCATAAGAGATTTGCAGTAGTGTCACAAAAAAAATAATATCAACAATAATAAATTTTAAGAATGGCTGTTTTCCAAATTTGTTTAAAGTCTGATCACAAACATCTATATAATTATTTATTTATTATTTATTTATTTGTTGCACTTATACCCCGCCCATCTTCCGGAATGGAACTCTGGGCGGCTAACAATAAAACAAAACAACAGAGAGGAAAAAACAAAAGTAAAAAGAAAAATCCCAGTAAAATCCCAATAAAACGGGGAGGGACAATCCCCTCCAAAAAGGCGGCATGGGCGGCAAAGAGGGAGGGAAAGAAAAAAAATCAAAAAAGAAAAGTTAAATAAGAAGGTTGCCAAATGCCTCCTTAAAAAGGTGCGTTTTCAATGCCTTTTTGAAGGCAGGCAGGGACTGTGCAAGGCACAACTCACTGGGGAGATGGTTCCACAGAGTGGGGCCCACCACAGAGAAGGCGCGGTTATGCGTGAGCGATTTCCGCACCTCCCTGGGTGTGGCCACTCTAAGTGCGTGTGCCTGCGCCATTCTCGTGGGCCTGTTCCCGGCTGATCTCTGGGAGATACGCTTCGAGAAGTACTCTGGTCCCATGCCATGGAGGGTTTTGAAAATCAAAACCAAGACCTTGAACCTTATCCGGAGGACAATGGGTAGCCAATGCAGGTGGGCCAGAACTGGGGTGATGTGCTCGAATCTACGAGCACCCACCACCAGTCTGGCCGCTGCATTCTGCACCCGCTGGAGCCTCCGGACAAGGGTCAAGGGCAACCCCATGTAGAGGGCATTGCAATAGTTGATCCTCGAAATCACGAGGGCCTGCACGACTGTCCTCAGGGAGGACTCATCGAGGTACGGTTGGATCTGGGCGATCCTGCGGAGGTGGAAAAAAGCGGCCCTGGAGACCGCCATCACCTGGGCTTCCAAGGAGAGGGCTGAGTCCAGGTCCACACCCAGATTCCTGCCCCTGTCCGTAGGCTGGAGGGATACCCCCCAGTCTAGGGAGGGGGCCATTGTACCCAGATGAGGGCGCCCCGAAGAACAGAACCTCCGTCTTCTCTGGATTCAACTTGAGCTGGTTTGTTCTGGTCCATTCCAGGACCGCCTCCAGGCACAGGTCGAGGGAGCGTACTGCCTCCTCTGCAGAAGAAGAAAAGGAGAGATAGAGTTGCGTGTCATCAGCGTACTGATGGCAGCAAACTCCAGATCTCCTGATGACCTCCCCCAGCGGCTTCATGTAAACACTGAACAGCATGGGTGAGATTGCCGACCCCTGGGGCACCCCACAAGGGAGAGTCCAAGAAGCCGACATATCATCACCCAGCTGAACCCGCTGAGACCGGCCACCAAGAAAGGAACGGAGCCAGCTCAAAGCAAGGCCCCCAATTCCAGCCTCAGCAAGCCGGACCAGCAGGTTACCGTGGTCGACGGTATCAAAGGCAGCTGACAGATCAAGGAGTACCAACAGGGTGAAACACCCCCTATCAGCCTCCCTGAGGAGGTCATCCTGCAGAGCGACCAGGGCAGTGTCGATCCCCCGAAGTGGCCTGAACCCAGACTGGAAGGGATCCAGGATACGATTTTCCTCTAGGTATGACTGAAGCCGAACGGCGGCCACCCTCTCAACAACCTTGCCCAGGAAGGGAACAATGGCAATTGGACGATAGCTGGATAAGTCGTCTGACACCAAGCCGGGCTTTTTCAATGTGGGCTTCACCACGGTCTCCTTCAAACGGGAAGGGAAAATTCCCTCCCGGAAGGAGGCCGTGGCAATAGCCGAAACCCATTCCGGCATGTTCCCTTCGGCTGATTTGACAAGCCAAGCTGGGCAAGGGTCAAAAGGGGTAGCCACCGGCCAACAATAAGATGTGATCACAAATAGCACTGTGAAACAGACAGACCCATTATGCATTTTCTTTGTCCAACCATGGACAGAATATGTTTCAATAACAGACTTCATTTCACTTACACATAACTAATTACAAATTGGGATTTATCTAAGCTGCAACACATTTTAGACAGCACGTTGAGGTTTTGGGTTAACTTCTGGTCAAATTCCTCTTTTTAACGTCCGTTTCAGTCACTGCATGCACTCTTAATTGCATGAGTTTGAGCTGCATTATTTTGGTTCTAGACAGATATTTTTTTCAATAAATAAGTAAATATTCAATGAATGTTGTGTTATTGGCCATCCAGAACCAGGGGCATGATATCAACATCAAAAGCAACAAAGGAGCCTACTTGCTTCCAAACACAATATCTCTAATTCCGACTTCCGATCAGTGGGCCGTAAGGACCTTCAAGGCTTATTAAAAGCAAAGCAAAGTGTTTTGCTTGTATACTGCCCCATAGCATTTCACCCCCCCCCCCCCCATTTTACTGACTTCGGAAGGATGGAAGGCTGTCAACCATGAGCCAGCTATCTGGGATTACAGACGATACTGTATGAAAAGAAGTGACAATGCTAGGGAGGAGAACCCAGAGAGAACTCTTCTTGCTGTGTGTATTAATCGACTCTTTGTGCTTTGCAGTTATGGTTTTGAGGGCATTAGAATTATACACAGGTTTTGAACTATGGGTCCAGCACTCCTAACCACAGCATTGTTGAAGGGAAAAGTGTAATTTCTGCAGCCAATTTCCCAACTACTGTGCTGTGATTGTGACAGCTCCTTAGCCTCTTGCTCAAAGGCTTTAACTTTGTAGAAGAGATGAAACTACAAATTTCATGTGCCTGTTATTAATACATTTCTTAATTAATATAGTTAATAAAAATCATTTTCTCACAGTAGAAGTTACTTTCATTTGGCCTTCTTCAGTGTCGCAGACCTTTACCAAAATTCTAGTGGCCATAGCGGTTCACATGACATCACTAATGATGTATATATATCTACAGTATTCTTATCTAACAATTTGTTAATTTAGCCAGCATCTCAGGAATGAGCATACAGTATAAGGTTCTTTCCATATCAATATCTTTCCTCAGGTCACACTCACCTACGGGGTGAGGAAAATCAAAAGGGTTTTGACACCAAAAGCATCACAACAATCATCATCAAGAAGTGGCAATAGACATAGTCTATAGGATTTTCTAATCTGGAGAGGGGATAGGAAAATCTATAATCAATTGCAAAGTCTTTACTGGGACAGCACTCACCATTTTTGACAGAACTAGCCCAACTTCAGGGGTCTCTGATAGCAGCTACAGATCTGACTAATTAGGCACATTTTTATGCCAGAAACTTTCAATGATCTGAAAGGTTCAAGTAAAGACGTAGTACTGTATATATAATAGGGCTTTGGTTAGAGAATCAGGCTGGGTCCATCTTGAGCCAGTAGTCTGGTAGGTAAAAATTCTGGGAAGGTTGGTAAGACAGCCAAACATCTGGACTTGAAAGGGACAAGAAAGTGCCGTAGGTAGATGTACAATATTCCATTTCAAGGGAGAATCCTAAATTTGCCCACAACTGTACCCTACGTAAACACCGTTAATAATAATAACAATAACAATAATAATAATAATAATAATAATAATAATAATAATAATAATAATAA